>CM062276.1:5035637-5343137 GCA_031216635.1 Dissostichus eleginoides
CTTTCAGGAAACAAGAACACGTTTGGGAGCTTTAACTAAGTTGATGCCTCACTTGGCAGCAATCAGCCAGCTCCAGAAGTTTAAAGAGACTTCAAACGCTGTGAGCAGGGTTTGAACCTGCGCGGGAGACCCATTGGATTTCAAGTCCAACGCCTTAACCACTCGGCCATCACAGCTGTTTTTTTCTACAGTCTTCATGTAATTCTCGGGTAACTGTATGAGCCCCTTTTGGGAAGCAAGAACAGTTTGGTAGCTTTAACTAAGTTTAATGCCTCACTTGCCAGCAATCAGCCAGCTCTAGAAGCTTAAAGACAATGCAAACGCTGTGAGCTGGGTTCGAACCTGCACGGGGAGACCCCATTTGATTTCTAGTCCAACGCCTTAACCACTCGGCCATCACAGCTGTTTAACCTTTGTTCTTCAAGGAATTTCTCACGTAACCGTATGAGCTCCTTTTGGGAACAAAGGCAAGTTTTGTAGCTTTAAACTAGTTAGCCTCGAGTAATATTAAGCGTTTAGTTGTAGTTTCCAAGACTCACTGAGCAACAATCAGAGTCTTCAAACGCTGTAGAGCAGGATTTGACCCTGCGCAGGAAGACCCCATTGGATTTCTCGTCCAACGCCTTAAGCTTGGCCATCACAGCTGTTTACCTTTGTTCTTCAAGGAATTCTCACGTAACCGTATGAGCTCCTTTCAGGAAACAAGACAAGTTTGGGAGCTTTAACTAAGTTGATGCCTCACTTGCAGCAATCAGCCAGCTCCAGAAGTTTAAAGAGACTTCAAACGCTGTGAGCAGGGTTTGAAACCTGCGCGGGGAGACCCATTGGATTTCAAGTCCAACGCCTTAACCACTCGGCCATCACAGCTGTTTACGTTTGATCTTCAAGGAATTCTCACATAACCGTATGAGCTCCTTTCAGGAAACAAGAACACGTTTGGGAGCTTTAACTAAGTTGATGCCTCACTTGGCAGGAATCAGCCAGCTCCAGAAGTTTAAAGAGACTTCTAACGCTGTGAGCAGGTTTGAAGCTGCGCGGGGAGACCCCATTGGATTTCAAGTCCAACGCCTTAACACCACTCAGCCATCACAGCTATTTCTTCTTCTTCTTCATGGAATTCTCGGGTAACCGTATGAGCTCCTTTTGGGAACAAAGGACAAGTTGGTAGCTTTAACTAGATAGCCTCGAGTAACATTAAGCGTTTAGTGTAGTTCCAAGTCTCACTGAGCAACAATCAGTCTCTTCAAACGCTGTGAACAGGGTTTGAACCTGCGCGGGGAGACCCCCATTGGATTTCAAGTCCAACGCCTTAACCACTCGGCCATCACAGCTGTTTTTTCTACAGTCTTCATGTAATTCTCGGGTAACCGTATGAGCCCCTTTTGGGAAACAAGAACAACTTTGGTAGCTTTAACTAAGTTGATGCCTCACTTGCCAGCAATCAGCCAGCTCCAGAAGTTTAAAGAGACTTCAAAAGCTGTGAGCAGGGTTTGAACCTGCGCGGGGAGACCCCATTGGATTTCGAGTCCAACGCCTTAACCACTCGGCCATCACAGCTGTTTATCATTGTTCTGTTTGGAATCCTCGCGTAACCGCATGAGCTCCTTCAGGGAAACAAAAATAACTTTGGCACCTTTAACTAAGTTGATGCCTCACTTGGCAGCATTCTGCAAGCTCAAGAAGCTTAGAGAGACTTCAAACGCTGTGAGAAGGGTTTGAACCTGCGCGGGGAGACCCTATTGGATTTCAAGTCCAACGCCTTAACCACTCAGCCATCAGAGCTATTTCCTTCATTCTTCATGGAATTCTCGGGTAACCGTATGAGCTCCTTTTCGGAACAAAGGACAAGTTCGGTAGCTTTAACTAGTTAGCCTCGAGTAACATTAAGCGTTTAGTGTAGTTCCAAGTCTCACTGAGCAACAATCAGACTCTTCAAACGCTGTGAGCAGGATTTGAACCTGCGCGGGGAGACCCCATTGGATTTCAAGTCCAACCCCTTAACCACTCGGCCATCACAGCTGTTTATCATTGTTCTGTTTGGAATCCTCGCGTAACCGCATGAGCTCCTTAAGGGAAACAAAAATAACTTTGGCACCTTTAACTAAGTTGATGCCTCACTTGGCAGCATTCTGCAAGCTCAAGAAGCTTAGAGAGACTTCAAACGCTGTGAGAAGGGTTTGAACCTGCGCGGGGAGACCCTATTGGATTTCAAGTCCAACGCCTTAACCACTCAGCCATCAGAGCTATTTCCTTCATTCTTCATGGAATTCTCGGGTAACCGTATGAGCTCCTTTTGGGAACGAAGGACAAGTTCGGTAGCTTTAACTAGTTAGCCTCGAGTAACATTAAGCGTTTCGTGTAGTTCCAAGTCTCACTGAGCAACATTCAGACTCTTCAAACGCTGTGAGCAGGATTTGAACCTGCGCGGGGAGACCCCATTGGATTTCAAGTCCAACGCCTTAACCACTCGGCCATCACAGCTGTTTTTTCTACATTCTTCATGTAATTCTCGGGTAACCGTATGAGCCCCTTTTGGGAAACAAGAACAACTTTGGTAGCTTTAACTAAGTTGATGCCTCACTTGCCAGCAATCAGCCAGCTCCAGAAGTTGAAAGAGACTTCAAACGCTGTGAGCAGGGCTTGAACCTGCGCGGGGAGAACCCATTGGATTTACGAGTCCAACGCCTTAACCACTCGGCCATCACAGCTGTTTATCATTGTTCTGTTTGGAATCCTCGCGTAACCGCATGAGCTCCTTAAGGGAAACAAAAATAACTTTGACACGTTTAACTAAGTTGATGCCTCACTTGGCAGCATTCTGCAAGCTCAAGAAGCTTAGAGAGACTTCAAACGCTGTGAGAAGGGTTTGAACCTGCGCGGGGAGACCCCATTGGATTTCAAGTCCAACGCCTTAACCACTCAGCCATCAGAGCTATTTCCTTCATTCTTCATGGAATTCTCGGGTAACCGTATGAGCTCCTTTTGGGAACAAAGTACAAGTTCGGTAGCTTTAACTAGATAGGCTCGAGTAACATTAAGCGTTTCGTGTAGTTCCAAGTCTCACTGAGCAACAATCAGTCTCTTCAAACGCTGTGAGCAGGGTTTGAACCTGCGCGGGGAGACCCCATTGGATTTCAAGTCCAACGCCTTAACCACTTGGCCATCACAGCTGTTTTTTCTACAGTCTTCATGTATTTCTCGGGTAACCGTATGAGCCCCTTTTGGGAAACAAGAACAACTTTGGTAGCTTTAACTAAGTTTAATTCCTCACTTGCCAGCAATCAGCCAGCTCTAGAAGCTTAAAGACACTGCAAACGCTGTGAGCAGGATTTGACCCTGCGCAGGAAGACCCCATTGGATTTCTAGTAAAACGCCTTAACCACTTGGCCATCACAGCTGTATACCTTGGTTCTTCAAGGAATTCTCACGTAACCGTATGAGCTCCTTTCAGGAAACAAGAACACGTTTGGGAGCTTTAACTAAGTTGATGCCTCACTTGGCAGCAATCAGCCAGCTCCAGAAGTTTAAAGAGACTTCAAACGCTGTGAGCAGGGTTTGAACCTGCGCGGGGAGACCCCATTGGATGTCGAGTCCAACGCCTTAACCACTCGGCCATCACAGCTATTTTTTCTTCATTCTTCATGGAAATTTCGGGTAACCGTATGAGCTCCTTTTGGGAACAAAGGACAAGTTTGGTAGCTTTAACTAGATAATCTTGAGTAATATTTCGAGACTTGCAAATAGCAAAGGACGGTCATACTCCAAGACTTAATTAATTCCACCAAAAACCTGACATGATTGTAACGCAAGTTTAAAAAAAACAAACATAAATCCCTGTGTGTCGCTGTGCCGCTGTCACTTCTTTTCTCTGATCTCTGCGTCACCGACCGATTTGATATTCGTGTGACAGAAAAAACAAAACAACAAAAAAACTTTATTGTATAGCTGCCGCCAGAAAATCAGGAAGCAACGCGTAGCAAGTACGCTATATTCGATTATGTTCTGTCACTGCATCAGTGCAGAATCGTCCACGTCCGCATCGCGATGCATCGTAGAAACGATTAATTTCAACACCCTTAGCAAGCAGTGAGCTCTGTGAAGAGAAGGCTGTCTAACGTCAGAAACTCAGCTAAATGCTGCCGTGATTAAACGCCATCTTGTTCCAAACCACATCGAGCATTATTTCTGACAGTATGGAGCTCAAACGCTTTCTCTCTCGCGATTTACCACAAGGACAGTACTTTTTATATCTGGCTTCTTTACACATACTATCTCCAGTACAGCGTTAGCTCTGAGTGTTAGCGATGCTTACTAATGTAAACACAGACCATATTACTTCCAAAACACGTTTCGCATTGTTTCTGATACAGAACATAGCTTGACATGTTCTTTATTCAGTGTTTACCGCTAGAACAGTGCCATTATATGTATTATATATATATATATATATATATATTAGGGCTGTCAGTCGATTAAAATATTTAATCGCGATTAATCGCATGATTGTCCATAGTTAATTGCGATTAATCGCAAATTAATCGCACATTTTTTGTCTGTTCTAAATGTACCTTAGAGGGATATTTTTCAGGTTTTGAATACTCTTATCAACATATGAGTGGACAAAAATGCTTTATGCAAATGTTTGTTTATTATCATTCGAACAATGACAAATATTCTCATGAATATTAAACACAACAACCTCTGAACATTACAAATATTCGCCTCAATTCAACCTGGAACCTCTCTCATACAATACAATAATGTGTGTGTGTGTGTGTGTGTGTGTGTGTGTGTGTGTGTGTTTGTGTGTGTGTAGACACTGTGATGGATCGTTGGAGCTATGTGCAACTCAAGGCATATGCTCGAACGGGAGCTGCCTGGACGCTACAATCATGTTGCGCGCACTATCCGTGCTGAGTGTGCTGACTTTTCGTACAATATCCCACTGTCTGGCTACCTGCATAAAGTCAAGTGCTCGGTGCAGTTGTCGGCGAAATGTCGCTCCTCTGTTTTCATTGAAACAGCTCCTTATATCCGTTAGCGCAGCTAGCTAGCACCAGATGCTAACAACAACAATACACGTAAGGTGTACTCGTTCTCGCTCGCTCGCGCCACACATACACACACCCTCCCGGTCCTCCGATGGCCAGTCCGGGCCTGCCGGTGAGCGTGGAAGTGTGGTCTGCCGCAAGCGGGCGGCAGGAGCGGGGCTGTCAGCGTCAGCTTGTAGATGGTATTTTAAACTCGATGCGCTCTGAAACTACGGCGGCCGAGGACAAAAAATACACATGCGTTAATCGCGTTAAAATAATTAGTGGCGTTAATTTTTTTTTGCATTAACGCGTTATTAACGTGTTAACTTGACAGCCCTAATATATATATATATATATAACAACTTTACACTAAGTCCCAAAGACATCCTTCTGAATACACAGACACACGCTGACGGGATTCAGCTAGCCGACTGTTGGGCTGTGGGCGGAACGTTGCCAGGAGTTCAATGTTAAGCCATCCAACATGTTAGTAATGACGTCAAGACCGCAGCAAATCTGGATCAACTCCGTTGAACCCCCGTTTTTAGAGATGTGGGTAAGGAGGAAAAGTCTCCGGGGACACACACGTATAAAAGACATAAAAAAGTGCATTTTGCATAATAGGTGACCTTTAACTAAGTTTAATGCCTCAATGCTTTCAAGTCCAACACCTTAACCATTCGGCTTCACAACATATGGTAAATATACATCAAATGTTTCATCAACAGCAAAATAAAGGTAGCAGATTTGGCAAAATGTATCTCTAAATAAATGTACTCACAGATTATGCTGTCTCAAATCCAAAAACAAGTGGATGGAGATAGATTGAGGCAGGGGCCTACACCCCATGTGACTCTCATACAAAATGGTAGAACAGAAACTTAACAAAAACTTTTTAACTGGGAAAACCCTAGAGGCCACAGAAGATATAGCAGTTAAAAGGAGACAGAATCATACTGTATGTATGGCAGTGGGTGTGTGCATGCATGTCAGTCATAGGAAAGACGGAAAAACATACTGCTTTTACTAATTATTTGTCTAATATAATTGTTGCACTTGCGTGTTTATGATTTAACTGCAGATGAAATATCATTATCTTCCCTTCTCAGTGAGAACAGACTACAAAGCTTTTTCTAAGTCTAACTCTTAATGTAGTTCAGTGTTTCACATCTTCTTTCAAATCAACAGACGATGATCATTATTTGGAAGTAAGTGATGAAATTATTGCTTGAAACATATGGCAATGTGCAATGAAGTCGCAATGAGAGATAATAACAATGACAGCAATAATCTATGGCAGGCTGTTGACTGCTGACAATGTCCTCGTTTTAGCTTTTAATGCCCTCGCCTGCTGCTTGACTCTCACTCTATCAGTTTGAGCGATTGGGTTTCATTTGTCTCTAAATGTGCCTTGTATCCATCATGGTTGTTTTTCTTTTAAATTATGATCAGGCAATCAAGGTCTAGTGACACTACCATTCAGACGTTTAGGGTCTACTGCGACACATGATTGATTAGGGAACAATTGCATGGTGGACAGAAATATTTTATAGTTTTGAATTGTCTTTCATGCTTTTAAGTTGTATAATGTCTTCTTTACAAATATATGTCATTTTGTAAGACATGTTTCCAACCTACTGTTGAAATTGCAAAAAGAGACAAAATTACCGCTGAGTATTAGCTAATGAATGTTTCCATGCTGAACAACGGCAAAATTACAAAGTTTTCATTGGTCCATCTTCTTTAGAGAAGACCAGGAAATGATGGATACACGGATCGTGTTCAGATCAATAGGCACGCAATGACTCTAAATAATAATCATCACGCCACCAAACACAGATTCAAACTAAAGTAACCAGCCTGTTTGGAAAATGTAAGAAGCAGAAAGTACAGGTATTTGTGTTAAAAATGTAAGAAGTAAAAGTAAAAAGACGGCATTAAAATAAGTAGTGAGTAAAGCTGTTATACCAGAAAAATGTACTTAAGAACAGTAATTAAGTATTTGTACTCCACTACTTCCCACCTCTTATGCAGATGGACAGGAGACAAGCAAAAGGTAGAAAACATACATGCCGAACATCTACAGATCAAACCCTTTCAATCTAACTGTTTTGTTGTGTTTTAAGTCCCAGAGGCGATCCAAACTCAGACTCTGGCAGCAGCAGTTCTCTCCACATTGAGCTGCAGAGGAAATGGGACCCCTAACCCTTGAAGACTTAGTATCGCACTTTTCCCCGCTGAGCATCCCTGCAATTAAGTTAAATGGGCACACAAACCATATTGCTAATGTTTCCATGAAGCCGGAGCCAAGAGAAGTGCGGCGATTGCAGAATCCATCAGTGAAATTGCTCACTGACATGCCCCACTAAGTTTGACTGCACGATGGAGCTCACTTATCCAAAATGCATCCAATATAGAAATATGTCTAAATATGTGACACGGCATCAGAAAAAAACACTGACAGGCCGTTGAAGACAGCAGCTGTTTGTTCCATGTTGGAGAATCATAATCCACACAGAAAAGCGGGGCAATCAAATGTTTTTACTCCGACGGATTTTACAGCCAACAAATGACAGTTTGTTAAATTTAGACTGAAAAGCCAACAGAAGGGGATTTTACAGCCAAATGGCCATTTATTTGCATGGAAAAATCCTTATTAATAAAGTCATTTCATGATGTACTCAACAGACTTCATCCAGTAATCCCTAACAGGGAGGGATCATTTATGTCACTTTTGTTATTCATAACATTTTTATTTGACTTCTATTTTAACCCAAATCAGAAAAGCGTGCTTAATTGCTAAATCCTCCACAGCAAAACTTCCATGAATTAATTTCAACAGTGGTACCTAACATATAGATTTTTGTGCATGTAAATGGTCTGCAAAGGCTAAAATCCCTGCGTTCCCTCCAGAGGAAGTTTCTCTCCCGCGTACAGGACATCTCGAAGTGGTTGACGAATCACAACAGAGCAGGCCAGCCAACCAATCAGAGCAGACTGGGCTCTGGTTTCAGACAGAGGGTGAAAAGATGTGCTGCAGCACAGGCAGTATGAGAAAAATAAAGAGCTTTTTGAACATTAAAGCATGGAGACATGTCACAGTAGAGACACTACATACTGATATACACCTGAACATCAGCAGGAGAGGACTCTTTAAAGTAGAGAAACTACGTACTGATATACACCTGAACATCAGCAAGACAGGACTTTTTAAAGTAGAGTCACTAAATACTGATATACACCTGAACATCAGCTGGAGAGGACTCTTTAAAGTAGAGACACTACATACTGATATACACCTGAACATCAGCAGGAGAGGACTCTTTAAAGTAGAGGCACTAAATACTGATATACACCTGAACATCAGCAGGAGAGGACTCTTTAAAGTAGAGACACTACATACTGATATACACCTGAACATCAGCTGGAGAGGACTCTTTAAAGTAGAGACACTACATACTGATAAACACCTGAACATCAGCAGGAGAGGACTCTTTAAAGTAGAAACACTACATACTGATATACACCTGAACATCAGCAGGAGAGGACTCTTTAAAGTAGAGACACTAAATACTGATATACACCTGAACATCAGCAGGAGCGGACTCTTTAAAGTAGAGACACTACATACTGATATACACCTGAACATCAGCAGGAGAGGACTCTTTAAAGTAGAGGCACTAAATACTGATATACACCTGAACATCAGCAGGAGAGGACTCTTTAAAGTAGAGACACTACATACTGATATACACCTGAACATCAGCAGGAGAGGACTCTTTAAAGTAGAGACACTACATACTGATATACACCTGAACATCAGCAGGAGAGGACTCTTTAAAGTAGAGTCACTACATACTGATATGATCCTGAACATCAGCAGGAGAGGACTCTTTAAAGTAGAGACACTACATACTGATATACACCTGAACATCAGCAGGAGAGGACTCTTTAAAGTATAGACACTACAGACTGATATACACCTGCACATCAGCTGGAGAGGACTCTTTAAAGTAGAGACACTACATACTGATATACACCTGAACATCAGCTGGAGAGGACTCTTTAAAGTAGAGACACTACATACTGATATACACCTGAACATCAGCAGGAGAGGACTCTTTAAAGTAGAAACACTACATACTGATATACACCTGAACATCAGCAGGAGAGGACTCTTTAAAGTAGAGACACTAAATACTGATATACACCTGAACATCAGCAGGAGCGGACTCTTTAAAGTAGAGACACTACATACTGATATACACCTGAACATCAGCAGGAGAGGACTCTTTAAAGTAGAGGCACTAAATACTGATATACACCTGAACATCAGCAGGAGAGGACTCTTTAAAGTAGAGACACTACATACTGATATACACCTGAACATCAGCAGGAGAGGACTCTTTAAAGTAGAGGCACTAAATACTGATATGAACCTGAACATCAGCAGGAGAGGACTCTTTAAAGTAGAGACACTACATACTGATATACACCTGAACATCAGCAGGAGAGGACTCTTTAAAGTAGAGACACTACATACTGATATACACCTGAACATCAGCAGGAGAGGACTCTTTAAAGTAGAGACACTACATACTGATATACACCTGAACATCAGCAGGAGAGGACTCTTTAAAGTAGAAACACTACATACTGATATACACCTGAAAATCAGCAGGAGAGGACTCTTTAAAGTAGAGACACTACATACTAATATAAACCTGAAAAATAATAGGCTCTTTTAACATGTATTTTGTCCAATGAAAGTGGCTAAAGACAGCTTTTAAATATGTTGAAGGGTTATTGCCGACGAACCAACAGTGCTACAGAGAAAAACTTCAAACATTGCTGAATTATTGTTGGACGAAGAGGGGCTGCAATAATCACAACACATGAGTTTCCCTCCTGCTGTGCATTCAGAGCGCTGCATTGTAAACAAAGACGTGTGCCGTTTGGGAAAAAGATGCCACCTTCTGCTAGGACAGCTGGCATTAAAAGTGCAGCTCATTGTCGGATGCAGAGGAAGCATTAGCTAAGTGCTTTCTGGCCCTAAAATAGCGGGATTTGAGGCGCTACATTGAGTAATGATTTCTCAAAGAGGACACAGTTTTCACTTCAGCGCTGATGCAAAAAAAAAGGCCAATGGGTCATTAATGAGAGTAGAATAGGCTTAGCGCTTGTTGAATAACCATTGGAGTTAATACAAAAGCCATCAGGAGTAATCTGCAGTGTTTACGGAGGATTTGCATGTGCAGAACAATCCTGGATTAATCCTAAAAGGCTGACCTGTTGCCCAGACGAATGTAATTATGATTACCAGAGACATTAAATGTATGCACATACATGACACAGAGTCAATAGAGAGAGCACTGAAGTGTTTTCAGGTTTAGCAGACTGTCGGGCCAGTCTCCTTGTGTTGGTCTTTTTGAACAGCATTTTTGGTGAAATATGAGCGGATATAAACAAAGACTGACACCAAGGTGATTTCCAAGATATTTGAAAATCAACATCAACATTTGGTTTGGTAATTGATCTCGGTAGCAAAGGTGATGCAATCAACCCTTTCCATGAACTTAATCTCCATTAAATCCAGACATTTCTCATTTACACAAAATCCACATACACCATATACTTAATTCTTTCTCTACTTGAATATTAGTTAAGATGCCATTTCTAAACCCGTGCATCCTCTTGCTAGTTAGCTAAGCTAAGAGTTGCTAATTAGAGCTAAACAAAAAGTACAGCAGAGGTTGATAAATGGGATTATCTTATTATTTATCCAAGAGGAAAGTCGGAAAATGATTACAGTTCATCCTGATGGGGAACATGAATTCGCAAAAAGCGGATACAGTGCTGTCAATTTTTAAATGACTTCTTGTTCACCCTCTAAGTCAGGGGTCAAAGGAAGCTAAAACCTGATGCACATTTGACACCTTTAAGCTCTAAATTGGTGCTTTATAAATAAACTTGATTTGAACCGACTGGAGTTTGATTGCAATGAAAGAGATTTGGTCTGTAACAGATCATGAGCTCCACAAATATATAAATGTACCCCACCGCAACTTGTGAGTAAACCCAAATATTCCATAAACATTGTTTCAAAATGTTTCATATATTTTTTACCTCTGTGATTTAGTTTAACTACTCATCTGCCAATCGTGGGTTTAACTCAACAATATGGTCATTTCTGCATTAAAAAAAATACCAAAAGTATAATAAAGTCACTATAAACAAGCTACAGTTGCTAAAAAATGTTTGGTTAAAATAAATGTCATGATTTAAATAACTATTTATGTAGAAATAGGTTATTTTAGACTTCTGGGATTCTGTCTGACGTCACAAAATGGGTAAGGCTAAACTCAATTAAATAGGTTATTTCTGCATCCAAAAATGTATAATAAAGTCACTTTAAAGACAATTAAGTCGCTGGAAAAATGCTATAAGAAGATGGTAGTAAAGTCCAACTTATTTTGGATATAGACAGGACCTATAGTTTGATGACATGTAGATTGCACTTTTTTGTTTCTTTGACAAAAGCACCAGCTAAATCAATAAGCAGTGTATATGTACTGCTTACACATATACTACATTGAGGAGAAATGCCACAAAACACCAAAATGAAGTCTCTTAAGACGGATGAAAGAGAAGAGGAACCTGTTGAGGATCATTTTAAGGAGGCCATAAGGGATTTAAATCCATCTCATACAATAAAGTCAGTGTAAACCATGCAACATTAACACGAGTAAAAGTATCACGTCAGTTAAAAAACCACATAAACATCACCAAACATCTCTGCTCTCACTCACCTTTGCCTTTGCACCTCCTCCTCCTCCTCCTCTTGCACTTCCCCTTCACATCTGACCTCTCCATGTTTCTGCTCCCATGCACCGGAGACTCCTTCTTCTTCTTCTTCGTCTTCTTCTCCTTTTAATCTGTCAGTAGTTTGTCCTCTGCTGCTTCTTCTTCTTCTCCTTCTGTGTGAGGCAGAAATGCTCAGGGAGGATTGTGAGTGCAGCTCTTCAGCGAGAGTCCTTTACAGCGAGTGATCCCCCCCCCCTGCTGTTCAGACTGCGACATCATGAGGAGACGAAAAGCTCCGGTTCAAGCTGTGATGCAGCGTCGATGATATAAAGACACTCCGTTTTTAAACATGGCTTGTTTGAAGTGAACTTGTCAGCACTTCTCTTGTGGTCCTTTGTTTGAATCGCTATGGTTTATCTCTCTCTATACCGTATATCTCTATATGGTTTATTCTACTTATTGTAAGTCGCTTTGGATAAAAGCATCAGCTAAACGCAGTGAATGTAATATAATGTAATGTGGCTTGTCTGTATGGAGGGTAATGTTGTTCTAAGATGGTTTGTCTGCCACTTTGGTCCAGTCTGAAATATGTCAACAAATATCAGAATTGGAATAAAAAAACGTTATAAATCCCAAGTTTCGTGACAGTTGCTTGTTTTTAAAATGAAATTGAATTAAAAAAACGGAACAAAAATATATTGATAAACACAACAAGTTAAAGAAAAGCATTTGCAGTAAAAAATAATTGAAATTAAGGAGAATAAATATAGTTTAACAAACATAAGAAGTCAATAAATTGCATTAAAAAGAATTTAAAGTGAAAATATGCAATAAAAAAATCAAGATATTTATATAAACATAACATGTTGAAGGGGAATAAAATATCAAATACAAATTATACAAATTTCTTTTTTAACACAAGAGTACAAATTTGCAATAAAAACATAAATAATATAAACAAAAATAAAATGTAATGTTATAAAGACATATAAATAACCATTAAGAATGTAAGTAACATGTCCAATAAAATAAACACACACCAAATAGTCACTTTAGTTTGAAGACATTTCAATTGCAGTTTAATGAATGCATGCAGTATAATGCATCTTTTACACACATTATGTATTTTATGTATGTATAGTAGGGAGGCTGTGGCGCAGGTTCAAACCCCACTGCAGTCAGCATGTCGTTGTGTCCCTGAGACACTTCACCCCAAACTGCTCCTGTGGGGATTGCCCACAGTATTGAATGTATGTAAGTCGCTTTGGATAAAAGCGTCTAGCAAGTGACATGTAATGTAATGTAATGTAATGTAATGTATTTATGTAGTTATCATTAAAGGATTGAAATGTAGGTTAGAGAGAGATCCAGCTGTGTTTCTGCGGCAGGAAACAAACAGCTTTTGGAGTCATGCAACACTCGTATCTCCTATGGAAGATTACAAATGCCTCAATTATAATACACAAAACAATTAAGTGAATTACAACTGTATGTATTTCCTTTGTATGTATGCCGTCACAGAGAAGACGTGCTTTATAGCCAGAAGCAGATTTTAAAATTCTAGTTTTCAAAGACACCAAATACGTCAAGATGAATTTAGGGAAAATGTTGATAATATCATTCAGAGGAAAGTAGAATATCTGATAGAATAATAAGGCTTGTGTTGTGATGTTTAATGCATTAAACACAATATGTAGTACCAATAACGAGCGGATAGGCCTAGTTTATGTGATGCAGCTTTTAATTGGTGAAAAAACATCAAAGATAATGACAAAAAATACGCTTTTTTAAGACCAGTCCACCTGCTCTAATTTGAACTATCTGCTTCACTTATTTGCATCATAATTGTTTTATATTAACATAAACATTTTAATCGTTTGATTGGCTTTTCTCTGCACTGTCCCCTTGATTCTTATATATGGAAGAAGTATTCAGATCCTTCATTTAAGTCAAAGTAAACTGAAAAAATACTCCATTACAGGTAAAAAGCCTCGCATTGATAATGTTACTTAAATAAAGGTGTAAGGATATATCAGAGTAAGACCCTTTGTTGTCATAAACATGTGCTTCTTATTTAATATGTAGGTCTTCTTGTTTCATTGCCTTTTATCTGCATTGTCCGCTTTGCTGTAACAATGTAAATATCCCCGCTGTGGGACATATATCAAGTGGAAGTATTCATATCCCTAATTTGAATAAAAGTACACTGAAAGAAATTACAAGTATAAGCCCTTCAGGTATGTCGTTGGGTAACTGATGCCAGTCCTTCTGCTCTAATTTGAACTATCCTCTTCACTAATTTGCATCATAATACCAATTTTGCATAATCTCCCTCTCTTCACATTTACTTCCAATTTACAGCGGCTGTCTAATCCCTGCCACTCACCTTCCTCAAACTGACAATCTCACTGCAGTAAATTCAAGATAAGATCAAAATCATTCCTCTGTTTTGCCCCACAACATAATTTGATTGTTGTTATCATGACATTTAATCTCTTCAATGGCCTTTCCCGTGTTTCTGAACCTCTGCTTCTGCAGGTTTCCAGTGACTGACTCCTTCGGAGGAGGAGGAGGATTATCGGGTCGCTGTACCTCCTTTTGTTTGTCTCTCGCTGAAGGTGGCGTGCCGCTGAGCCTCTGGGATTCACATTTTTCTTGTAATATTTCACCTCACTGACTCCCCAAAGCCCCACTGCTGCCTCCTTTGTACGATTATCCACATTGTCTTATCACGTGCCGGAGTGAAAGAAGGAATAAAATGAACTCTCCTTCGTTGATTTGTTTTTTCTTTTTGAAGGATTATTCTAATCTGTTGCTTGAGTAGTGTGAAGGATTTGATTTGGATGTATTTGTAAAGTGTACTTTGAGTAGTTTTACAGGTCGCAATGTCCTTCACTTTGGTCCTGACTGAAATATATTTTAACAACTCCACTTATAATTACAGTGGCAGACAGGTGCAAACGTGTTACAACAGCCCAACACATTTCCATTAGGAAAAACGCATTGCGGTTTAAAAAACGATACAAATATAATATAAATGTGACGCACACAGCTGGGAGACCAGGGGTGTTTCTCAATGTCAAGGAAGGATCCTTCAGAGCCACTATTTCAAGGATGCTACGTCATCGAATCCCGCCGAAGGACTGTTCCAATGTCCAGGATCCTTGGAATTCTACCGAGGACTGAATCCTTCGTTGCGGGAAATTTCGAGGATGCACATGTGTATCCTCGGCGGTCTTAAAATCCCCACAATGCTTTGCGCACGGACCAATTTCCCAAATCTTTGGCGGAAAATTGAAGGCGGGGCCTCTCATATGACGCACCCTTGCACACTTTCGCCTGTTCCATTCTTCGTTCTCCGAATGCCAGGAAGGATTCTTGCCTAGCCTCTGAAGGACCTGACTGGGAAGACATGTCCTGGGAAGCTTCCTCGACATTGAGAAACACCCCAGGGGACACTAAAAAGTGACGCACACAGCTGGGAGATCGGGGGACACTTATAAGTGACGCACACAGCCGGGAGACCAGGGGACACTAAAAAGTGACGCACACAGCTGGGAGACCGGGGGACACTAAAAAGTGACGTACACAGCTGGGAGACCAGGGGACACTAAAAAGTGACGCAGACAGCTGGGACACCGGGGGACACTAAAAAGTGACGCACACAGCTGGGAAACCAGGGGACACTAAAAATGTACGCACACAGCTGGGAAACCGGGGGACACTATAAAGTGACGCACACAGCTTGGAGATCGGGGGACACTAATAAGTGACGCACACAGCTGGGAGACCAGGGGACACTAAAACGTGACGCACACAGCTGGGAGACCAGGGGACACTAAAAAGTGACGCACACAGCTGGGAGACCGGGGGACACTAAAAAGTGACGCACACAGCTGGGAGACCGGGGGACACTAAAAAGTGACGCACACAGCTGGGAACGGAGCGCTAGGTGACGTTCAGGATTTTAAAGCTGGACAACTGTCTCTGTTGTTGTAAACTCAGCTAAAATGTTAGTGTTATTGGTTATTTTAATGAAGCGAACACACGATTCCTTCAGATGTTATTGCAGATCTGCTGTAAGCTAGCTAGCTAACGTAGCTAACCTAGTCATTTCAAATATACTGATAAAACACTTACAGTTATGAAACAGACTAACTCTGCCAACTCTTTGAAGCAGCCACGTTTAAAAAAAAAAAAGGATAATTTAACTTGTTTTGAAGTCTCTGGATCTGTGTAAAATTTAAATATAAGTCCATAAAACCCTGAAAATAAAAACGTACACAACTACATTTGATGCCAACTGGATGAATTTGAGCTTGAAATCTAATTTATAAAGTGTGACGGAATGATAAAATCATATCCATCATCTCCTGCTGTTTGCCGACATACACACAGGTTTAGGTGAGATTAATAGGGACTTTAGCATCATGCAGACACAACAGAGAAGCTATTACTGCGAGATGAAAAACAGATACTGTATCCCAGCCTGTGGCTACGATCCCACAGGGCAGGCTGAATGAGCCGAGTCTCCCAAATGATCTCAACATCGCAGCAAATAGGACACAGCAGCTTCCTGAGGCCAAACATTACTGTGTACATTAGATCCCTCTCAGTGTTCCTGTGTGAGAGCCTGCAGGCGCTCGGCAGCATGTACAGCAATAATGAAGGCGTGTTGTTGATCCACGTGGACATATTACACAATTTGCATATTTATGTTTTTCTGAGGGTCTCTTACCTTTTCTCAGTCCACACTTTCTTTGCCTGGTTTTGTGTCTTTTTTTCCACTCCTCGACTTCCTGTTTGAATCATTAAAATTCATAACTTTATGTTTCTGCACTTCTATAGTTTAATGCAGAATATATTTGACGGGGTTTATAGTAGAAGGGTTATTTTGTAGACACAGATACCTCTATTTCTTTAACTAAATCTTATTTTATGTGTGTCTAATCCAGGGATTATCAATTCAATAGGTTGGTGTGTTTTGATAAGAGGTCTCAATTTATTATTTTCATAAAACAAATTGAACATCATTCAAACAAGTTTACTAAATGTAAGAAATGCATCTTGTCAATCTTCTTTCCAATATGTTGCTTCGTGTTTGAAAATATATTTTTACTTTTGTATTTATTTAAAACACTTCAAAACGCCTCCATTGGAGTCCTTTGTTTAATTCCAAAACAACACTCGAGCTCCTATTGGCTAGCGCTCCAACATATTGTACGTAATTCGCTAAGGGGCAGGACATCTCTAAGCGGTTGACCAATCACAACCGAGCCGGCCAGCTAACCAATAAGAGCAGACTGAGCTCTGGTTTTAGACAGAGGGTGAAAAGAGGTGCTGCTGCACAGGCAGTATGAGAAAAATAAAGAGCTTTTTGAACATTAAAGCATGGAGACATGTCCCAGTAGAGACACTACATACTGATATACACCTGAACATCAGCAGGAGAGGACTCTTTAAAGTAGAGACACTACATACTGATATACACCTGAACATCAGCAGGAGAGGACTCTTTAAAGTAGAGACACTACATACTGATATACACCTGAACATCAGCAGGAGAGGACTCTTTAAAGTAGAGACACTACATACTGATATACACCTGAACATCAGCAGGAGAGGACACTTTAAAGTAGAGACACTACATACTGATATACACCTGAACATCAGCAGGAGAGGACTCTTTAAAGTAGAGACACTACATACTGATATACACCTGAACATCAGCAGGAGAGGACTCTTTAAAGTAGAGACACTACATACTGATATACACCTGAACATCAGCAGGAGAGGACTCTTTAAAGTAGAGACACTACATACTGATATACACCTGAACATCAGCAGGAGAGGACTCTTTAAAGTACAGACACTACATACATACAAATAGGAACCTGAAAATTAGCAGTATATGTCCTCTTTCATATTATTATTAGAAACAGGAGCTTATTCTCTTCCTATTTCACCTGGCGGCTCTAATTTCACCCACCTTTCCCTTCTATCTCTTTCTGTGTTTGTGTGTGTGTGTGTGTGTGTGTGTGTGTGTGTGTGTGTGTGTGTGTGTGTGTGTGTGTGTGTTTTACCTTTATTGTTTTAAGAGCGACACCGTGAAGTCAGCCGCCCTGGTCACACTTGAGTGAATTGGCGGGGAGTTTCATTACGCTGTGAAATAACGATCGTACCGTGATTAAGTTGATTAGATTTCATGAATATTTGAAAGGCGAACCGAATTGCTGATTAAATATTTACTGGAGGTTTCCTTCCTGACAGACTGGGAGATCATATCACGTCTCCCAAATGACTGACTGTACTGTACTTTAAACTCTTTATGGCTTAGCACTACCCTCCAATATCATAACTGTAATTATGTGCTAACCAGGTTTATTATTGTCAGTTTTAATGACATTTAATGGGATGTCGTGGATCTATTGTAGTTTATAACTGCAGTAATGGTAGTAAAAGTATGCCATGGAAACACTGACACATATTCTGATATTTTAATAATGACGGTGTTCATTAATGCTCCTGTGCCTACAGTTTCCCACCAGTATTACAATCAACATGCCATTCTGCTTTAGCGGTAATGATGATTTAACAAAGATATAATGTAAAATAAAAAATGACTTTGAGAAGCTGATGACAAAACGTGTCTTTATTGGGTGTTGAACCTTGGGCACCTGCACGTGAAATCAATGCTTAGACCTCTAGGCCACCACCATATATTTAAGCGAGAACGCCCAGCGATGTTGGTGTGAGGTTTTCTCAAGTGTATTTACCTTTACGCACACAATACGCAGAAAAGCGGTGTTCATCTTTTATGCAATGCTGTTTGGTTGCTAGCCTTATGTGGAAAAATCTCTCTCGTCACCGCCTTGAGTTTCAAAACAGGATCCATGTATTTATTATCCTCTCAAGAATGGAAGTAGTCATCACATACAGAGCATTTGGTACGACTAGTTCCTGAACAGTGTCCTTCACATGCTGATATACAAGAGAGGGAGTTACACAGTCACAAGATGGTTCAAAGCCATCGTTGTCACATAGCTTATCATATGCCTAAAACAGTATGTCATGCTTCTCTTCTAGGTAATCATACATCCTGCCATATACAATGTTATACTCTTGGGCCTTCGTTATCATGTGCACCTCTGCCCTTGAAAGAGTACATTCAGTATTTTCCCAACACCTTATATTCTGTGGATACGCCAACATTCAGAACTAATGGACTTTTTTTGCTATTACCTAAAATGATGTATAGTGACCGCAGGGCTGGAACCCTTACCAATAGTAAGGCAACCACACTACCTCTCAGCCACAGCTGCATTATGGTCCTATGGTCAGATATCATAAGACTCATAGCCAGAATGTCAGAATTGAGCAAACCGTTTGGATGTTTGAATTGAGTTTCTGCGTTGTAAAAGGTGTGAGGAGAGCAGGTGAAGTTTCAACAAATGTAGGAGTCTGCTTTGCTATAATATTTTCTTTCACTTCCCATGACAACTCTAACGTTTTATCTTTTTATCCGTAACTTGTTACCCTGCTTGGCTCCCAAAATTAACCAAAAAGCAAAATATAGGCATATTATGATCTTTGAATGTAGAAGCCCAACGATTAAGATTTTAATCAAATCTGTACAGGAGGCTTTAGCTCAAGGGGTAAATGGATGTCTATGAACCTGAAGATTGGTGGTTTCAATCCTACTCATAGCTTATGGAAATAACAAAGCTGTGGTAATTGTGGTTGAAAAAGTGGAAAACAAAAACAGAAATTGGGTTAAGAAAGAAAGAAACGGAGGCTTAAGTCTGTTTTTTTCTAAAGGATATGTTCAGGAAATCCGGCTCAAGATCTGCTGGTAGCCTTTGGTGTTTATGGAACATATGTAAAAAAACAGTCACTTCCTGTGATGAGTTTCAACAACTGTGTCTTTAACAATATATTTTCATGTCCTCTGACAAGTCCCCATTCAGCCCTGACCCTAATATATGTGGAAACCCGACCCGGTAACATTTCAGTCATATCTGTCTGGGTGTTTGGCTTAAGTGGTAAATGCATGACTAAGAGTCAGAAGGTTGGTGGTTCAATACTCTGCATGGAAGTGGACTTTGTGTGCAGACAAGCTGGCATGGAAATGTGAGAGATGGTTGAGTGAACTGAAGTTTGCAAGGGATGAAGATTGCGTGAGTTGGGAGGGTCAAGACGTGTACAGAGTAGCTTTTGTTTTACTGGAGGCCAGCCTTAAGCATTTCAAATTGCATATTTTTTTTCCTTTTGTCATGTGATCACAAAAGTTAGCATGTGCAAAGTGCTATTGCGCATGCACACCTCTGCCCAAATTGGATGACGCCAGTATGATGAAAGTGAGGTGAATAACAGGTGAGTAGAATATTATAGAGCTGAAAATAACTACAGCAGGGTGCTTCATTATAACCACAAACACCTCTAATCACGCAATATGCTCCGTAATAACTCCATATTTCATGAATGAGACGCTGCAACTGTTTTATTGCAAAAGTATCGTCTCATGTTTTCGTCATGGAAACGCATTGCACTGCTTTGTGCATTGCACTGACTGAAAACGTTTTAACCAAAGCCAATTTTATTTCTTTATTTATATCGATATATTTGTGGTGACGTGTGTTCACTCTGCTGTGCTTCTGTGTCGAGAAGATAGTCAACAGATATTATGATTTTGTGACATTACTCCGTGTATTCCGCCCTGCCTCCTCGCTCCAAGATCCTCTGGACATTTATTATAAAATAAAAACAAAAATATATTGCAGTCTCTTTTCCCTTTACTGGTTCAAGAAAGATAAAAACAAATGAACGCAGGTACACGCATCCTGTCTATAATAATGTATATAAAGTCTGGTTGAATACAGAATGTGAGTAAATGCACTTAGTTTATTTCCACCTTAAGATAATAAAATAGCTCTTTAAACATAAAAACGATTGCTTTCTTACAACCAATGCAGTTTTTGGTTTGGCTGAGTTAAGTCGCTTGAAGTTGCATTACAGGAAACATGGAGCACTGGTGGCTCCAAGTGGCAGCATGAAGGAAGTGTGATATGATATTTACTGTAAAATGATGCAGGCATTGAGGATCTTCTTTTTGTCAGTATTTAAGAAGTCACCAATTGGATGCAGCCTCAATCTCTTTTTTCAAGGAAGTGGGAAGCAGGTCATTTAAATACAAAGCTCCTTTTGATTGAATAATCTTCCTCTTTTTTTAAGATCCATTTTTTATTTCATTCTGGCTTTTACTATCAAAGTTATTCAATAAAAACAATATTTAAAATAAATAAAACACGGTTAATCTTACCGTACATTACATACGAGTTGAAAAGTTACTCTAGAACAGTTCTTGGTATTAAAAAAAAGTATAGTATAAAAAGTATTTTGTATCATACTGTCCTATACTTATACTCCACTACATTACAAAGGGAAATATTTTCCCTTTTGTTCCACTTAATTTATTTGGCAGATGTATTGTCATTCAGTCAGCACAAAGTCCTGTTGTCACAATGTGCTTAATACCTGGAATAAGGAGTACTAAACACACCCTGTATCTTACGAAACCGCTCCTCTTGCTGGAATGAAGTTAAGCGTGTAAGCCCGTCCTACTTCCTGCATATCTTGTTCCCTCCCCTTCACTGAACTTAAGTTTCGATGTAGGTGAAACGTAAACATTGTGAAGTGAGTGAGCTGGCAGGCTATATCAACAGCAGACTGTCAATCGCTGTAAGGGAGGTATAATGGCGCAGAAAGGAGCTCAGCTGGACCAGGACGCAATCTGCTGTTCGATATGTCTGGATGTACTTAAGGATCCTGCGACTACATCCTGTGGACACAGTTTCTGCATGAATTGTATTCAAACCCACTGGGACAAAGAGGATGAAAGGAAGTGTACAGCTGCCCTCAGTGTAGGCAGAGCTTCACACCGAGGCCTGTCCTGCTGAAAAGCATCATGTTAGCAGATTTAGTGGAGAACAGAAGAAGACTGGACTTGAAGAAGCTCCTGTTGATCACTGCTATGCTGGAGCTGAAGATGTGGCCTGTGATGTCTGCACTGGGAGAAAACTGAGAGCCTGTAAGTCCTGTCTGCAGTGTTTGATCTCTTACTGTGAGAATCACCTCCAGCCTCATTATGAATCTCCTGCCTTTGGAAAACACAAGCTGGTGGAGCCCTCCAAGAAGCTCCAGGAGAACATCTGCTCTCGTCACGACGAGGTGATGAAGATGTTCTGCCGCACTGATCAGCAGTGTATCTGTTATATCTGCTCTGTGGACGAACATAAAGGCCACGACACAGTGTCAGCTGCAGCAGAAAGGACTGAGAGGCAGAAAGAGCTGGAGGGGAGTCGACAAAACATCCAGCAGAAAATCCAGGTCAGAGAGAAGGATGTGAAGCTGCTTCAGCAGGAGGTGGAGGCCGTCAATGGCTCTGCTGATAAAGCAGTGGAGGACAGTGAGAAGATGTTCACTGAGCTGATCCGTCTCATGGAGAAAAGAAGATCTGATGTGAAGCAGCAGGTCAGATCCCAGCAGAAGAGTGAAGTGAGTCGAGTCAAAGAGCTTCAGGAGAAGCTGGAGCAGGAGATGGCTGAGCTGAAGAGGAGAGACGCTGCACTGGAGCTGCTCTCTCACACAGAGGATCACACCCAGTTTATTCAAAGCTACCCCTCATCTACACACTCATCCAGCGTCAACATCCTTCCTCTGCAATACCTTGAAGATGTGAAAGCAGCTTTGTCAAAATTCAGAGATAAACTACTGGACGTCCTGAGAGATAAATGGACAAACGTGTATCTGACAGTGGGTGATGTGACATGTTGCTGTCACAACCACAGCCCAAGACCAGAGCTGGATTCTTAAAATACTCACGTCAAATCACACTGGATCAAACACAGCAAACACACGTTTTTTGTTATCTGAGAGGAACCGAAAAGTAACTTCAACGCCAGGAGAACATTATCCTAGTCACACAGACAGATTCACATGTCAGCAGGTCCTGAGTAAAGAGAGTCTGCCTGGACGTTGTTACTGGGAGGTGGAGAAAGGTATGGGAGGAATTGCAGTGGCTGTAGCATACAAAGACAATGACACTGTAAAAGAACAATTTGGAGAGAGTGACAAGTCGTGGGCATTTGGTTTTTACAAAGGTCGTTATGATTTCAGACATAAGAAACACCCAACTCTAGTCTCAGGTCCTCAGTCCTCCAAAGTAGGAATTTACCTGGATCACAGTGCAGGTATTCTGTCCTTCTGGAGCGTCTCAGAGGAAACCATGACCCTCCTGCACAGAGTCCAGACACCTTCGCTCAGCCTCTCTACGCAGGACTTCGTCTTTGTCCTCCCATTGGAAACACTGCTGAGATGTTGTGAGCTTAAGTAGTTATTGAGAGGAAAAGGGTAATCCTCAGATACTAGACAACAGTTCTTTTGGTAAATGCAAAGAGTGGTTGGCACTTCATCTAGTGCCTGTGACTGCTAGAGGGTATATTTAATATGCAGTTTGTTTAAAGATTTAACAAAACATCATTCCGGCAATATTTGTTCAGGAAAATGCTACAAATGTTTCAACAACTGAAGAAAACCCAACATTTAAAGCACTGGACATTGTTTACATTTGTAGATTTTAAAATGACAAGGAAAAATGCTGGAAAAGTACTCTGGGCATTCACTATGCTACTATATATACTATTTTATTTGCAGTAATGGTCTAATTGAAGTAGTAATTTCTCCTAAATGATTCTGAATTGATGCATTAAGATGCTGTGCTTTATTGTTGTATTCATGTCCTATACATATTGTATAAACTGATTGTGAGTTTAAATATTACCTATTTTAATTAAATGTTGCTTCAAAAAAATGAAGCATACTCCATTTAAATAATCATTTGTCATAATGATGCAGTAATTAAGTAAATGTGCTGTTGGGTAAAAGGTTGTGTATTATAGCATGCATAGTGTTGAAGCAGTATTCAATTTGAATACTTATACTCATTGGGTTCATGTTTAACGAGGCTTCGAATGAACTTTAATCTTTCATCTGCTCACTGAGCTATTTGCAGATTTTAAATTCCCCACCAGAGGTCACTCTTTGCATGTTCTCCACTTAAAACACTAAGGTGTGCTTTGGTGCCTTTAACTTTTCAGGAGTATTTTTTTATTTAGATCCCTTATTGAATGTTTTTTTTATTGTCAAAGTCTTGAAAGGAAATGCAATTGATGTATCTCTTATTACAAATATCCTCTTATCTGACACTGGTGTAACATAAAAATGAAGTTTATTACATTTTATTCTCTATTTGAACATCAATATAACTTTAGCTGCATGATTTTATTTTTTATTTACTCACATATATGCTTGTTATTATGTTCCTTGTTATCTTGGTTTGAGTTGGGATTTAGTTTGCTGTGAATGCTGGGATGTTTCATCACATCCTGACCTAGAAATCAGCCCTGCTGAAATGTACAATATAAATTGTGTGAAGGTGATGATATACTTAATAAAATTACACATTAGAAGCATTGTTCCGTTTTTTTTCGCACCACATATCTAGAACAAAGTGTTCTTAGGCCTCATTAAGTTGAATTTAGGTATATGTATTTAAATATCTCACTACCAGAGGTGGGAGAAGTACTCTGATCTAGTACTTGAGTAAAAGTAGAAGTACCAGAGTGTAGGAATACTCTGTTACAGTAAAAGTCCTGCATTCAATATGTTACTCAAGTAAAAGTATTATCATCGAAAATATAGTTAAAGTAGCGACAGTAAAAGTAGTGATTGTGCAGATTGGTCCGTTTCAGAATAATATGTATGATATGTTTTATAATGATTGATCATTAAAGTGTTATCAAAGCTGGTAAAGGTGCAGCTAGTTTGAATGACTTTGTATACTGCAGGGTAGCTTGTGAATTTACTCCAGGTGGAACTAAAGTCTGATTTAACACTTGATTATATTTCACATCGTTCATCCACATCTGTGAAGTAACTAAAGGTATTAAATACATGTAGTGGAGTAAAAGTACACCATTTACCTCTGAATTGTAGTGGAGTAGAAGTACAGAGAAGCATAACATGTACAAGTATCTCAAAATTGTACTGAAGCACAGCACTTGAGTAAATCTCCTTAGTTACTTTTTACCACTGTGCCTAAATAAAAAAGATAACGTTCAGCCTCCTTTAAATCAGACCCGTCGTGCTTTTATTTTGAAGTGCTTCCGGTGTTTTCTTCTAACTCGATGTTTTGTAGGTGAGTTTTTATTTGACTTGAATGTGTTTTTGTTGGCGAGGATTTTGTCTATGGGTGAATCCTGGGGGGGCTTGTGTGGTGGGTTGCCCTAATTCACCTACGGAACTAAATGAAATGGCAAGTGCAACAGGTGAAGATGATGTTGTTGCGGAATTCTTGTCAGTAACCTTTTCAAGACGACAATTCAGTGAAATGACGGACATTATAACGGTGGGTGGGGGGACGGCGGCGGTGGAGGGGGTGTGTTTGTGTTACAGAAGATCCAGTTGTGATTGACACCGTTTGCCACTGCTAAACACACCCTTTCTCTTATAAAACCGCTCCTCTTTCTGGAATGAAGTTAAGCGTGTAAACCCGTCCTACTTTCTGCATATCTCACAGATAGCATGCTGTACTTTTCTGATAATCACTTGTTCCCTCCCCTTCACTGAACTTAAGTTTCGATTAAGGTGAAACCAGGGGCGGATCTAGAAAAATATTCATGGGGTGGCAAGAGGGTGGCAGGAGATTTTGAGGGTGGCATCCCCTGGCAGAAGTATATGCTGATTTAATCGCAGTCATATCAATCAATGTTAACTTGGAAAGCCACAATATTGATATTTTAACTCAATAACATTAGTTGACATTATTGTGGCACAACAGTAAATCCTTAAATATAAATATATAAGGTGGCAGACATAATTGAATGAATTTTAAATGAACAATAACTGAATGATATTGTTTCACTCTTAGACCAGCAGGGGTACCAAATATATGCAGACTGCTGCAATAAGTACATTAATTCATATGATAATATTAACAATCATATAATTCCTATCAGCTGTCAATCACTTTTATGATTCACATATTCAGTGTTATTATTAAATAAACTATATTTTTTGGAGGAGTTGATGATGAATGTTCCTCAAGATGCTTGCTCACCCTCCTTCAAATTTGAAAGAAAGTAGTTACTATCATATATCAAAATTCAAAAGAATCAAAAGAACAGTTCAGCGCCCCACAACTTTATTGCAAACAGTTACAACCTTGACTTTACATCAGAAAGAACAAACATTAAAGAAGTGACTAACTGCATCAGTTAGGGTTAAAAAACGTGTATTCAGCTAAAACATATACATCGCTGCAGTTATTATCCAGTGGAATGCCCTTAACAACTGGCCTAGTTAAATCAAAGTGGTTACTTTTTTTTGGCTGGGCAGTGTAGTTTTACACACCGTCTTATTTGACTTTCTCAGGACTTAAAACTGTTTTTTGGGGGCAGACCCCCACAAAGAAAAAAATATATACACACATACAAGGTCATCATCTTAACAGTTTTTAATGCTCATCCGTGAGCAGAGCATCAAGTTGGCATGCCTATTACAGCTGAATGCGGCGATTACCATGTTGTTCAGCAAAACGCATCAAACTGATTAAGATCTAAAGCTTTAGTGCGTTTTGATTCAATGCTGAGTACAGCCAAACTTGACAGTCTCTTCTCTGTCATTGTAGACCGCAAATACCTCATTCCTTCCGTCTACTTGGGTCCGAATGCTTCTCATTTTGCGCCGTCCCGTTCAAATGAAATCGCCGCCAATATTATTTCACGCTTGCGCCAGGGCCGGGGGAGGGGTTACAAGGCTCGCGTCATGTGCTGCATTCACTTGCACACATTAGAGATTTTCTCTCATAAATGCCCGATGAGCCACAACTTTTCTTGCAAAACAAAGCTGCCAACTGGGGTGGCAGTGGCAAGGCCTATTTTTGGGGTGGCAGTTGCCACCCCATGCCACCCCGGTAGATACGCCCCTGGGTGAAACACATCTGTTGTGAAGTGAGTGAGGTGGCAGGCTATATATAGCCTAACTGCAGACTGTCACTCGCTGTAAGGGAGGTATAATGGCGCAGAAAGGAGCTCAGCTGGACCAGGACGCAATTTGCTGTTCGATATGTCTGGATGTACTTATGGATCCTGCGACTACTTCCTGTGGACACAGTTTTGCATGAATTGTATTCAAACCCACTGGGACAAAGAGGATGAGAAGGAAATCTACAGCTGCCCTCAGTGTAGGCAGAGCTTCACACCGAGGCCTGTCTGCTGAAAAACACCATGTTAGCAGATTTAGTGGAGAAACAGAAGAAGACTGGACTCCAAGCTGCTCCTGCTGATCACTGCTGGAGCTGAAGATGTGGCCTGTGATGTCTGCACTGGGAGAAAACTGAGAGCCTGTAAGTCCTGTCTGCAGTGTTTGGCTCTTACTGTGAGAAACACCTCCAGCCTCATTATGAATTCCCTGCCTTTGGTAAACATAAGCTGGTGGAGCCCTCCAAGAAGCTCCAGGAGAACATCTGCTCTCGTCACGACGAGGTGATGAAGATGTTCTGCCGCACTGATCAGCAGTGTATCTGTTATCTCTGCTCTGTGGATGAACATAAAGGCCACGACACAGTGTCAGCTGCAGCAGAAATTACTGAGATGCAGAGAGAGCTGGAGGGGAGTCGACAAAACATCCAGCAGAGAATCCAGGACAGAGAGAAGGAGGTGAAGCTGCTTCAAGAGGAAGAGGAGGTCTGCAGCCAGGCAGCCGGGACATTCACAGCCGTCCCCACATCGCAGCACAGCAACCCTGCTGTCCGGGTGTCCCCCAGGCTACGGTCGGCAGATTTTGTCTTCATTCGTCACGACGCCCACCGCTGCCCCCTACGGCCCCTTACGACGGCCCGTTCAGGGTCATACGACACAGGGACAAGGGCCTGGTGGTGGACGTTGGTGGCAGACCTGAGATCGTGTCCATCCATAGGATTAAGCCTGCTCATGTGGACGTTTCCAGGCTGTTGGAGTTGGCTCTGCCCCCACGTCGGGGCCGTCCTCCCTTGGCCCGCCCCCCACCCCCTGTCGGGGTGCCCTCGCCCTCGTGGACGCCCTTGCCCTCGGAGCTTGTCGACGGCGAGGGCACACCTGCGACCCCGCCCTCCTCGGCCCCTGTTGTCCTTACTCGTCGGGGTCGGGTGGTCCTTCCTCCCCGATGCGAGGATTTTGATCATGGGTGAATCCTGGGGGTCTTGTGTGGTGGGTTGACATAATTCACCCACAGAACTACGGGTGGGGGTATTGTTCCGCACGGACATTTTAGTTTAGAGGAACTTCCGTTTTCCGGTCAGTCAGTTTCCCCGGGCTTGAGTTTGTTTACATGCTGTTCCATGTTGAATAAAAGACTAGCTTTGTCTTTTGACACTCCGCCTCTGACTCCCGTTTCTCGGCACTACAGAATATAGTATTCAACCAGCAGGCAAATAAGGCTGAACCTGCTCGTCTACCTAACTATGATTGTTAAGAGACATCGTTTGTGTTTGAGTTATGGATCAATATCTTTAAAAATAAACCGAACATTGGAAAACTAGTCTTATCAAAATAGACTCTGAGAGGACATTAAAGACTGTCTCTACGGCTCTCTCTTGTTATTTCTGACGATAAGTTAAAAACACTTATAAAGTGCAGTTTGTTCTCTTAATACATCCCCGCGTTGACCAGACGAGGGCTTTTATTTTGAAATTACTTCGGTGTATTCCGCCCTGCCCCCTCGCTCGAAAGATCCTCTGGACATGTATTACTTTTCCCTTTACTGGTTCAAGAAAGATAAAAACTATGAAACGCAGGTACATGCATCCTGTCTATATTAATACTTTATATACACTCTGCTTGAATACAGAATGTGAGTAAATGTACTTCGTTTATGTCCACCTTAAAGGGCCCATGTCATGCTTTTCTGGTTATTACCCGTCCCCTTGTGTGTTATGTAGCTTTTTCTGCATGTAAAAGGTCTGCAGAGTCACAAACCCTCAAAGTACACCCTGTAGGGAGTAAAACTCAAACACAGAAAAGACCTGTCTATGCTGCCCAGAACGCCTCGTTGGAGATTTTTCTTTTTCCATTTATTTCTTCCTGGTCTAAGTGACGTAACGACGACCAAATGGACCAATCCGTGGAGCTCCTCACACACCAGGATCCCTTGGCGTCACTATCAAACGCAGTGGGGGGACCTTTAGCGTCGATTTTCAACTATCAGGGAGTCCCATTGACTTGCATAGAGCTCCCTGAACGTTGGTAATAGACGAGTTGGGATCGCGGAGAAACACTCACTCGGCCTTATCTTTTCTCAGGCTGTGAGTGTGTGGCGAACAGCCTGGCTGTGAGTGTATGTATGTGTGTGCTCAGGCTGAGTTCCGCAATGTCTCGCTGTCTCGCAGAACCCACGCAGCAACCAGGAAATGACACCAGTAATAAAGCTCACATAACATATAATCACTGATGTTCCGCTGTAACGGTGGTGGACTCATCAGAACAGAGTGGACGAGCTGACCAATCAGAGCACAGTAAGCTCATAGGGAGGGCGGGGCAGGAGCTCCAACAAGCCGTTAAGGACAGAGAGTGAATACACATACTATACAGAGATGCTGTATGAGAAACCAATGTGAGTTTGGAACATTGAACAATGTAAATCTATTCTAGTAGACCTCAACAATGCAATTATGATCAGTAGAAATGGCCATGACATGGGACCTTTATCATAATAAAATAGCTCTTTAAACATAAAAACGATTGCTTGCTTACAACCAATGCAGTTTTTGGTTTGGCTGAGTTAAGTCACTTGAAGTTGCATTACAGGAAACATGGAGCACTGGTGGCTCCAAGTGGCAGCATGAAGGAACTGTGATATGATATTTACTGTAAAATGATGCAGGCATTAAGGATCTTCTTTTTGTCAGTATTTAAGAAGTCACCAATTGGCTGCAGCCTCAATCTCTTTTTTCAAGGAAGTGGGAAGCAGGTCATTTAAATACAAAGCTCCTTTTGATTGGAATAATCTTCCTCTTTCTTTAAGATCAATTGTTTTATTTCATTCTGGCTTTTACTATCAAAGTTATTCAATAAAAATAATATTTAAAAATAAATAAAACACAGTTCATTTTACCGTACATTACATACGAGTTGAAAAGTTACTCTAGAACATTTACTCTAGAACAGTTCTTGGTATTAAAAAAAAGTATAGTATGAAAAGTATTTTGTATTATACTGTCCTATACTTATACTCCACTACATTACAAAGGGAAATATTTTCCCTTTGTTCCACTTAATTTATTTGGCAGATGTATTGTCATTCAGTCAGCACAAAGTCCTGTTGTCACAATGTGCTTAATACCTGGAATAAGGAGTACTAAACACACCCTGTATCTTACGAAACCGCTCCTCTTGCTGGAATGAAGTTAAGCGTGTAAGCCGTCATTCTTTCTGCAGATCTCACAGATAATCACTTGTTCCCTCCCCTTCACTGAACTTAAATTTCGATGTAGGTGAAACGTAACCATTGTGAAGTGAGTGAGCTGGCATGCTGTATCAACTGCAGACTGTCACTCGCTATAAGGGAGGTATAATGGCGCAGAAAGGAGCTCAGCTGGACCAGGACGCAATTTGCTGTTCGATATGTCTGGATGTACTTAAGGATCCTGCGACTATTCCCTGTGGACACAGTTTCTGCATGAATTGTATTCAAACCCACTGGGACAAAGAGGATGAGGAGGAAATCTACAGCTGCCCTCAGTGTAGGCAGAGCTTCACACCGAGGCCTGTCCTGCTGAAAAGCATCATGTTAGCAGATTTAGTGGAGGAACAGAAGAAGACTGGACTTGAAGAAGCTCCTGCTGATCACTGCTATGCTGGAGCTGAAGATGTGGCCTGTGATGTCTGCACTGGGAGAAAACTGAGAGCCTGTAAGTCCTGTCTGCAGTGTCTGATCTCTTACTGTGACAATCACCTCCAGCCTCATCATGAATCTCCTGCCTTTGAGAAACACAAGCTGGTGGAGCCCTCCAAGAAGCTCCAGGAGAACATCTGCTCTCGTCACCACGAGGCGATGAAGATGTTCTGCCGCACTGATCAGCAGTTTATCTGTTATCTCTGCTCTGTGGACGAACATAAAGGCCACGACACAGTGTCAGCTGCAGCAGAGAGGACTGAGAGGCAGAAAGAGCTGGAGGGGAGTCGACAACACATCCAGCAGAGAATCCAGGTTAGAGAGAAGATGGTGAATCGGCTTCAGCACGAGGTGGAGGCTATAGATTTCTCTGCTGATAAAGCAGTGGAGGACAGTGAGAAGATGTTCACTGAGCTGATGCGTCTCATGGAGAAGAGAAGATCTGATGTGAAGCAGCAGGTCATATCTGAGCAAACAACTGAAGTGAATCGAGTCATAGAGCTTCAGGAGAAGTTGGAGCAGGAGATGGCTGAGCTGAAGAGGAGAGACGCTGCACTGGAGCTGCTCTCTCACACAGAGGATCACACCCAGTTTATTCAAAGCTACCCCTCATCTACACACTCATCCAGTATCCTTCCTCTGCGATACCTTGAAGATTTGAAAGCAGCTTTGTCAAAATTCAGAGATAAACTACTGGACGTCCTGAGAGATAAATGGACAAACGTCTATCTGACAGTGGGTGATGTTGACATATTGCTGTCACAACCACAGCCCCAGACCGGAGCTGAATTCTTAAAATACTCACGTCAAATCACACTGGATCCAAACACAGCAAACACACGTTTTTTGTTATCTGAGAGGAACCGAAAAGTAACTTCAACGCTAGGAGAAAGTTATCCTAGTCACCCAGACAGATTCACCACATATCATCAGGTCCTGAGTAAAGAGAGTCTGCCTGGACGTTGTTACTGGGAGGTGGAGAAAGGTATGGGAGGAATTGCAGTGGCTGTAGCATACAAAGATAATAACACCGTAAATGAACAATTTGGAGAGAGTGAAAAGTCGTGGGCGTTAGGTTTTTACAAAAAGTCTTATGATTTCAAACATAACACTATCACAACACCAGTCTCAGGTCCTAATTCCTCAAAAGTTGGAATTTACCTGGATCACAGTGCAGGTATTCTGGCCTTCTGGAGCGTCTCAGAGGAAACCATGACCCTCCTGCACAGAGTCCAGACCACATTCACTCAGCCTCTCTATGCAGGACTTCGTCTTTGTGCTCCCATTGGGAACACTGCTGAGATGTTGTGAGCTTAAGAAGTTATTGAGAGGAAAAGGGGTAATCCTCAGATACTAGACACCTTTTTTTTGGTAAATGCAAAGAGTGGTTGGCACTTTATGCTAGTGCCTGTGACTGCTAGAAGGTCTATTTACTATGCAGTTCGTTTAAAGATTTTGCAATCATCATTCCCTGCAATATTTGTTCAGGAAAATGCTACAAATGTTTCCACAACTGAAGAAAAACCCAAACATTTAAAGCACTGGGCATTGTTTACATTTGTAGATTTTAAAATGACAAGGAAAAATGCTGGAAAAGTACTCGGGGCTTTCACAATACTACTATATATACTATTTTATTTGCAGTAAAGGTCAAATTGAAGTAGTGATGGTTCTGAATTGATGCATTAAGATGATGTGCTCTTATTGTTGTATTCATGTCCGTATACATATTGTATAAACTGATTGTGAGTTTAAATATTACCTATTTTAATTACATAAAAAAAAAATGAAGCATACTCCATTTAAATAATCATTTGTCATAATGATGCAGTAATTAAGTAAATGTGCTGTTGGGTGAAAGGTTGTGTATTATAGCATGCATAGTGTTGAAGCAGTATTCAATTTGAATACTTATACTCATTGGGTTAATGTTTAACGTGGCTTCGAATGAACTTTAATCTTTCATCCTGCTCACTGAGCTATTTGCAGATTTTAAATTCCCCACCAGAGGTCACTCTTTGCATGTTCTCCACTTTAAACACTAAGGTGTGCTTTGGTGCCTTTAACTTTTCAGGGAGTATTTTTTTTATTTAGATCTCTTATTGAATGTTTTTTTTATTGTCAAAGTCTTGAAAGGAAATGCAAATGATGTATCTCTTATTACAAATCATCTTATCTAACACTGATGTAACATTAAAAATGAAGATTATTACATTTTATTCTCTATTTGAACATCAATATAACTTTAGCTGCATCATTTTATTTTGTATTTACTCTCATATATGCTTGTTATTATGTTCCTTGTTATCCTTGGTTTGAGTTGGTGTTTTTAGGATTTAGTTTGCTGTGAATGCTGGGATGTCTCATCACATCCTGACCTAGAAATCAGCCCTGGTGAAATGTACAATATAAATTGTGTGAAGGTGATGATATACTTAATAAAATTACACATTAAGAAGCATTGTTCCGGTTTTTTTCGCACCACATATCTAAAGTGTTCTTAAGGCCTCATTAAGTTGAATTTAGGTATATTTAAATATCTCACTGCCAGAGGTGGGAGTACTCAGATCTTGTACTTAAGTAAAAGTAGAAGTACTCAGATCTTGTAAAAGTACTCAGATCTTGTACTTGAGTAAAAGTAGAAGTACTCATATCTTGTACTTGAGTAAAAGTAGAAGTACCAGAGTGTAGGAATACTCTGTTACAGTAAAAGTCCTTCATTCAAAATGTTACTCAAGTAAAAGAAGAAAAGTATTATCATCAAAATATAGTGAAAGTAGCGACTGTAAAAGTAGTCATTGTGCAGATTGGTCCATTTCAGAATAATATATTTGATATGTTTTATAATGATTGATCATTAAAGTGTTCTCAAAGCTGGTAAAGGTGCAGCTACTTTGAATGACTTTGTATACTGCAGGGTAGCTTGTGAATTTACTCCAGGTGGAACTAAAGTCTGATTTAACACTTGATTAGATTTCACATCATTCATCCACATCTGTGAAGTAACTAAAGGGATTAAATACATGTAGTGGAGTAGAAGTACACCATTTACCTCTGAACTGTAGTGGAGTAGCAGTACAGAGTAACATGTACAAGTATCTCAACATTGTACGCTACTGAAGTACAGCACTTGAGTAAATGTACTTGGTTACTTTTCACCACTGTGCCTAAATGAAAAAGAGATAACGTTCAGTGTCCTTTAAATCAGACCCGTCGTGCTTTTATTTTGAAGTGCTTCCGGTGTTTCCTGTCTAACTCGATGTTTTGTAGTTTTTGTTTGACTTGAATGTGTTTTTGTCGGCTTTTAACCGCATGTCCTTCTAGAGTTTATGGTTTAACTCGGACATGAAGGTTTAAAGAACCGTGTGGTCGCTCCGGAGAGACAGGTGAGTGAAGCGACGAGTCAATATTGTTGTTGTTGCTGTTTTATCCATAATGAACGTTTTCTCTGCGGGTTAGCCGTTAGCTTGGACGTTAGCCGTGCAGTGAAGGAAGACTTCCGGTTGTACTTTTCAAAATAAAGATGGATATATAGATACTTTATATATCCCAAATTGGGAAATAATTATTTTGACAGTCAATGACCAAACAGTTAACCCCCAGGGGGCGCAAGTACAGCGCGTTCGGCAGGGACTCCTTGGCCTCTGGTTGGCGATTCGCCACTTCCGGTTCCTGCTGGAAGGCCGTGAGTTTATGGCGTTCGTGGACCACAAGTCACTCACATTCTGCATGTCCAAGGTGGCCGAGCTGGGGACCCCAGTTTATTTCGGAGCTCTGGAATGCAGTTGCCGAGGGTTTGGGGGTCAAGCTGAACCGCACCACCGCCTATCAGCCCCAGGCTAACGGCTTATGTGAGCGTTTCCACCGATTCTTGAAGGCTGACCTGCGTGCCGGCTTGACTGACGGCAACTTGGTGGATAAGCTCCTGTGGGTTATGCTCGGCCTCAGGTGTGCCCCCAAAGAAGATCTGCAATCCTCGTCGGTGGAGCTTGTGTATGGCCAGACGCTACGAGTCCCCGGGATTTCATTCTGGACGCCACTGTGCCCTGGGCTGCAGCTGGGCTGCAGCCAGGCAGCGCTCCTCCCTGCTGGAGATCGCCGGGACATTCACACCCGTCCCCACATCGCAGCACAGCAACCCTGCTGTCCGGGTGTCCCCCGGGCTACGGTCGGCGGATTTTGTCTTCATTAGTCACGACGCCCACCGCAGCCCCCTACGGCCCCTTACGACGGCCCGTTCAGGGTCATACGACACAGGGACAAGGGCCTGGTGGTGGACGTTGGTGGCAGACCTGAGACAGTGTCCATCGATAGGATTAAGCCTGCTCATGTGGACGTTTCCAGGCTGTTGGAGTTGGCTCTGCCCCCACGTCGGGGCCGTCCTCCCTTGGCCCGCCCTCCGCCCCCTACCGGGGTGCCCTTGCCCTCGTGGACGCCCTTGCCCTCGGAGCTTGTCGACGGTGAGGGCACACCTGCGACCCCACCCTCCTCGGCCCCTGTTGTCCTTACTCGCCGGGGTCGGGTGGTCCTTCCACCCCGATGCAAGGATTTTGATCATGGGTGAATCCTGGGGGGGCTTGTGTGGTGGGTTGACATAATTCACCCACAGAACTACGGGTGGGGGTATTGTTCCGCACGGACATTTTAGTTTAGAGGAACTTCCGTTTTCCGGTCAGTCAGTTTCCCCGGGCTTGAGTTTGTTTACATGCCGTTCCATGTTGAATAAAAGACTAGCTTTGTCTTTTGACACATCGCCTCTGACTCCCGTCTCTCGGCACTACAGAATATAGTATTCAACCAGCAGGCAAATAAGGCTGAACCTGCTCGTCTACTGTTAGGATTTCTTTAGCCCCGAGACTAGGATAAACTGAAAAGAGTACAAGGAAGCTTATAAAAGTTAACAGCATTTAATTAAACAAATGATGCGGCGATATACAATGAAATGTGTGAGTTGGTGGCTCCCCCCTGCCAGCTGTTGGTCCCGTCTGCGTTGGGTCAGCTGGGATGAAGGAAGAGATCGATTCTTCCTGTCCATCACGAGTTATCAACTGTAGTCTTCTTCTATTGGCCGGCGTCGACGGGGGCGTGTCCAATGCAAATCCTGCCGTTTTCTGCTGCTAAATTACATCATTCTAATGTCTGTGGTTATTTAAACATTCCCTAATAACAATATTTCAGCGTCAATAAATGAGTGTTAAAAACAGTGTGTTTAGGGTACAACATCACATGTCATTTCTCCTTCAATTCACGGTTTCAAAACGTAGCATTCGCCAGATGCTAATGCTAACCGGAAATGACAAGATTTACTTAGCGGAAAACCGGAAGTCATGTGTGAACATTCGGTTTTTAGAATAAAACAGATTTAAATTAAATACAGTGTATTTAATTTAAATTACGCCATATCAACATTGATTTTAATTTCTTACACTACCTAACTATGGTTGTTAAGAGACATTGTTTGTGTTGTTGTGTGAGTTATCGATCAATATCTTTCAAAAATAAACCTTGGAAAACTAGTCTTATCAAAATAGACTCTGAGAGGACATTAAAGACTGTCTCTACGGCTCTCTCTTGTTATTTCTAATGATAAGTTAAAAACACTTAAAAAGTGCAGTTTGTTCTCTTAATACATCCCCGCGTTGACCAGACGAGGGCTTTTACTTTGAAATTACTTCGGTGTATTCCACCCTGCCACCTCGTTCGAAAGATCCTCTGGACATTTATTATAAGGTAAAAAACAAAAAATATATTGCAGTCTCTTTTCCCTTTACTGGTTCAAGAAAGATAAAAACAAATGAAACGCATCCTGTCTATAATACTGTATATAAAGTCTGGTTGAATACAAGAATGTGAGTAAATTCACTTAGTTTATTTCCACCTTAACATAATAAAATAGCTCTTTAAACATAAAAAGGATTGCTTTCTTACAACCAATGCAGTTTTTGGTTTGGCTGAGTTAAGTCACTTGAAGTTGCATTACAGGAAACATGGAGCACTGGTGGCTCCAAGTGGCAGCATGAAGGAACTGTGATATGATATTTACTGTAAAATGATGCAGGCATTGAGAATCTTCTTTTTGTCAGTATTTAAGAAGTCACCAATTGGCTGCAGCCTCAATCTAGAAGACAGTTTCATTGGATAAGGTTGATCTTTAAATGTGTTCACTTTAGTTGTCCCTCTTTTTTCAAGGAAGTGGGAAGCAGGTCATTTAAATACAAAGCTCCTTTTGATTGGAATAATCTTCCTCTAAGATCCATTTTTTTATTTCATTCTGGCTTTTACGATCAAAAATTATTATTTATAAATAAATAAAACACGGTTAATCTTACTGTACATTACATACGAGTTGAAAAGTTACTAAGAACATTTACTCTAGTACAGTTCTTGGTAATAAAAAAAAGTATAGTATAAAAAGTATTTTGTATTATACTGTCCTATACTTAAACTCCACTACATTACAAAGGGAAATATTTTCCCTTTTGTTCCACTTAATTTATTTGGCAGATGTGTTGTAATTCAGTCAGCACAAAGTCCTGTTGTCACAATGTGCTTGATACCTGGAATAAGGAGTACTAAACACACCCTGTATCTTACGAAACCGCTCCTCTTGCTGGAATGAAGTTAAGCGTGTAAGCCCGTCATTCTTTCTGCAGATCTTGTTCCCTCCCCTTCACTGAACTTAAGTTTCGATTTAGTTGAATCATAACTGTTGTAAAGAGAGTGAGCTGGCAGGCTATATCAACAGCAGACTGTCAATCGCTGTAAGGGAGGTATAATGGCGCAGAAAGGAGCTCAGCTGGACCAGGACGCAATCTGCTGTTCGATATGTCTGGATGTACTTAAGGATCCTGCGACTACTTCCTGTGGACACAGTTTCTGCATGAATTGTATTCAAACCCACTGGGACAAAGAGGATGAAAGGAAGTCTACAGCTGCCCTCAGTGTAGGCAGAGCTTCACACCGAGGCCTGTCCTGCTGAAAAGCATCATGTTAGCAGATTTAGTGGAGAAACAGAAGAAGACTGGACTTGAAGAAGCTCCTGCTGATCACTGCTATGCTGGAGCTGAAGATGTGGCCTGTGATGTCTGCACTGGGAGAAAACTGAGAGCCTGTAAGTCCTGTCTGCAGTGTTTGATCTCTTACTGTGAGAATCACCTCCAGCCTCATTATGAATCTCCTGCCTTTGGAAAACACAAGCTGGTGGAGCCCTCCAAGAAGCTCCAGGAGAACATCTGCTCTCGTCACGACGAGGTGATGAAGATGTTCTGCCGCACTGATCAGCAGTTTATCTGTTATCTCTGCTCTGTGGACGAACATAAAGGCCACGACACAGTGTCAGCTGCAGCAGAGAGGACTGAGAGGCAGAGAGAGCTGGAGGGGAGTCGACAACACATCCAGCAGAGAATCCAGGACAGAGAGAAGGAGGTGAAGCTGCTTCAAGAGGAGGTTGATGGTGTCAATGACTCTGCTGATAAAGCAGAGGAGGACAGTGAGAAGATCTTCACTGAGCTGATCCGTCTCATGGAGAAAAGAAGATCTGATGTGAATCAACAGGTCAGATCTGAGCAAAAATCTAGAGTAAATCGAGTCAGAGATCTTCAGGAGAAGCTGGAGCAGGAGATCTCTGAGCTGAAGAAGAAAGACGCTACACTGGAGCTGCTCTCTCACACAGAGGATCACACCCAGTTTCTTCAAAGCTACCCCTCACTGCCACCTCTCAGTGAATCTACAGAATCATCCAGCATCAACGTCCTTCCTCTGAGCTACCTTGAAGATGTGAAAGCAGCTTTGTCAAAATTCAGAGATAAACTACGAAATGTTCTGAGAGAAAAATGGACAAACGTCTATCTGACAGTGAGTGATGTGGACATATTGCTGTCACAACCACAGCCCCAGACCAGAGCTGAATTCTTGAAATACTCACGTAAAATCACACTGGATCCAAAACAGCAAGCGCACGTATGTACTTATCTGAGAGGAACCGAAAAGCATCTTTCAGACTCGGAGAAAGTTATAAAAGTCAAACAGACAAAAAAATGATGAGCTGTCAGGTCCTGAGTAAACAGAGTCTGCCTGGACGTTGTTACTGGGAGGTGGAGAAAGGTGTGGGAGGAATTGCAGTGGCTGTAGCATACAAAGACAATGACACTGAGATATTTGGAAATAGTAACAAATCTTGGGCATTGGGCGTTTACAAAGGTCGTTGTGAATTCAAACATAAGAAACACCCAACACCTGTCTCAGGTCCTCAGTCCTCCAAAGTAGGAATTTACCTGGATCACAGTGCAGGCATTCTGTCCTTCTGGAGCGTCTCAGAGGAAACCATGACCCTCCTGCACAGAATCAAGACCACCTTCACTGAGCCTCTCTATGCAGGACTTCTTCTTTATGCTCCCAATGGAAACACTGCTGAGATGTTGTGAGCCTAAGAAGTTATTGAGAGGAAAAGGGGTAATCCTCAGATGCTAGACAACAGTTTTTTCTTTGGTGAATGCAACAAGTGGTTGGCACTTATGATGCAGTTAGTTTAAAGATTTTGCAAACATCAATATTTGTTCAGGAAAATACTACAAATGTTTCCACAAGTGAAGAAAAACCCAAACATTTAAAGCACTGGACATTGTTTACATTTGTAGATTTTAAAATGACAAGGAAAAATGCTGGAAAAGTACTCGGGCATTCACTATGCTACTATATATACTATTGTATTTGCAGTAAAGGTACAATTGAATTATTAATTTCTCCTAAATGGTTCTGAATTGATGCATTAAGATGCTGTGCTGTTATTGTTGTATTCATGTCTCTATACATATTGTATGAACTGATTGTGAGTTTAAATATTACCTATTTTAAATACATTTTGCATCTAAAAAATGAAGAATACTCCATTTAAATAATCATTTGTCATAATGATGCATTAATTAAGTAAATGGACTGTTGGGTAAAAGGTTGTGTATTATAGCATGCATAGTGTTGAAGCAGTATTCAATTTGAATCCTTATACTCATTGGGTTCATGTTTAACGTGGCTTCGAATGAACTTTAATCTTTCATCCTGCTCACTGAGCTATTTGCAGATTTTAAATTCCCCACCAGAGGTCACTCTTTGCATGTTCTCCACTTAAAACACTAAGGTGTGCTTTGGTGCCTTTAACTTTTCAGGGAGTTTTTTTATTTGGATCCCTGCTTAAATGTTTTGTTTATTGTCAAAGTCTTGAAAGGAAATGCAATTGATGTATCTTTCATTACAAATCATCTTATCTAACACTGATGTAACATTAAAAATGAAGTTTATTACATTTTATTCTCTGTTTGAACATCAATATAACTTTAGCTGCATGATTTTATTTTGTATTTACTCACATATATGCTTGTTATTATGTTCCTTGTTATCCTTGGTTTCAGTTGTGATTTAGTTTACTGTGAATGCTGGGATGTCTCATCACATCCTGACCTAGAAATCAGCCATGGTGAAATGTACAATATAAATTGTGTGAAGGTGATGATAAACTTAATAAAATTACACATTTAGAAGCATTGTTCCGTTTTTTTCCGCACCACATATCTGGAACAAAGTGTTCTTAAGGCCTCATTATGTTGAATTTAGGTATATGTATTTAAATATCTCACTGCCAGAGGTGGGAGAAGTAATTGGATCTAGTACATGAGTAAAAGTAGAAGTACAACAGTGTAGGAATACTCTGTTACAGTAAAAGTCCTGCATTCAATATGTTACTCAAGTAAAAGTATTATCATCAAAATATAGTTAAAGTAGCTTTGTCTTTTGACACACCGCCTCTGACTCCCGTCTCTCGGCACTACAGAATATAGTATTCAACCAGCAGGCAAATAAAGCTGAACCTCGTCGTCTACCTAACTATGGTTGTTAAGAGACATCGTTTGTGTTGTTGTGTGAGTTATGGATCAATATCTGAGCGAATGGGCCTCCAACACTGATGCCCTGCTACTGTACGACCCCAAGGAGCCTTCAACCTTCTACTCTGCAAGCTGGAACACCTCCACCAACCCGGACCTGGCCTTCGCCATCTGTCGCAGTAACGACCCGAAACCGGAGAGACGCGTCCTGGACAGGTTTCCCCGCTCACATCACCGACCGGAAATCATTAAAATTCCAGCACTGGTGCAACCGGTACCAGGGAAACCTGTCAAACGATGGAACTTTCTGAAAGCCAACTGGGAGTCGTTTGTTGAGGAGACGGCAAGAAGGTCAGCTGGTCTGCCAGACCCAGAGGCAGCGGACGCGGCCTACGCAGCCTACTGCGGGATTCTCCTGGGTGCGGCAAAGAAGACCATTCCGCGTGGCTATAGCAGGAACTACATCCCGTGTTGGGACGAGGATTGCAGTCGTCTTCTGTGTGACCACCAGAGGGCTAGCTCCAGAGAAGAGGTGGACGTGACTGCAACAGCACTGCTCCAGAGGCTGGACGTCACCCGCAGGATCAGATGGACAGAAGTCGTCGAATCAATCAACTTCACCCACTCTAGTCATGAGGCGTGGCAGACCATCAACCAGCTTACAGGCAGAAATACAACGCCCCCCCCGGTGCCCAGTCACAGCAGATGCAATCGCATCCCAGCTCCTGAAGAACGGCTGCTTCCCGGACGCAAACAAAGACTTCGCCCGACTGTCATCGTGCGAGGTGTCTTCCATCTTGGGAGCGGACAGTGTCGACTCCAACCTCTCGGGAGACTTTACAGCAGATGAACTCAGTGAGGCCATAAGTATGCTCAAGCCGGGCAAATCTCCGGGCCGCGACAACAGCCACCCGGAGTTCGTCACCCACCAGAGCACAACAACATCTGGCTGGCTCTGTGCATTCTTCTCGTCGTGCTACCGGAGGTCAAAGCTCCCAAAGACCTGGCGCCGCGCCTCCGTCATAGCTCTGCCGAAGCCAAATAAACCTGCGGAAGACCCCAAGTCATACAGACCCATCTCGCTGCTCTGTGTCTCATTCAAGATCTTGGAAAGGATGATCCATAGCCGCATCGAGCCAGTGGTGGACTCACAGCTTACACGGGAACAAGCTGGTTTTCGTCGTGGAAGGTCAACAGTAGACCAGGTAACACTACTCTCTCAGGGAATCGAAGACAGCTTCCAGGACAATGAAAAAGCTGGGGTAGTGTAACTGGACCTGACTGCCTCATACGACACCGTCTGGCACTGTGGACTCCACATGAAGCTGTTGAGGACAATACCAGACCGGCATATGGTTAAGTTCATCATGGAGACGCTTACCAACCGCAGCTTTGTCCTCCAGACCAGCAATGGCCAACGCAGCAGGCTCAGAGACTGAGGAACGGCGTTCCGCAGGGGTCGGTTCTCTCGCCGATGCTGTTCAACATATATGTACACGACCTACCTGACACATCATCCAGAAAGTACGGCAATGCAGACGATATAGCCATCATGCTGAGACGACCAACATGGAAGGCGATGGGAGATGGCCTTAACGACGACATGGGCACCCTGGTAGCATACTTTCAAAGGTGGCGTCTACAGCTCAACATCGGAAAGACAGTAGCAGCGGCATACCATCTTAGCACCAGAGAAGCTAGGAGGGAACTTGAGGTGCGGGTCAATAACAAACATCTGGAGGTCCAGCAAGCCCCGAAGTACCTCTGCGTGCATCTGGATCGGACACTGTCCTTCAAACAACACCTTGAAGAGGTCAAGGCCAAGGTTACATCAAGGGTCGCGCTGATCCGCCGCCTCGCTGGAACAACCTGGGGAGCCTCCGCTAAGACGCTGCGATTATCAACCCAAGCCCTGGTCTTCTCTGCAGCGGAATACTGCGCCCCAGCCTGGAGCAGAAGCCCTCACGCAAGTGAGGTTGACGTGTTCATCAACAACGCCCTCCGGATTATAACTGGATGCTTGAAGCCTACCCCTGTGTCCCTCTTGCCAGTCCTCGCGGGAATAGCTCCGGCCGGCCTCCGACGGGAGGCTGCCACCCTCGCCCTTGCCAGGAAAGCCCAAAAGCATGACTGGCACATCCTGCATAACACGACAACGACAGCAGCGCCTCTAAGTAGGCTCAAGTCCTGCCTCCACTACAACAAGGCAGCACAAGAGATGCTCAATTCCACCTCTGAGGACCTCTCCAGAGATGCATGGTTGGCGGCTGCTTGGAAGCAGGAGTGGGAGATAGCCGGGCCCTCCAATATCCATCGCTACATCTGGGAACCAGAAGATGGCGCAATAGGAGGAGACGACCTACCACGCCGGAAATGGACCCCACTAAACCGTCTACGAACTGGGGTCGGTCGCTTCAAAACATCAATGAAGAAGTGGGGCCTGGCAGACAGTGCTGCATGCGAGTGCGGTGACCCTGAACAGACTGCCGAACACATAATCACCACCTGCCCTTTATATGGACCACCCTCGGAAGCCAGCCTCTTCGACTTAGGAGCAGAGATGCGGGCATGGCTTCGCGACACCGAGTTGGACCTCTGACGTAACACGAAAGAAGAAGAATCTTTCAAAATAAACCGAACATTGGAAAACTAGTCTTATTAAAATAGACTCTGAGAGGACATTAAAGACTGTCTCTACGGCTCTTTCTTGTTATTTCTAACGATAAGTTAAAAAACACTTAAAAAGTGCAGTTTGTTCTCTTAATACATCCCCGCGTTGACCAGACGAGGGCTTTTATTTTGAAATTACTTCGGTGTATTCCACCCTGCCACCTCGTTCGAAAGATCCTCGGGACATTTATTATAAGGTAAAAAACAAAAAAGGTATCGCTGTCTCTTTTCCCTTTACTGGTTCAAGAAAGATAAAAACAAATGAAACGCAGGTACACGCATCCTGTCTATAATAATGTATATAAAGTCTGCTTGAATACAGAATGTGAGTAAATGCACTTTATTTCCACCTTAACAGAATTAAATAGCTCTTTAAACATAAAAACGATTGCTTTCTTACAACCAATGCAGTTTTTGGTTTAGCCGAGTTAAGTCGCTTGAAGTTGCATTACAGGAAGCATGGAGCACTGGTGGCTCCAAGTGGCAGCATGAAGGAAGTGTGATATGATATTTACTGTAAAATGATGCAGGCATTGAGGATCTTCTTTTTGTCAGTATTTAAGAAGTCACCAATTGGCTGCAGCCTCAATCTAGAAGACAGTTTCATTGGATAAGGTTGATATTTAAATGTGTTCACTTTAGTTGTCCCTCATTTTTCAAGGAAGCAGCTCATTTAAATACAAAGCTCCTTTTGATTGGAATATAATTCATTTCATTCTGGCTTTTACTATCAAAAATACAAATGTATTGAATACAAATTATATTTTAAATAGAAATACAACTGTTAATTTTACAGCACATCACATACGAGTTCAAAAGTGACGAAGAACATTTACTCTAGTACAGTTCTTGGTTACTTTACTTTAAAGTATTTTGTATTATACTATCCTATACTTATACTCCACTACATCACAAAGGGAAATATTGTCCCTTTTGTTCCACTTAATTTATTTGGCAGCGGTATCGTCATTTAAAAGATCATTCAGTAAGCTCAAAGTCCGGTTTTCACAATGTGTTTAATTACGGGAATAAAGAGTACTAAACACACACTGTGTTATCTGTTTTATTGTGTTGCACTGTTGGAGGAGCCTGTGACATAAGATTTCCATCGACTTAACTACACTGTTGCTATGTACGAATGACAATAAAAAAGCCTTGAAATCTTGAATCCTTGAACCCTGAACCCTGTTAAGCTTGTAAACCCGTCATTCTTTCTGCAGATCTCACAGATAATCACTTGTTCCCTCCCCTTCACTGAACTACAGTTTCGATGTAGGTGAAACGTAACCATTGTGAAGAGAGTGAGCTGGCAGGCTATATCAACTGCAGACTGTAACTCGCTGTAAGGGAGGTATAATGGCGCAGAAAGGAGCTCAGCTGGACCAGGACGCAATTTGCTGTTCGATATGTCTGGATGTACTTAAGGACCCTGCGACTATTCCCTGTGGACACAGTTTCTGCATGAATTGTATTCAAACCCACTGGGATAAAGAGTATGAGAAGGAAGTCTACAGCTGCCCTCAGTGTAGGCAGAGCTTCACACCGAGGCCTGTCCTGCTGAAAAGCATCACGTTAGCAGATTTAGTGGAGATACAGAAGAAGACTGGACCTGAAGAAGCTCCTGCTGGAGCTGAAGATGTGGCCTGTGATGTCTGCATTGGGAGAAAACTGAGAGCCTGTAAGTCCTGTCTGATGTGTGTGGCCTCTTATTGTGAGAAACACCTCAAGCCTCATTATCAATCTCCTGCCTTTAAAAAACACAAGCTGGTGGAGCCCTCCAAGAAGCTCCAGGAGAACATCTGCTCTCTTCACGACAAGGTGATGAAGATATTCTGCCGCACTGATCAGCAGTGTATCTGTTCTCTCTGCTCTGTGTACGAACATAAAGGCCACAACATAGTGTCAGCTGCAGCAGAAAGGACTGAGAGGCTGAGAGAGCTGGAGGGGAGTCGACAAAACATCCAGCAGAGAATCCAGGACAGAGAGAAGGAGGTGAAGCTGCTTCAGCAGGAGGTGGAGGCCGTCAATGGCTCTGCTGATAAAGCAGTGGAGGACAGTGAGAAGATGTTCACTGAGCTGATTCGTCTCATGGAGAAAAGAAGATCTGATGTGAAGCAGCAGGTCAGATCCCAGCAGAAGAGTGAAGTGAGTCGAGTCAAAGATCTTCAGGAGAAGCTGGAGAAGGAGATGGCTGAGCTGAAGAGGAAAGACGCTGACCTGAAGCTGCTGTCTCACACAGAGGATCACACCCAGTTTCTTCAAAGCTACCCCTCACTGCCACCTCTCAGTGAATCTACAGAATCATCCAGCATCAACATCCTTCCTCTGAGCTACCTTGAAGATGTGAAAGCAGCTTTGTCAAAATTCAGAGATAAACTACGAAATGTTCTGAGAGAGAAATGGACAAACGTCTATCTGACAGTGGGTGATGTGGACATATTGCTGTCACAACCACAGCCCCAGACCAGAGCTGAATTCTTGAAATACTCACGTAAAATCACACTGGATCCAAACACAGCAAGCGCACGTCTGTTGTTATCCGAGGAGAACCGAAAAGTAACTTCAACGCTTGGACAACATTATCCTAGTCACACAGAAAGGTTAATTGATTGTCATCAAGTCCTGAGTAAAGAGAGTCTGCCTGGACGTTGTTACTGGGAGGTGGAGAAAGGTGTGGGAGGAGTTGAAGTGGCTGTAGCATACAAAGACAATGACACCGTAAATGAACAATTTGGAGATAGTGAAAAGTCATGGGCATTAGGTTTTTACAAAGGGCGTTATGATTTCAGACATAAGAAACACCAAGCTCCCATCCCAGGTCCTCAGTCCTCCAGGGTCGGGGTTTACCTGGATCAAAGTGCAGGTATTCTGTCCTTCTACAGCGTCTCAGAGGAAACCATGACCCTCCTGCTCAGAATCAAGACCACTTTCACTCAGCCTCTCTATGCAGGACTTCGTCTTAGTGGTCCTGTTGGAAACACTGCTGAGATGTTGTGAGCACCCCTAGATTCCACCGAGTCCGTCTGCGTCGCGTTACGGCCGCGTTACGGCCGCGTTACGGCCGCGTTACGGCCGCGCCGTTCGCAAAGATCGCGGCCACTCTAGTCAATGTGTTTGTTTCCACCAGACGCGCCGCGTTACGGCTCAGAAGCGTCCCAGAAGCGTCCCAGAAGCGTCCCAGAAGCGTCCCAGAAGCGTCTCGGCGCTGGGCTCCGCTAAAAATACGCGGTTGGTCTATTTTTTACGCGAGACGCGAGGCTTTGCATAGCGCCTGGCAGGAAGTGGAACGGTCAGAGCATCCAGTCAATCCTCAAAATAAACAAATTTTGCAGACCCTATCCCTCCGTAGTCTTTAGGAGAATAAATGCCAGCGGCCTTTACAGTCACTGTAAATTATATAGAATAATTATGATGATGAATGCATTTTTTTAAGGAAATATGCCCAAATCAACAAAAACTGCGAGCCGGCACGCAAGACGCTCCGCTTCTGAAACGCGCCCAGTGGGGTCTGACGCTGTTGTGTAGGAGGTCGGAACAAAACCGCGGCGCAGACGGACCCGGTGGAATCCCGGCGTTAAGTTATTGAGAGGAAAAGGGGTAATCCTCAGATGATAGACAACGTTTTTTTTGGTAAATGCAAAGAGTGGTTGGCCTTCTGTTGATATTGTCTAAAGGTCCTTACACACCAAACTGACACCAAAGAACACCAAAGAACACGTCCCGACGGAACATCGCCTCGCGTCGCCTAACGTCGCCTCACGTCGCCTCACGTCGCCTCACGTCATCTCACGTCGCCTCACGTCGCCTCACGTCTCCTGCGTCTTGGCCATGTTTCGCACTGGAACACACCACAAAGACTTCAGCCAACGGCCAAGTTGCACGGCCAAGTTGCACGTACGAACTGCGCATACGTGAGTGGCAATAACTCTCCTTACCAGCAGGCGTCGGTGTGTGTTCAACATGTGAAATCGGCGGCGGAAGGTGTCGGCACGGCCGAAAAGACACGACGGGGCGGGACACACCAAAGATACACCAATCTGAGTAGGGCGACACGACGCTCATCGACGGCCCGACATCTATCGACGGCCGAAATCGGCTTGGTGTGTAAGGGACTTTAGTGACTGTGACTGCTAGAAGGTATATTTGCTATGCAGTTCGTTTAAAGATTTTGCAAATCATCATTCCGGCAATATTTTTATGCTACAAAAAGGTTCCACAACTAAAAAAAGCAAAACCTTTAAAGCACTGGGCATTGTTTACATTTGTAGATTTTAAAATGACAAGGAAAAATGCTGGAAAAGTACTCGGGGCATTCACTATACTATCTTTATATACTATTTTATTTGCAGTAATGGTCAAATTGAAGTAGTGATGGTTCTGAATTGATGCATTAAGATGCTGTGCTGTTATTGTTGTATTCATGTCTCTATACATATTGTATAAACTGATTGTGAGTTTAAATATTACCTATTTTAATTACATTCTAAAAAAATGAAGCATAGTCCATTTAAATAACCATTTGTCATAATGATGCAGTAATTAAGTAAATGGACTGTTGGGTAAAAGGTTGTGTATTATAGCATGCATAGTGTTGAAGCAGTATTCAATTTGAATACTTATACTCATTGGGTTAATGTTTAACGTGGCTTCGAATGAACTTTAATCTTTCATTCTGCTCACTGAGCTATTTGCAGATTTTAAATTCCCCACCAGAGGTCACTCTTTGCATGTTCTCCACTTTAAACACTAAGGTGTGCTTTGGTGCCTTTAACTTTTCAAGGAGTATCTTTTTTATTTAGATCCCTTATTAAATGTTTTTTTTATTGTCAAAGTCTTGAAAGGAAATGCAATTGATGTATCTCTTATTACAAATATCCTCTTATCAGACACTGGTGTAACATTAAAAATGAAGTTTATTACATTTTATTCTCTATTTGAACATCAATATAACTTTAGCTGCATGATTTTATTTTTTATTTAGTCACATATATGCTTGTTATTATGTTCCTTGTTATCCTTGGTTTGAGTTGGGATTTAGTTTGCTGTGAATGCTGGGATGTTTCATCACATCCTGACCTAGAAATCAGCCCTGGTGAAATGTACAATATAAATTGTGTGAAGGTGATGATATACTTAATAAAATTACACATTTAGAAGCATTGTTCCGTTTTTTCGCACCACATATCTAAAGTGTTCTTTAGGCTTCATAAGTTGAATTTAGGTATATTTATTTAAATATCTCACTGCCAGAGGTGGGAGTACTCAGATCTTGTACTTGAGTAAATGTATAAGTACTCAGATCTTGTACTTGAGTAAAAGTAGAAGTACTAGAGTGTAGGAATACTCTGTTACAGTAAAAGTCCTTCATTCAAAATGTTCCTCAAGTAAAAGAAGAAAAGTATTCTCATCAAAATATAGTTAAAGTAGCGACTGTAAAAGTAGTCATTGTGCAGATTGGTCCATTTCAGAATAATATATATGATATGTTTTATAATGATTGATCATTAAAGTGTTCTCAAAGCTGGTAAAGGTGCAGCTACTTTGAATGACTTTGTATACTGCAGGGTAGCTTGTGAATTTACTCCAGGTGGAACTAAAGTCTGATTTAACACTTGATTATATTTCACATCATTCATCCACATCTGTAAAGTAACTAAAGGTATTAAATACATGTAGTGGAGTAAAAGTACACCATTTACCTCTGAATTGTAGTTGAGTAGAAGTACAGAGTAGCATAACATGTACAAGTATCTCAAAATTGTACTGAAGCACAGCACTTGAGTAAATCTCCTTAGTTACTTTTTACCACTGTGCCTAAATAAAAAAGAGATAACGTTCAGCCTCCTTTAAATCAGACCCGTCGTGCTTTTATTTTGAAGTGCTTCCGGTGTTTCCTGTCTAACTCGATGTTTTGTTGGTGAGTTTTTATTTGACATGAATGTGTTTTTGTCGGCTTTTAACCGCATGTCCTTCCAGAGTTTATGGTTTAACTCGGACATGAAGGTTTAAAGAACCGTGTGGTCGCTCCGGAGAGTCAGGTGAGTGAAGCGATGAGTCAATATTGTTGTTGTTGCTGTTTTATCCACAAGTGAACGTTATCTCTGCGGGTTAGCCGTTAGCTTGACGTTAGCCGCGCAGTGAAGGAAGACTTCCGGTTATACTTTTCAAAATAAACATAGATATATAGATACTTTTACATCCCAAATTGGGAAATAAGCATTTTGACAGTCACTTACCAAACACTAATAACAAAATTACTTAAACAATTGAATACAAATACAGAATAAATAAAGATAAACCAATTAAAAATGTAAATAAACAATATATAAATATTCTCAGTACAAATACTATATTCAGAGGAGTATCTAAACACTATAAAATATACAGAATACAATAGAATACTCCCTTAAATAACAATTTGCTCAACATATTAACCTAGCGTACTATTTACAAGTAAGGCTAGACTTTTTAAAATACAATATATATGGCGACATTTTAGTATATTCACTATTTAATGGTGAAATAAACATTACAAACATTGTGCACATTTCATATTTTCTCTCGTTTACCCTAAAAGAAACATGCTTTTTACCACAAAACGTATAATATCAGTGTTTTAGATTTTTTTTTTTCTACATACGTCACAGCACAGCTGGAGTACACAAACTAGGCTTTTATTTTGAAATGTCCTCTTCCACTCTCCCTGCTTAATAATCTCTGCAGCTTGACTCAGTTGTTTTCAAAACAGCGACTGAGAGCAGCTGGGCACTGCGGTGTTTCTGGGCAGCCTTTAGTATCCGAGCTCCCTTTCAGTCGCCTTTTCCTCGACGGCTCTCCCATTTTTACCAATTTTCCCATTTTCTCCACACACATCTCCAGGGATTTAAGCAGAAATATTGCCACTAAATGACAACTGGAGGACAGCTGGTGCGGAGATAACATCGGGACGGGTAGGGGTAGGGAGGGGGGGAGTGATGCCCTTGACTTGGGGAGGAGTTATGAAGAAAAGGGGGTGCACCATCATCTAATGTTCCCAAAAGCTTTATTATAACAGTGTGATCTTTATTGGCAGGGGGGTCAGGGATGCTGTGCAAGTTCATTTCATCCCTGCCGGGGGAGCAGAAGCGTCCTGCTGAGGGAAGCCATCGAGTGGAAATGTTTTGCATCTGCAAAGAAACCCGGAGCTCAGCTGGGCGAACAGATCAGGCCTGAGTGTTTTCCACCTTCCGGATTAAATGGTGGCAGAAGTGTGCATGACGAGATAACCAGCTGCTGTCCAGTCTGCACTGCAGATAAGCTGTGAGTCTACTTTTCCTTTTTTTTTGGAGGCCTCTTTGTGTGCCAGACTGTATATGTGGGAGTAGCTATAAATAATGAATGTAATGGACAGCAGCCCCTGAACTGTGAGACGTAGGAAAAGCTTGGTTATTCTTCTAACCCCTCAAAAAAAGACTGGAAATAATGGCTGACCACGAAGAAGCGGAGTTGTCCGAATCCCTGCAGAAGGACGACGACTTCTCCAGCGAGATGGAAGAGCCGGTTATGGGCTATCAATGTGAAAAAAGTTTGCCTATTTTAAATGAAGAAGGGCCTCAAGAGGAAACTTTACTGGCTAGTTCTGTGTCCATAACGGCAGAAGAGAGCACTGAATTCATCCAACTCCCGGCCAAAACCGAGTCTTTTCCGCCCGAGTCCCCGACCAGAACAAAGAAGTCGGGGAAGTCGGCGCTGAACCGACCGAGTTCCTACATGGAGAACACGGAGATCCGAAGGAGTAAAAACATGGCTAGAAGGAAGCAGCCAGCGGGGTATTTGTCTTCAACCCTGGCTCGGTTTCGTCTTCCCAGCAAGAAGTACATGAACGTAATCCTCCAGGACTCTCGCTGCTTCCTCTTCTGCATGTGTTACCTGACGTTCATCCAGTCGCTCATGGTGTCCGGATACCTCAGCAGCGTCATCACCACCATCGAGAAGAGGTACAGCCTCAGGAGCTCCGAATCGGGACTCCTCGTGAGCTGTTTCGACATCGGGAGCCTCGTGGTGGTCGTGTTCATCAGTTATTTCGGCGGTCGGGGTCAAAGGCCTCGCTGGTTGGCGGTCGGCGGGATTTTCATCGCTGTCGGAGCCGCGTTATTCTCGTTACCTCACTTCATTTCCCCGCCGTACCAGATCAAGGAGGTCAATTCGTCCGCGGGAAACGAGGGCCTGTGTATGAACGCTAACGGTAGCGGAAGGGTAGGCGTCGACATCACTTCCTGTCCCAGAGACCAGGAGGGAAACGAGCACAACCTGTACGTGGCGCTGTTCGTCATCGCTCAGATCCTGGTGGGCATGGGGTCAACGCCCATCTACACTCTGGGGCCAACCTACCTGGACGACAACGTGAAGAAGGAGAACGCCTCCCTCTATCTAGGTAAGAGTGTGTTTTGGGAGTGTGTGAGGAAGTGTGTGAAGAAGTGTGTGAGGAAGTGTCTGAGGAAACGTGAGGAAATGTGTGAGGAAGTGTGCAGATGACGTCACTGCGTAATCATTACCATCTAGTTTAAATATGAATCAACGACAACGTGAAGAAGGAGAACGCCTTACTGTATGTAGGTAAGAGTGTGTGTTGAGGAAGTGTGTGATGAAGTGTGTGAGGAAGTGTCTGAGGAAACGTGAGGAAATGTGTGACGAAGTGTGCAGATGACGTCACTGCGTAATAATTACCATCTAGTTTAAATATGAATCAACGACAACGTGAAGAAGGAGAACGCCTTACTGTATGTAGGTAAGAGTGTGTGTTGAGGAAGTGTGTGAGGGAGTGTGTGACCAACATCTGCAGCAGATGACGTCACTGCGTAATCATCACCATCTAGTTTTAATATGAATCAGTGACTTCAGTTCTGCAGAGATTGGTTTGAATGTTGTTTGGTAGTAACTTCTATTGAGGTTCACATCCAGTATGATGCCGCACCTGAACAAGTGTTTTTTCTAAGTAGTTGTGTCACATCTCAGTATAAGTAAGGACTCAAATAACGCCCCTAAAAGCAAATATGGTAAATTAAAACGTCCCAAAAACCTGAAAGGCAGGTTTTGGACCAATAGTTGACATCACTGTTGTTCCAAATTCTTGTCTTCTGAAACCATTAATATTGCAAATTCAGCATTTATTAAAATGTAGTTTATATTAAGATACAAAAGATTGCTAAATGCTATTTTTTAGACTCCTTTTAGACACGAATAACCCCTGTAATGAGTCTAACACTGATGTTTGGTGATGAGCTCTGGGTCACATTTGGTGTTTCAGTTCATCCCAAAGGTGTATGATGGGTAAAGGTCAGAGCTCTGTGCAAACCAGTCCAGTTCCTCCACACCAAACTGGGAAACCATTTTATAATGGAGCTGGCTTTACCTTTATGGAACATTCAAACAGGAAAAAGGCTAAACACAAACTGTTCCCACCAAGTTGGAAGCCCACTATTGTCTAAAAACACATTGTATGAAGCCTAAACACACACTGTCAGCAGCTGCTGATACAATGCAGGCTGGACGTATATTCACCATTTGACAGCAGTTGGCATTTTAGCAGCTTTACATTCTGCTTTTTGGGTTCACACTCTGCTTTTTGGGGTTTTCCCTTTTCTGTAGTGTGTTAGGTTTGTGTGCATGTAAATGGTCTGCAAAGGCTACAATCCCAAACTTTCTCTCCCAAACGCCTCCATTGGACTCCTTTGTCTACTTCAGGAACATGGCGACATCACTATGTAACACTCGCGCTCCTATTGGCTAGCGCTCCAACACATTGTACATGAAAGGCTAAGGGGCGGGACATCTCTAAGCGGTTGACCAATCACAACAGAGCCAGCCAGCTAACCAATCAGAGCAGACTGGGCTCTGGTTTCAGACAGAGGGTGAAAAGAGGTGCTGCAGCACAGGCAGTATGAGAAAAATTAAGAGCTTTTTGATAATTAAAGCATGGAGACATGTCCCAGTAGAGACACTACATACTGATATACACCTGAACATCAGCAGGAGAGGACTCTTTAAAGTAGAGACACTACATACTGATATACACCTGAACATCAGCAGGAGAGGACTCTTTAAAGTAGAGACACTACATACTGATATACACCTGAACATCAGCAGGAGAGGACTCTTTAAAGTAGAGACTACATACTGATATGAACCGGAAAATGAGGATCATATGGCCCCTTTTTGAAATACCGTTTTGAAATCTCTTAAAATACCATTCTGAATGAAGTGTTGTGGAGCAGCAGAGATATCCCCGCCTCCAAATCGTTTACTACAGACACATTTATTCGTCAAAAATCTTTAAAAACAACCCAGTGTCATGTAAATATATATTTCAATGATATTGTGAAAATGATGAATCCCTCCAATATCAAAGTCAACTTTATTGTCAATCTTTCAGTTTGTGTGTACAGACAGAGATCGAAATACCGTTTCCTACAATCCCAAGTACAAAATACAAAAATGTATACAAATATGTACATACATATATACAATCAACAGACACATTTGTACATATACACACATTAAGACATGAATACAAGCACAATCATCAATATGTACAAAATAACAGTCACTTCAAAAACTGTAAAAAACTGTGCATTAGTGCAAGACATGGCAGCGTGAATCATTGCAATATCGCATTTAGTCCCTTCTTTCAAATTCTGCAGCCCATTAAAGGCACATCGGTAGAAAGGTTGGCACAGGAAATAGAGTTCCTGTAGCCACCATATTTTCCGTCGCCATGGCCTTCTCCGTGTCGTTGTGTCCAGATACTTCTGCAGCCAAATCAAATACCTAACCTTCTAACTTCTTCCTTCCCCCCCCTCCTCTTCCTTTCCCTTTCACATTCTTCCCCAGAAGTTCTCGCCCCAGTGCACTCAAACAAGGTACAGCCTAATTAGACCAACAAATGAGAGCGGGGTTATGAAAGAGAAAGGGGGAGTGGGAGGGAGGGTCTTATGTGCATTCCTGTCATTGGTGGTGTTGTTGAATGTCCCGTTGTGGTTTGGCTCTGATCCGAGTGACCAGAGAGAGGCTTTGATCAGTGGAGCAGCCGGTACAATGTCACCTGCAAAGTCAGGGTGAAATGTGATTGGACACTTTCCAGTATGTCTTTTAAAACATTGGAAAAAGGTGAACGTTTAGAAACCTATATTTGGCTTTAATCTGCAAACTGCACGAGATTATTAGCAAAGAAATACATTGTAAATTCAATAAAAAACAACAAATCGATAAAATAATGGTTGCAGCTAAAAGTGCAATGATAAGACACGGTTACAAAAACGACCATATGTGATTGTTGTATATGTGAAACTACAAAAGCCCCAATGTGGAATAGTATTACAAAATATTAAACATGATGATAATATTTATCCCAGTTGGAGAAGTTTTCTTTGTATACCATAGTTGGCTGCTGTATTGCAACCTTTTTAGACTCTATTCTTTATCTATCTTCTTTGGCATTTCATTTTCTGACAACACAACACTTAAATTGATTTTTTTAGGCCACCAATTCAATTCTTGGGTATCAAAAATCTTGTAAATAAACAATGTCCTCTCTTGACGCTGTACTTAGAAAGTTGAAACCTAAGAAATTCTAAAACGTTCCAAGTATTGCAAAAAATAGTTTTCAGTCTAGTGTACGTCAACTTGTTGCATCTTCTCCTCCTGCAGTGGTTTAATAGTATCTGAGTGGATAATTGGCACCACCAGATGTTTATCTTGAACTCTTTAATACTTGCATAATAGTAATGGATGGAAACGCGTAATAATTCACATTTTCTTTTGCTGATTTCCTGGATTCTTGCTTACAATTAAATCTTCTGAATAGGCATCTGTGCTCGTAGGCAGTTGACTACCTGACTCAAGATGAAAGCATGGAAGATATTTAGTTTGCAGTTTGATTAAAATGCTTTTAGGTGTTTTAAACGATTAACGAGTCATTTTTTGCGTTAGTTTGCAGATTTGAGTCTCCCTCTCTCTTCTGCCAGTGTGTCTGATATTGACCATGAAGTGTGCACAAAGGGCTGACTGTACACAAATAGGCCTCTTATGCTCCTTAACCCACTTGGGTTATTATATTGGTGGCAGAACATGAGACAAGCGGAGACAGAAGATTACTTAAATACATCTGCAGCTGTACTGTGGATTCAGCGGGAATGCCACATAGATAGATCACTATTTTGTTCTTTCAGCTTCATCTCTGCAGACACTTTTAAAACACGGATTGATCAAGAGCTTACAAAAGGAGAGGAGGAATTTCCTGGCAGAGGATTTAAATGAAATCAGTTCGATTATACCATTTGTCTCGTAATCCTTTGTCAGATCAAAGGCGTCTTCTCGGCTGCTAATGGAGATAAAATGCTAACCGGGAGAGAGGTTTAATATCGAGTTAATAGTGAATCTTAAGTCAGATGGCCACTGGGAACAGAGCCATCGCAGCAGCAGCAGCAGCAGCCAGACAATGCAACACAGTCAGTGTGTGCCCCGCCTCGAATAATAAGAACAAGCGACGTCATTCTGGCACAAAGCTGTGGTTTATTTCTGGTGATTTATTATTAAACGGGGAAATCCAACTGAAAACCGGACCGTAATCACACATGAGCTTTAAAGCTATTGGATTTTTCTCACAAAAGTATGTGCACCCATATTTTAGTTTTCAGTCTATCTATTCTATCTAACCCTTAAAACCAAACAACCAATAATACCATTGCTGAAGGTCAAGGAGAGAGAAACCCTTTGCCTAATAATTATGTAAGATGGTTTAAAATAAAGACAAACCTACAGATGGTGATTTAAAAAGTTCTTTAAATCTTTTTAGTGATGTTGTTTCGGTGTGATCAGGTCTGGCTTGTATTTTGCACGAACCAAAATGCTAAGAGGTAAAGAAAGGCCTACTTTCTGCTTATTTTTTTGGCATTACCACAGTGTGTTTGGTGCCAGTACTGGTGGTACTTTACAACAAAGAGAGATCATGGCCCAAAGGCGTAACAGACCGCCATTAGAGAATAATTCATTGGCACAATATTGCTTTGTAACCCCAATAAGGGACGCTCTGTTTGGCTCTCATGCGGCCACTAGAAATGTTTGCGCCAGCTCAGAGACGCAATATGTTCCTCACCAGTGCCAGTTTTAGTTTGGCATGCTTTATGTTGCTGCGTATGTGACCTAAGACCTGAGGTTTTGTCAGGTTATTTGGATCACTGTAAGTTGTAATCGAGTCAATTAAATCATACTTTACAGATATAAAAACAGCCCTATTCCTGGATAGGATATAGAGGCATTTCTGCAACCAGATTTCATGACTATATTGCTTTTTTAAGTCCTATGAGAAGCTTTATCAGAGACAATGTGACTGAATTGTCCCTTATTTAATCAGCCTGATGTTTTTCTCTTTGTGTGTGTGGGGGGAGTTCTTTTTTTTTAATAATACTCATCCCACAAACATCAACACAGAAGCTCCAGTAGTTGAGTCAATCTTGTTTGCATGTTCATACATCTCAGAGTTAATTTACAACAGCCCGTGTAACTGTGTCAATTGCATCATTGTTGCCATTTTCTGTCAATATATTTCAGGGATTTATTTGTTTTTTTAAGCTTAATCCTTCCTGCAAAGCTCTGATTGGTTGGTTTTTCCAAAGACAACAACAACAGACGTACAGTAGTTAAAATATTAAAGGAATCTGAGATATGGATGGTGATTCGGAGTTTGAAATGAGGTCATCATTGTTTTGTTTTTTTAAATCTAAAGCTGTGTGTGTGTGGTTGCCCTGTGCACCATTATAAATAATGACAAACAACATTAAAAAAGGGTCTGGCGTGAGAAACCGTGATCCACTCTGTGCTGCAACTAATGCTTATATTGAATATCAACTGTTTTCCAAAGCATTAACCCATCTTGGAGGATAGATAATGTCAAAAAATGTAGTAAAATCGAACAGAAGAAACCCCGAATTCTTGCGTTTTAACAGGAATTTTAGCATTTTTTCTCAATCTATCATTTAAACCTTTATTGACTTCATTAAAACATATATACTAAACTCTTATCAGGTCATTCTTTTATCGAGTTTAAGCATCTAATCTAAATACTGTCAGATGTATTTATATTATTCTAAACATCACTTTACTCCTGTTTTTCACTTCAGGTTAGATGCTAACTGCATTTCGTTATCCTAGATCTTGTAACAATAAACTTTTATGACAATAAATTGTTGAATCTAATCATCTAATCTAGAACCAATCCCTAGGAGTTTATCCATTAAGTTTGGTTAAGTTTATTTTACCCCAACATGTTATACACAACCTGTAAACTGAGGACTAGAAACAATATCAATAAGGACTCTTAAGACCCCTACACACCAAACTGACACCAAAGAACACGTCCCGACAGAACACGACTGTTGCGTCGCCTCGCGTCTCTGCGTCTTGGCCAAACAGTCGCACTGGAACACACCGCAAAGACATCAGCCGACGGCCAAGTAGCACGTATGAACTGCGCATGCGTGAGTGGCAATAACTCTCCTTACCAGCAGGCGGCGGTAGTGTGCATTCGTCATTCAAAAGAGGCAACCAGAAGACAGACTGCGTGATATATATATATACAAACAACAAATAGCTACATGCTTTGTCAATGTTGATGAACTATGCCAATATTTTAACAGTATCCAGCGACAGGACGCTCATCGACGGCCAGACATCTATCGACGGCCGAAATCGGCTTGGTGTGTCCGGTCCTTAAGGCTTAGACATTTCCCTGGTTTAGCACAAATATTGATTGAACCTGTTCAGCAACATGTAGAGTGGAAAGGTTTTCACTCAGTTTAATTGGACGGGGCTTTTATCGGCTGGTGTGAGTAGACGGTGAGAGATGAACAATTAAAGCAAGGCACTTAAACAGGCAGAGTTAGTGGTTCCATCACCTGCTTGGGTCGCTAATAGCATAATGTATTCACTCGTGGTGTTGCCAGGCACTCTGGATGAAAGCATTTTCCAAATGGTCTAATGTTTGTTGACATGAAAAACCTAGAGGGTCATAAATCCATTTGGGCCACTTCAGTCAGTCTGAAATGTTGTTTTGTGATCATAAGCTACTGAAACAATTGGTCAATCAATGGCACAATTACATTTCGACAACTATTGTTGTTTACAGCATTGATCAAGTAGAAATTGCACACATTCAATAAGCACCGATCTAGATTGAGCTGGTGGACAGAATATAGTTGAAACCATTGGTAGGTAATTGGTATAGGAACAGTTGTTTTCAAGACACTTTAATAAGACAACATTGGGGACTGTAGGCGTGGAGGGCTGTTAGTTTATTGGTGGTTTAAGCTATGTTTCAAAGTATGTTGTAGATGTCCTACTTGGTCTATAGAGAGGGGAAATTAAGTGAGAGGATTATCTTCATTGAACAAGGACCGTGCATAAAAACACATTAATCTCAGAAAGAGAAGAGATGCTATATGACATATTAAAGCTAAAAGCTCATTTCCATCTGCAGTCCCCTGGCCGGTACACACATCACAATCAACAACATTAAAACATTTCCTAAAGCCAATCACACTAACAAAATACAGATATATCAAATATAAATACAAGTACATTTGTCTCTTTACACTTCATTTAAACTAACACCTCAAATGACATTAATTAAGACAGAAAACCAGACACGAAAACCAGACATTTGATTGCATTAGCACATGTTGCTAAACCATGACTCTGTGTTGTTTCCTTGGAGGTTTAAAAATTGTCTCGGTTACTTCTGTTTTTGTTAAACGTTATTTTGATGTGTTGTTGGAAATGTAAAGATGATTGGGGACAAAGGGACTTCTGGTATCTAGTTGACTTCATTCTCAGAGTTCTTGGAACTACGTGGTCAGAAGTGCTAAATGATACAAAATATGTCAGGAAATGCTTATCCATTCACAAAACATTTGGACTCTTTCCATTGAATTAGGCCTAAACTACTAACATTTAAAGAGGAACAGCACCTATTCTACACATAATGAATAGTCCCACTTCTGGTCTGTTATGTAAGGTCTGTTGTGTAAGCTTTAGTTTGAGAAAATAACCCCCCCTTAGAGGCTTAATTTCTTTACTGCAAATTCTGTGTTACAAATGTAGCGTTATAGCGTTTAAAGGACAGAATACCTGCTCACAGATTTCAGGAGAGTTGGATGTTGGCGCTGGATTCCCGTTGGGAAGTAGTAACGAGACAGTGTGCTGTGTCAGCAGATCGCCGTGACAACGCCCTCCGACATCCCATAACATTTCATTGTGTCTCTCTTTGCTCCGGCCTGGTTTGGCCTCAGCTGTCTGTCTGATCGTCACGTGGCTCCTCTCTTTTAGCCCTGCTGTCGAGGGGAGAGGAGATTTGTAGGCAAGGCGAGTTCATTTAAATAGCAGATTTCAGCAACAAGGCAATTCCAAATGCTTTGCAAAAACATTATTAAATTACATTTTTATTGAATTAGCTGTTCGCATATTGCAGCCTACTTGTACCTCACAGGGTATATTTTACTTTAAATGTCAAGCTACTGTACACCAATTCTTTATTCTTTCACACCTGGGATAGAAGAGGGTCAAGAAGAATGGGGGGAAAGATGCAGGAGGCTCCATGAGCGCACAGATACAGACAGAGAGACAGATAGGGATGAGCTGGAAAGACATGGCCCTCTGTGGGCCAAGAGTAGCACGTATGTCTTATTGTTGTTTTTATTTTAAGTGGAGCCATGAAAAATGAGAATTGCCTCAGGAATGCCAAGCTTTGTTTCTATGAGCATGGTCAAATGGAGACCACATCCATAAAACTAGTCAAGATGACCCTACAGCCCGTGCCGACTGGAGTCAATGAGGTACTTTTCCCAGTACATTGACTACAAAGTCTTTGAAGATCTGGAAAGATTCACCAAAAAACAAACTAGTTTTTTAGTGACCAAATAAACAGCAATGTTCAGATCAATTACTTATTTATGTTTTAAATAAAGCTGAATGTATTCTTGTATTAATATCACTCTATAACCATAATACTTTACATAGTCTATCTGTTCATTTGGCTGTCTTTTCAAACTAAAATGGTCCCGACGTCCTCTACAGTGGACATACTGTAACATTTAAAAATTAAATTAAAAAAGTCTAAATTGCAAGATGTTTTTTTAACCCTAAATAGGTAGGAAATCACAAAGAAAAGGAAATTGGAAGACACTTTTTTTCCTCGGGTCCCAGGAGGATATAGTACACTATGTTTATATGTTCAGTAGATTGGTAAAATAAAAGGGTATTCTAATTTATTCTGTATATTTTATTATGTTTGGATACACATTTTCTCTAAGAATATTTCTATTTTGATTTCAGTTTTTCAATTGTTCCTCTTTTCTTTATTTGGTTCGTATTTTATCCTATTTTTAAGAAATGTTGTAATTCATGTAGATTGACTCTCAAAATGATGGCGCGACAACTATTTATCCGTCTGTCCGTCCAAAATATAAAGACAATACGAATTAAAATATAATTAGCTGGGTATAGAAAACAATAAATAAAGACATATTTGCTCATTTACAGCCATCAAGAATTGGAATATGCTTTGAGCTGCGATTAAAACATGCCCAGACTTTCACTCTTTTTCCCATTTTGCTAAATAAATTCATATTGAGCAACCAGTTTTGTAAGGATTAACTTGACCATACTTTGATATTTCAGTTCAAATGAGTCTTTATTTATTATTTGTACCGATGAATATGCTGGGATCTGTTTTATAACTGTAAGTCAGATAGTGACTGCAGATGGAAATTAGCTAATGGCTAAATCCGGCATAAATCCTCTCTTCTCTTTTTAAGATTTACATATTTTAAGCCTGGTTCTTGCTTAATAACAAAAACAGTGCAGTGTAAGGATCGTTATTCAAGTAATTAAAAGGTAGCAGAGGTAGAAAGGTCTTTAACCTGGATTTAAAAGAAGTGAGAGCTGCATTGGATCTGCATTTTCCGGGAGTTTGTTGCAGATAAATAATAACTGAATGCTGTTTTTCCGTGTTAAATGTTGACGCTGGGGACAGAAATCAGACCTGCATGATTCATAATATCAGAAGTTTAGAAATGTATTTGACCCTAAACCAGGGGTGTCAAACTCAAATACACAGTGGGCCAAAATTAAAAAATGGGTACTAGTCGAGGGCCGGACTGGTTCAATGTTTATTTAAAAACTTATTTAAATGAACTTATTGCACATATTAAACCTGGAACTAACAAAGCTTAAATGATTGCCTATAAAAACAACATTAAACATTAAATAATCAGTTGCATTCATTTCTTATGGCTCTATCTGCAGCTTTTCCGGAGTCATTTCTTATGATTACATTTTTCCACAGGCCAACAACAGCTTAAAAAAACCATTTCCCTCAAAGAGAAAACCAAACATGCCCTGTTGTCTCAAGAAAGAAAGTGCAGAGGAAACATCCATTGAAACTCAGTGTGCTGCTCTGTGATGCTAGTTCAGATACTTGGCATCTCATCTTGGGTGCAAGTTCATCAATGTTTGGGGTCAGGCTCTGAGCGGAGGAAACCCTCAGGATGAGTGAAGGTGTGTGCAATATACCGGCGGGCCAGATCTAATAGTAATTCGAAATTATCCTGCAGGCCGAAATTAAATCCACCACGGGCCTGATTTGGCCCCCGGGCCTTGAGTTTGACACATGTGCTCTAAACCATTCAGAGCTCTAAAAACTAACAGCAGTATTTGTAGCATTTACAAAAGTGACATATAAACCCATCTATCATCGTGCAGAGATTTAATGAAGCCTCAAACTAAACTTGGCGAGAGCAACCCTGATTTATCTTTGTGATTTATGCTAAATGGATTGAAAGCTTACAAGTGTTCTGCTTGGTGATTGAGGCTTTCAGAGGCTCTTTAAGTCATTTCAAAATTGCGTTTCACATTCATTACTTATTTGATTAGCTTTTCCTCTGATTTACCGCTGCCTTCAATATCTTTTTACGGCCGTGTCGTGCTGTGTGTTGCTGGCCTGGCAGGATTTACACTCATGTACTCATGCACATGACTACAGATGCAGTAACACCTGAGAGGCTTTCATTACCTTAAGGAGATTTCATTATGTTTGGTCTGTCAGCAGGATTATGGCAAAACTACTTCTCCGATTTTCATTAAACTTCGTGGAAGGATTTATGGGCCAAAGAAGGACCTGGGCAGGTACACATTTAACAGCAAATGTTTTTAAATGCTGCTATCCAGGTTTTTATGCAATGAAAATGCACATTACAAACCCTAACCCTAACAGGTGCATGGAAACATACCAAGAAAAGATTGAATGTAAAAAGAACAAGAGAAAGACGGTAGATGGAGTACAAAGAATAAAAAGCAATGAGATATAGTCCCAAGTGAGACTAAAAAGATAAATGAAGGCAGAACGAGAACGTAAAAAACAAGTAGGTAGAATGGAAAGCAAAGAGATATAAGTATTATAGTGAACGAGGGGGAAGAAGTAAGAAGCTAAAAGATGGAGGACAGTGACGCAGGTATCTGTTGAGGGAAACAACAGTTTTAACCTCATCATTTCAGCGTGTTTACTGAAAGCAAGCATGACTTTGATTCCTGCACATCTCTGTCCAGTAAACCCAAGACTACACAGCCTCAGGCCTGTACAGTCCCACCGTCCAATGTTAGGCTCCGTTTCCTGGAAACCTGAACAGTATGTGAGCCAGAAATGGAAATATGTGAAGCAAAACACTGAGAAAACCTGCCACTGAAAGCTGGATGTAAACATCTCTGTGTAGAGAAAAAGGGGGGTTTTATGGGTAAGGTCACAAAGAGAAAACCAATGCTTACACATTTTAAATCCTTACAATGCAATGTGTTGATCCAACCATCTGTTAGTAGGTTGTTTTGAACAGAAAACATAAAAAAGACCATAACCACAAATGTGTGTCTGAACCATACTCATGCATGCTTCTTATCCACAGGAAACAATAGATGAAAAAGTCAAATTTAACCTAAAATCTCTAAAGGTCCAAAGAGATGTTTTTATGTCTGCTTTGAGTGGGAAGCCGCTCTGAAATGCTGGGATGTAACTGTGATCTGTGGCTTTTTAATTATGTAAACTTGTCCTATTATCTTGAGTACATTTGCATTAAGAAGGATGATGAATCCCAACTCTGATTCCCATTTCATTCGGCCATGATTTGCTTAAAACTGGGTCTGGGTATCATGTTTAAAATGTTTTGTAACTCAAGATGCAAAGACTTTGTCATGTGCTCAACAGAAATACAAGTTTTGGCATTAAACATCTGAAAACCTCAGTCTCCTGTAACGATGCAACAAAGCAATATACTTAACAAACAGAGACATAATAATCGTGCAAGAAGAAATATAAATAAAACGGTTTAAGATAAAGGTGAAAGTGACACAATGGTGCAAGTAAAACGCAGAAATAAGAACAGAATATATATGTAAAATAGGATAAGATACAATTAAAATGAATGTTTATTTAAATACTGTACAGCGGAACAAAATGCAGAACATGATGATATATAAATACATATAAAGTACAGTTATCTTCTTGATATGTACATCATATTTTTTTTGATTGTTTGTCTTACCACATTATATCCATCTTCAGATCAGATTAGATTAAACTTTATTAACACAAAACGATATGCAGTTTGCATCAAACCAGAAAGTGCGTAGACGAGGTGAAATGCATATTGTGACAGTATTTATCTCCACGTCTCACGCTTTGCCGTCCCTTTTTTTTTATTGAAGCTGTTTTCCAGCCTCTCGTCTTTTATCCCCGTGCTGATGGTTTGCATCCCGTTGCGTAATACGGCGTTCCCTCCTCTGTTAGATAAGGGATTACCCAGGATGCCGCTGGGTCTCCGTGGAAAGCCCAAGCCCTCAATGCCATCTGATGCTTTATCACCCCGGCTCCCGGCTTTTCCTCGTCGGATGATGTCACCGTCTAATGGGGAGAGGAGAATATCTCTGCATCAGTTTAACATATTGATTAGTGTGCATGCATTAGGAAGAGAAGAAGAACTCCAATATTTTACTGAAGATAAAGTAGAAATATGACTTTTAAAACATATTCTGTTTCAAGAAAAAGTCCTGCATTCAAAATCTTACTTAAGTAAAAGTATCGGCATCAAAAATATACTTAAGTACCAAAATAAATATCAGTTTCGGGGGGGGGAAATTCAGTGAAGAAGCACTGCTTGAGTTAATGATTCCCAACATCTTGTGATTCAAAACAGATTAAAAAGCACTGCCACTATAATACATTAATTTGCTCTATGTGTATCAATATAGGAACATATACTTATTAAAGTGTCATCAGCATAAATATATATATTGCTGTTATCCAGCCATAGGCATGTTGACAGGCTAAATATGCTTTTGTTCCACACTATCTTCTACAAAGTTTCAATGATAGAATATTTTGAAATCAAACGTTTGAAATGTACGGAAGAGGATTAGGACCACATGTGATAAAAAAAAAAATTGAGTTCTGAGAAAAAGTCAGAATTATGAGGAAAAAAATCATTAAATATTTTTGTGAAAATTCTCAGATTTCGGAGAAAAAGTAAAAACATTTATTTTAGATCTGACTTTAATCTCAGAACTCAATTTAACTTTTGGTCAGATCTCAAAAAAATATTCACATGTGGCCTGAATCCTCTTCCGTAAAAAAAAAAAAAAAGAATGCAAGGCAAGTTTATTATATAGCACCTTTCAACAGAAGGCAATTCAAAGTGCTTTAATATAATGAAAGACATTACGGGCTTTGTGGCTTTGTTACCTTATATATTTTATAATGTACATTTAGAAAATGACTTATAGGGAACAATGCTACGTATGTTATGTCATTGATTTTGAACTTTGCACCATTGACTTGTGACAGTTATATCAGTTCTTCCACAAAATGAAGTTTGGTCGGTTAATTTAAAAAGTAAGAAGATTAGATTTTAAATGTAGTCCCCACTGTGACTTCCAAGCTGTCATTTCATTTTGAAAATCTCGATATTGGTGTACTATAAATCCTCCACGTGGCGTTAGTGAAAAATACGTCTGATGTGCTCCCAGTTTGTTCCCAGGACTCCAGTGCCTGGCCCAGCTTTGAGTTTTTGTGTCACGCCACCGGATTGTTCGAGTTTTTGCTTTCAACTCCGGCCATAAGAGACCTTAAGATGTTAATTCCCTCTAATTGGAGAAACCTTATCCTCAGCTCGGAGCCCCTTATTACACGGTCATATGATCCACACACACATCACACACATCACACACACACACACAGCCTTTTGTACCCCGCTCCCAAAGCTAGATTAAGTTGATTGAACAGTTACATAAGGGTTAAAGTTAGACGCTGGGTTTGGGTAATTGAACAACTTTGACACGGATTATTTTTTTCTATTCAGGTGAAAATAAAGAATGTGCAAGAAACTGTAGAAAAGTCTGCTTTCGCTCTCGAAGTGGCACGTATTTTTGAGATTTTTTCACCTGTCTGTTTCCAAGTATAAGACACAGGTTTTTGATCTTTGTCTTGTTGCTTTCATCTAATTCAAACCACATTTTTTACATATTTTTTATACTGTATTAATGTTTAAAAAAGTCTCTCTGTATCGTGAAAGGTACCTTTTTATATTCCAGTTCACAGAAATGCTTCTTTGTGATAAGTTTTGGTTTCGGTAGAGGGCAGAATGGTAAAAAATGTAAAAAGCATTTAGCGGCTAAAGAGCCAAATATTTGATGGATGCGTCGATGTGGAAGAAGGTCATTGCCGGTGTTATTTTGAGTTAAAGACAACATCAACTTTGCAGCTTAATGGAGGGTTTTTTAGCCGCTTGTAGTTTTGGTCTCACTGTATGCCCCATCTGTATAGCTCTACCTGCTCAGTGGCATAACACACACCATTAAACAATTAAAGAGCCATATGGATGAGTTGATGGAGACTAAACCACTTTATAGCAACATAACTCCAGTTAAATGAAACAGTTGCTCGGTGTCTGCAGGATGTGGAAGAAGGCAATTGATGGTTTTAACGCTTTAAGCTAAGTTAAACTGCATTAATTCATATTTGTCATACTTTATTAACTCTCTGTAATGTGAAAGGCTCCTTGAAGGTAGGGTAGGTAAGAATGGAGAAACCAGCTCGAGTGCGCTAGAATTTGAAAGTACGCAGCCGAAAAAAATCTGCCCCTTCCTTCAGACTTCCTCACAGAGCCCCTCCTCCAACACACACGAACGCGCACATGACCAATGAGGGCACGAGACAAGTTTGTGCACAGATGGAAGGCTGACAGGCAGGTAGGCCATCCAGTTATTTTAGCCGGGCCGGGGCAGATGATTGGTCGTGCTTTTTACAGCGCCACGGCTTCCACAGATGACATTTTTGTATGTATTTATTGTCAAAGCATTTAATATATTCATTGCTATCGGATGTTAAGAGCATTCCATGGAATATAACAACAAGTGTTTCTGAAGTGAATTACCTACCCCACCTTTAATTGTTAACTAAAAGTAAAACATCACCAATTATATATTAATGGAGGTTTTTTAGCTTCTTTTAGCTTGTAGTCTTGGTTTTATGGGACATTTACCTTTTTGTTTCCACCAGCAAACATTAGACAGACACATTTGGACACTAACTGGTGAGAAAATAAACATTTTGCTGCTAAAGAGCCAAATATATTTTCTCAAATACATTCACCATGTGGATATAAACATAAAGGTTATGGGTGTCTGCTGGATGTGGAAGAAGGCGCTTGTTTACCTAATGCAACTTGGTTTTTTTTGCAGCTTTTGACTGCGTTTCTGCCAAAGTTTGACTCTTCTTATCTCTCTCCTCTCCTCAGCCATCATGTATGTGATGGGAGCGCTGGGTCCAGCAGCTGGGTACCTACTGGGAGGAGTCCTCATCGGATACTACGTTGACCCAAAAACTGCCGTCACCATCGATCAGAGCGACCCCCGCTTCATCGGGAACTGGTGAGCGCTGCTTTGGGCTGGTTGAAGTGTAATATCTATTCATACAAGATTCAAGATTTCAAGATTCAAGGCTTTTATTGCCATTTGAGCATAGCTACAGTGTAGATATATCAATGAAAAGCTTAGGTCACAGACTCCTCCAACAGTGCAACACAATAAAACAGATAATAGTGCAAGTAAATACAATAAAATAGAATGTAATAGAAATAATGCAGAATAGTCTATATACAGTAATTGGAATATTGATATATAAGTTGGAAACGGATGAATGTTTTCCCTCTAGTGTTACATATTTGAAATACACAGGTTTCAAAATGAAGGTGCTGCCATCATATATATATTTTTTTTTTTTGGGTCGTGCAGAGACCTGAACTTGTTCCCATCCAATGCATAACTTTAAATACCTAATATGCTCCTTATTTCATGGTGTTTTTGTACATTTTTTCTATATCTTTCTTTAAGTCTGTTGCTGTTGCAGTTAGTCATCCATTTACAGCTCGAAGTAATGTGTAATAATAATACAGTTTTCCTTCTGGTGTTAACTTTTTGAAATACACATATGCACAACATGCATTAAGCAACAGGTGTCAAAGTGAAGTTGCTGCCATCATATATATATTTTTTTGTTTTTTGTTGGTCGTGCAGAGATTTGAACTCGTTCCCAAACCAATGCATAACTTTAAATACCTAATATCCTCTTTATAGTCTAGCAGCAAGTCCTCAAAAAAGGCTTTAGTTTTCGAGATAACCCTACCCGAGGTAGAACAAATGACAACAATGATTTTTCTTATCCTTAGGGTCTCCCATTAATGAAATTGATTGTTGTCAAATTTCATTTTGGGGGGAAAATCACTCTTTTCCTCTTCAGATTTGCTGAGGTATGAACCAGGTGGCTGTCCTACATCACCAAATAGTCAGACAATTATTTAACTAAAAAAATACTGAATTATAGTCCTGTAAACTTAGCTTTAGTTTAGACGGAAATTGTACTTTTTGGTGATAGGAACATAGGACTCAATCACTTTTCTCTCATTTATCAGAAAAACAGAAATCCCTAAAAAATATACCATTACTGAATTGTCTAGGGTGCTATTGAACACTAACCAGTAGTTGTATGGAAATATCTGGTACAGTTCTATTGCAAATGAGATTTCTTTAGACATAGGCCTACCTCTTCTCTGATACAGTCAAATTCCGAATGGGGATAAGTGGCACAATAGCCTATAAGTTAAGAATGCTCACTCTGATGGTCATTATATTTGGAGAGGGAAATACCAGGTGGCTGAACAACATCACCAAATAGTCAGAATAAGAGTAACCCAATACAATAAAGTGTATTAGTTCTAAATTGCAAGCCTCTAAAACATAGGTGTAAATAGTACAGGTTTTATTGAAACTGGAACCTTAACTCAAAGTACAGTATACAAATCATCAAATAATTCTGTGAGAGGTCAAGTATATAGATACTAGAATATAATGTTAAATGTCAGGTTCCTCAGAAACGTTAGGGGACACATTTTTGACATTCTGCACAGCAGGTGCAGAACTCCGTACAGGGAAGGCCAACAGAGAGGCACTGGCACTTTCCACTCTCTCCACACTTTGCATCTTTGCAATACAAGTGAGTAATGTCTCTCACTTCTCTAGGTGCTGGGGGTTTTGTAAATAGCACTGGTTGAATGGCCCCATCTCTGACAATCCACCCCTTGCCAATAGGACTCCATAAGAAGGGTTTGGGTTCGGGCTGTGACACCATATCGCTGTCTGAAACATTGCTCTTTACATGTTGTTGAAATGCATCCTCTGTTGGCGGCAGATTTTCCGAGGCTGCATCTGTTGTTGATGCAATTATGAACCTCAGTTCATCCAAGTTTGTGCACATCAGTCCAATTTCCTTTTTCTTTTTTCCATATAGCAGAAGCGCAAATACTCTTGCGACTGGCAAAGACTCTTCCAAGCTGGCAGAGAGTCCAAAATGGGCCAGATCTTTGAGGTCGCTGAGATGGGTCTTGAGTTTGGTGAATGCTGTTGTCTTTCCTATTCTGTACAAACTACTTGTTGTGCCACAGCCAGTGAGTGCATGACATGCTGGTAGACAGTTAGACATGTGGTTGCCGCACAGCTTCAGGACCATCTCCAACTAAACGGCCTCTTTGAGAAATTCCAGTCCGGTATCCGTTCCGCCCACAGCACTGAAACAGCTCTGGTCAGGGTCACAAACGACCTGCTGATGCTGATTGTCTTTCCTATTCTGTACAAACGACTTGTTGTGCCACAGCCAGTGAGTGCACGACATGCTGGTAGACAGTTAGACATGTCTTTTCCAATTTTCTCACATATGGTGTTGATGGGGACATATCTCTCTCTCATTCCATGGCCTGCATGCATGTACACTAGAGATGAACCAAACATGTATTTGCTTGCATAATATATGAGCAGTACTTCCACACCTGTGTCATCAGACCTCACAATGATGCGGGAATATGACTCTGCAAGATGTATGGCATGGAGCACCATCCTTGTGTCTGTCTTCTCCTTATCACTGTACAGTAATGTCAAACTGCTTACTCCTGCTGCGCTGATGCTCTTCACCTCCTCCCCTTCGTCAAATCCTGAGTGTAGTCTCTGTGGGGCAGCACTGACAATAGTTGCTCACAAACATGCACAGTGCAGTCTTGTTTCCACTACTCCTCAAGTACTTCCTGTAGTTTGGGACATTTGATGGGCGAGCAGTGAGATCTTGTATTCAATCCTGAATGAGACAGGAAGCCAGTGGTGGGAATGAAGGACGGGTGTGATGTGGTTGTACTTTCTCACCCTCATCAGGATCCTAGCGGCACTGTTCTGTACGTATTGGAGCTTCTGAAGGCTCCCGCTAGGAGTCCCGATGAGGAGAGCGTTACAATAGTCAAGCCTTGAGGAAACGAAGGCATGGACCAGATGTTCAGCATCTGACAGGAGTTTTGCAATGTTCCTGAGGTGTAGTAGGAGGTTTTGCACAGGTGTTTGATGTGGGTGTCAAAGGTCAGATGTCGGTCAAATCTTACACCCAGGTTGGTAACTGATGTGGAGAGGGGTATGTTTTGGCCAGAAAAGGTGATGTGGGTTATGGGGGATGACTGGACCTGGTTTGGTGTGCCAACTAAAATAGCCTCTGTTTTGGAGCTATTTAGCTGCAGGAAGTTTTGTTGCATCCAAGCCTTTATCTCGTCAATGCAGGTGTTAAAGGATGTTGATGGGAACGGTGATGATGATGGTGACAGTGAGGATGCATGTGGGATAGGGTCTGTCTTTATATATAGCTGCGTGTCATCAGCGTAGCAATGGAATGATATTCCATGTTGGCTGATGACACGGCCAAGGGGCAGAGTGTACAGGGTGAACAGAGTGGGCCCAAGGACCGACCCTTGAGGGCCACCACAGGTGACAGGGTGTGTCTGGGACCTTGCACCTCCCAAGGAGACGTACTTTGTTCTTCCAGACAGGTAGGACTGGAACCAGCTCAGGGCGGAGTCAGAGAGTCCGATGGTGTATTGGAGGCGCTGAAGGAGGATGTTATGGCCGACAGTGTCGAATGCTGCAGTCAGATCCAGGAGGATGAGGAGAGATGGGGAACCAGTGTCAGCCGCCACCAGAGCTGTTTCAGTGCTGTGGGCGGAACGGAAACCGGACTGGAATTTCTCAAAGAGGCCGTTTAGTTGGAGATGGTCCTGAAGCTGTGCGGCAACCACATGTCTAACTGTCTACCAGCATGTCATGCACTCACTGGCTGTGGCACAACAATTAGTTTGTACAGAATAGGAAAGACAACAGCATTCACCAAACTCAAGACCCATCTCAGCGAGCTCAAAGATCTGGCCCATTTTGGACTCTCTGCCAGCTTGGAAGAGTCTTTGCCAGTCGCAAGAGAATTTGCGCTTCTGCTATATGGAAAAAAAAAGGAAATTGGACTGATGTGCACAAACTTGGATGAACTGAGGTTCATAATTGCATCAACAACAGATGCAGCCTCGGAAAATCTGCCGCCAACAGAGGATGCATTTCAACAACATGTACAAAGAGCAATGTTTCAGACAGCGATATGGTGTCACAGCCCGAATCCAAACCCTTGTTATGGAGTCCTGTTGGCAAGGGGTTGATTGTCAGAGATGGGGCCATTCAACCAGTGCTATTTACAAAACCCCAGCACCAAGAGAAGTGAGAGACATTACTCACTTGTATTGCAAAGATGCAAAGTGTGGAGAGAGTGGAAAGTGCCAGTGCCTCTCTGTTGGCCTTCCCTGTACTTCCCCTGCACCTGCTGTGCAGAATGTCAAAATGTGTCCCCTAACGTTTCTGAGGAACCTGACATTTAACATTATATTCTAGTATCTATATACTTGACCTCTCACAGAATTATTTGATGAATTGTATACTGTACTTTGAATTAAGGTTCCAGTTTCAATAAAACCTGTACTATTTACACCTATGTTTTAGAGGCTTGCAATTTAGAACTAATACACTTTATTGTATTGGGTTAATCTTATTCTGACTATTTGGTGATGTAGTTCAGCCACCTGGTATTTCCCTCTCCAAATATAATGACCATCAGAGTGAGCATTCTTAACTTATAGGCTATTGTGCCACTTATCCCCCATTCGGAATTTGACTGTATCAGAGAAGAGGTAGGCCTATGTCTAAAGAAATCTAATTTGCAATAGAACTGTACCAGATATTTCCATACAACTACTGGTTAGTTTCAATAGCACCCTAGACAATTCAGTAATGGTATATTTTTTAGGGATTTCTGTTTTTCTGATAAATGAGAGAAAAGTGATTGAGTCCTATGTTCCTATCACCAAAAAGTACAATTTCCGTCTAAACTAAAGCTAAGTCTACAGGACTATAATTCAGTATTTTTTTTGTTAAATAATTGTCTGACTATTTGGTGATGTAGGACAGCCACCTGGTTCATACCTCAGCAAATCTGAAGAGGAAAAGAGTGGTCATTCTCAAGTTATGGGCTTTTTTGTCACCTTTCCCATATTCGGCCTGGTTTGGCTCTTTTTCAGGGATTGGGGTAGTTCTAAAGAACAACAAAAAAAACATTTTTCCCCCAAAATAAAATTTGACAACAATCAATTTCATTAATGGGAGACCCTAAAGATAAGAACAATCATTGTTGTAATTTGTTCTACCTCGGGTAGGGGTACCTCAAAATCTGAGGGCCCTTCCTGCTAGACTATTAGTTCATGTTGTTTTTGTACTGTTGCTGTTGCAGCTAGTCATCCATTTACAGCTCGAAGTGATGCCATTTTCTTACAGACAGAACAACCAGTGACTCAGCAGCTAACAGCCTTTGGGCTTCTCACATGAATTATAGCTGATGATATTAAGAAGAAGATGGATGGATGGCACAAGCCTGACTTAAGTTTATAAAAAAAATGTATGTGCCGATAAACAAATACCTTACTTGCGATTTTATTCACGATTTTGGATGGATCGTCATTTTGCAACGTTATTTTAATTATCGTTAAAAACGTACTGAAGTAATTTTTCAAGTCTGTAGATTACCCTTTAAAGCAGGGATATGTCTGCAGTTGCACAATACTTTAGTCTTTATTAAATATTGTGATTCCTGTGATTTGATTATTGTACTAGTTTGCGATTCTGATCACATTTTGACTAGTTGTGCAGCCCTAGTTCAGACTTAGATAAGGTTAAAAGTGTCTCCTCCATCGCCTGATTTCTCCTCTTTCTGTCACTGTGTTTGTTTTCCTATATTGTGAGTATTTGATATTCTTAACTTGTCTGTCAAGGTCTGTGTTTTGAGTCTTTTGAATTATTCAATCCTCCCTTAGGTGGAGTGGGTTCCTGCTGTGTGCCGTTGCCATGACGCTGGTCATCTTCCCAATGTTCACCTTCCCCAAGAAGCTGCCCCCCCGACACAAGAAGAAGAAAAGGAGGAAAAAGATGAGCATGGACAGCCTGTCCAGCGACGACGACGTCCTCAAAGAGAAAAGCAACAACAAGAGCCAGGCGGTCACCTCCTCCATGGGCTTCGGAAGGGACATCAAAGGTACAGAAAAATATATACTGCATATTGAGTGGTGCAGGAATGAGTCCTAAAACCTGGAAATGAGTCAGCATTTTTGGTTTGCTTGTCTCGAAGTCATTGGTTTTTCCGAATGTGTCTTTGTTTGTTAGCCTGAAATAAGGTCTGTGGTAAACACAAGCTGAAGATATTTTAACTGCTGTAGTTCCTTTATAGCCCAACATTAGCCGCCTTTAGCTTAGCGGTGGTGACATGAAGTCATGTGACCGTGCTGTAGTTCCTTTATAGCCCAACATTAGCCACCTTTAGCTTAGCGGTGGTGACGTGAAGTCATGTGACCGTGCTGTAGTTCCTTTATAGCCCAACATTAGCCGCCTTTAGCTTAGCGGTGGTGACGTGAAGTCATGTGACCGTGCTGTTGTTCCTTTATAGCCCAACATTAGCCGCCATTTTTGAAATCACTTACCCTACAACCTGTTTATCCTTAATTACAATGTTTAACTTGCAATAATTGTAAAATTAATTCATTGTTTTGGGTCTTATTTGATGCACACATTTCTTAAAAGTGAATATTTCAATGCTTTCCTAGTCTTTTACACTTAACTGAATATGTTCTAAATATGTTTTGGGCTTGGACAATACAATATAACTGTAATAGGAAATGTTCAACAGTTTTCTGACATTGTAAATACATATCTACTGATTAATTAAAGTAAACATCACCCTTTTTCTTCTCCTCCTTCTGCAGATCTCCCTAAAGCAGCGGTGAGGATCCTGAGCAACGTGACCTTCCTCTTCGTCAGCCTCTCGTACACGGCAGAGAGCGCCATCGTCACCGCGTTCATCACCTTCATCCCCAAGTTCATCGAGTCTCAGTTCGGCATCCCGGCCTCCAGCGCCAGCATCTACACCGGTGAGCCGAAAACACACACACACACACACACACACACACACACACACACACACACACACACACACACACACACACTGTGCAAACACTTCAAATGTCCACACTAGGGCAGAAACGATACCTCATCAAATCTCTCAAAACTCACTTATGTTGACTGTTTTTTGTTTTCTTTGTGCGGTTTCTGTTTCTGATTTTGTGTAAAGCTTCTTTGAGCACTGGGAAAAGCGCTATAAAAATTAAATGTATTATTATTATTATATGATCCAATTTCTGATCTACTCAGAATTCTTTGTCTGTCATTCACACGCTTAAATCAGATGTTTTAAAAACGCGATTTCTTTTTCATAAAACCCAAATTCAGGAGCTGAATACACACACACACACACACACACACACACACACACACACACACACACACACACACACACACTTTGCCAACACACACCTTATCACATGATCCAATTTCTAATTTACTCTGAAATCTTTGTCTGAAAAACTAATGTCTGTTATTCCCACGCTGAAATCAGAAGAAGGAAAGATACGATTTCTTTTGCATAAAACCGACATTTAGGAGGAATTTGAAGACCTTTAAGAACTCCCCTTTAATGTCTCCCCAGCAGCTCAGACATGATGCAGACAGACCAGAATATTTAGAGAACACACACCACTTTACCTTCTGCCCGCTCAGCTGCTCTGATGGTTTTTATCTCCGAGCAGAGCAGGAGAGGCCGGCACACATTAATAATAAAGAAACTGCTGGTCTTCAAGTGCACCTGGGACCCACACACACACACACACACACACACACACACACACACACACACACACACTTAGGAACACACATGGATGAAAGCATGCAATATTAATGAGCTAGCAGGGTTACATGCTATTGCTCATGTTTTCAAATGCTATTGTAAACTTAACGACATGCTGATGGTGGCATGCTTATATTGGATTATCTTTTCTTTATTTAAAAATATAAAGTTTTCCTATTATTATTATTATTATTATTATTATTATTATATTATTATTATTATTGCACATTTTCCTGATTTATATTTCAAATTTTGCACAACTTTATTTTGACATCCTATTGTTTCTAAATAAAACATTTAAAAAGGGCTTACTGTGAGACTTAAAACATGCTAATATTGAAATGTTAAATAGTAGTTGATACATTGTTTACACACGCACTGCACTATCATTTTAAAAGCAGACATACTATAGAAAATGTAACTTTTTTAAAAGTATATTTTTGAAATCCATCCTTCTTGACTTTGGCACTATTTGATATTTATTTCCTTATTTTCTACTACTTTTGTAGAATCTTTATTTACGCTCATCCGGTGCTGTTCTCCAGCTCATCTCTGTGTCATAGAAGTTAAATGAAGTGTAGAGGCGCCGTGTTAAAGACATCTTGAGTCTGCAGGAGTGTATTTCAAAGATAGACGCTCTGCTGATAAGAGGAGAAGCTGCTCTGCAGAGATGACGGCTATTTTGGTTTTCTGTGGTTGTGATAGCAAAGGTACTTGGAAGCTTTTCTCTGTAGCTGTGATGGACATGTCTGCAGATAAACAGACGCTAAAACTAAAAGGCTATCAGGTTTTATTTAAATGTCATGACACTCAAATGGCAAACCTTCCTTAGCATCACATTTCCATAACAAAATGTGGAATTTAAAAGAGGCTGGACTTCAGCTTATCTCTAGAAAACAGCAAGCTAAAATATTATTACCATATTTATTTCTTCTCAATGCAGTTTCTGAGAGTTTCGACACGAATAAGACACTAACGCTTTGAAAAAGACGATTTTGGAAGCACGTTATTAGTCACTCGCTCGACTGAGTCATCTTCACCTTCCACACACACAGCTCTGTTATTGACGGCTGACATTTTTAAACACTGAACACATTTTATACAACAACATCTTTATATTCTTTCATAAACCTTTGAGTCATACTAAGATTTTGTCCAAAGAGATTCAGTTTCTAGAGACTTTGAATATGTTTCAGTGTTGAGTTGCTGAACAGATGTAGGTGGACGGGATTAAAACTGCCATTCATACATGTTTTCACATTATGCCAGCCTCTAGTGGGTGACGCACACACAAGTTTACAGGACCCTTAGTTTGATTATTCTTGTTATTAAGTGTTGCATTTGACAGTAATTTAGTAGCACCCAGAGTTTTGTCTGCATCAGGTAACAGCGCCTTCATACCAACATGCAGATTTCCCCCGTAAAATGTTAAAGTGATGCCAGAAAACAATATTTCTGTTCGTCAAAAACTGTATAATTATAATATGAAATTGGTGTCGAATAGAGTGTCAGACGCCAGAGACGTGATCTCTGAGTTTCTTTTACTGTCCTTTTCTCTGTAGAGGAAGTAAAGAAACTGTAACTCTGGATTTATTTGTTGTTTGAGGTGCAATATATGACTCGGCAGCTTTAAGACATGAAGACACTATTATTTTCCGCTTCGCTCTAATGCAGTATTTTCACCAGAAAGTGGGCGGGGCTGTAATTTTGACCAAAAGTTACGTTAGCGCCTTTATGCTATATGTTTCTAGAAAGACCTGTGAGCACCTGTCTTCTAGGTTTTGTGGCTACTACTATAATTGTGGTTTTACAATGTGCATGTTTTACTTTAACTTCTAAAGTTTATATCACTGTTTGTATTTATTTTATTTCATCTTTTTAATTCACATTTTTATTCTTATTTCTTATGTTTATATTAACATCTCTATTCAATCTTCTTCTTTTTTTGTCTCGAAACACCAAACAGATCATTGCATTACCCATAATCCCCTCTGTTTCAGCCCTGTTTCCAAAGCGCTGATTCTCTGTCTGTTACTTTAGATGAAAATAAGGAGCCACTCCCCACTACCCTCTGAGAGAGATTTGATTAAAAAGAACTCAATGGTGCTCTAGGAGGAGATTCAGGGGATAAGGTGGGGGGGGGGGGGGGGTTACCTTGGTTGCTGATTGGCTAATGGTTACACAAGCCAAAAAATCGTTATGACATCATAAAGTGGCCAAAATCTGATCAGCTCATTTTCAGACAGGTTTTTACATTACATGTTACTTGTTAGACGCTTTTATCCAAAGCGACTTACATACTCAATACTGTGGGCAATCCCCACAGGAGCAACTTGGGGTGAAGTGTCTCAGGGACACAACGACATGCTGACTGCAGTGGGACTCGAACTTGCTACCCCCTGATTCCATGTCCAGCACACTAACCACTTAGCCACTGCCTCCTGTATATAAATGGATCAGGACAAAAAGAGAGAGAATCTTTTTTCTTGAAACTTTCAGAATCTCTTTAAAGAGAGGGGACACATGTTGATGTAGAAGAGACACGAAAAGGTGGATTTTGCGCTCCAAATAATATCTCTATGAGTTTCTAACGTCCCCGTTTCTCTCTCCCCCCCCCCCCCCCCCTCAGGTGTGATTATTGTTCCCAGTGCCGGTGTGGGTATCGTTTTGGGAGGATACATCATCAAGAAGCTGAAGCTGGGAGCCAGAGAGTCGGCCAAGCTGGCGATGATCTGCAGCGGCGTGTCGTTGCTCTGCTTCTCCACGCTGTTCATCGTGGGCTGCGACACCATCAACCTGGGAGGCATCAACATCCCCTACACCACTGGGTGAGCAGGGGGGAGACTAGGGGGGAGACTGGGAGGGATTTAATACCTTTAGTTACTTTACAGATGTGGATGAATGATGTGAAATATAAAAGTGTTAAATCAGACTTTAGTTCCACCTGGAGTAAATTCACAAGCTACCCTGCAGTATACAAAGTCATTCAAACTAGCTGCACCTTTACCAGCTTTGAGAACACTTTAATGATCAATCATTATAAAACATATCGATATATTATTCTGAATGGACCAATCTGCACAATGACTACTTTCACTGTCGCTACTTTCACTATATTTTGATGATAATACTTTTACTTGAGTAACATTTTGAATGCAGGACTTTTACTGTAACAGAGTATTCCTACACTCTGAGTACTTCCACTTTTACCCAAGCACAAGATCTGAGTACTTCTAGAAGAGGAGGAGGAGGAGAAGAAGAAGGAGATACAATGATAGACTCTGGAGGAAGAGTGTTTTTAAAAAAGTGTAAAAACACCCACGGAGAAAAACACAGAATTTTGAAAGAGGCAGAAAGAGACTCGGTGACCGTTGTTACGTCATCTCAACACTCTCCCTCTCTTTGTGCTGTTATGGTAATGTGGTTAAAGACACACTCCTCTGTTGTAGCTGATGAATGGATGTTCTGCCTGTAAACAAACATCTTAGTAAACTCGTTAAAGGGGCCTCACTATGCTTTTTGGGGTTTTCCCCTCTCCCGTAGTCTGTTATATAGGTTTTAGTGCATGTAAATGGTCGGCAAAGGCTAAAATCCCTGTGTTCCCTCCATAAAACACCTCCATTGGACTCCTTTGTCTACTTCCGGGACATCATGACGTCACTATTTAACACACTTAGGCTCCTATTGGCTAGCGCTCCAACACATTGTACGTGATAGGCTAAGGGGCGGGACATCTCTCAGCGGTTGACCAATCACAACAGAGCCGGCCAGTTTGCTCTGATTGGAAATATTTACAACGAAAAAATACTTATTTACTATTTGATTACACATCTCTGCTTAAATTACATTATGTCATGAATTATTTTTCAAAATGTCATCTATTTTTTTCCAACATTACCTTAAATAGGATATGTATCTTGGCAGATATAGAGTATCTCTGGCAAGATACATATCCTATTTAAGTTATTTAACATTTCCGCCTTTTTTAATAGTTAATTTGGTTTTTTAAAACATTTTATAAACAATTCATTCGCTACTTTCTTTTGTATTTTGCATATAAAGTAAAAAGAACAAAATAAATATTGAGATATGTTTTGAACACTAGCCCTTTGAATACAAAACAAAGGTTTATTAACATTTATAAACCAACCATCTCACCTTGAACTTCTATGGACATTTCTCACTATTTAATGACGTTTTAGTGACAATTAGTAACCGATTCATCAAGAAAGTGTGCAGAAGATTGATTAATAACCAACGTTTATGTTAGATCCAACCCTTTACATCAAAAAGGAACTATTAGTATAGAAAATAGTCGTTTTTCATCAGACTGCACTGTGTTGTCATTCAAATATCAAACTTTAATTCTTACAAATCCACCAATGTGTGACGTTTGATCCTTTAAATCCACAGGTAGTTTATCTAAAAGTAAACCACCTCCCTCGGGGTCACGTCTCTCAGGTCTCGTTAATCCTCAGAGTGAAACAGAGTCTTTAAAACTTTCTCTCGTATCAGAGACAGACGTTTGTAGACTTCAGTTTGCCTTTTCTCCCGCTGAACAATTTCCCGTTGTGTCCGAACACACGGCTCGTTTTTATCGCCCATCTGTGGCCGAAGTCGGGGAGGAAGCTTGCTCTCAGATCTCTGCAGGATAACAGACAGACAACCAGTGATTACATGGCATTGATGGAAAATATCCAAGGACAGCTTGGAAGAGAAGACATTTGGCTGACTTGTGGTTTTCATATCCCTCTGTCTGTCTGTCTTTCCCTCCTTCCTTCATCTTTGTTTTTCATTTCCTCTGTTCTTTTGTTCCTTTCATTATCCTGTTTGTCTCTTTGATTCCTCCTCCTCTGTTCTTTCTGCGTCTTCCAATCTGTCTTTTTTTTATCACTTTCCTTCATTTCTCCTGCTTTTTATTCCTTCGATTCCCCCTCCTATCTCCCATAAAGGCATATAGTTATTTTGTTCCTTTCATTATCATCTTTGTCTGATAATTGTTTATCTTTTCCTCTCTTGCATCCCTACTTCCTCGCTCTTTCTACGTATTCCAGTCTGTCATACATTTCCTTAGATTTCTTCCTTTGTTTCCTCCTCCTATCTCCCATCAAGGCATCTAAATAAAGGGAGTGTTAACCCTGATGATCTTCTGTGTGTTCCCCCTCTGCAGACCGACGCTCACCATGACCCAGAGGAACCTGACCGGAGGTTGTAACGTGAACTGCGGCTGTAAGATCCATGAGTACGCTCCGGTGTGCGGCTCCGACGGCATCACGTACTTTAACCCCTGCCTGGCCGGCTGCAGCAGCGTGGCCAACGACAGCACCGGGGTGAGAGAGAGAGAGAGAGTTTATTTTGTATTCATGTATTGTATGAATTAAATGAATCTGTGATCCTTGAAAAAAAGAAAAAAAAACCTTCACATTTTAGGGTTTAACTTATTTTGTTTTTCATTAACATTTTCTTTCAACTTCTTGTATTAATATAAATATTTTTGTTATATTTTTTACTTAAGTGTTATTCCAAATCTGTACTAAACCTTTGTAAAAATATTTCTATTTTATTGAATCTTTTTATTGCACATTATTTCCTCAACTTCTTACGTTTATAAAATATTTTTGTTTGACTTTATTCTAAAATGGAGCTACTTTCAAGCAACCCGATTCCCCCCCATGATCTTTTAAGGATTAGAGATAGTTTACAAAGTCTCTGGCTTGCCCTATTTCATCTTAAAGTGTCTAAACCTCCTCTATTTCCCTCTCAGATCAGAAACTACTCGGACTGCGCGTGTGTTCAGAGTCGTATCTTATTGTTATATTCCTCTCTCTCTCAGATCAGAAACTACTCGGACTGCGCGTGCGTTCAGAGTCGTATCTTATTGTTATATTCCTCTCTCTCTACAGATCAGAAACTACTCGGACTGCGCGTGCGTTCAGAGTCGGCAGGTGATCACGCCCTCGTCCAGCGCTTCGGGCTCCAACCAGCTGCAGCTCGTCATCGTGAAGACGTACCTGAACGAGAACGGGTACGCCGTGTCGGGGAAGTGCGACCGCACCTGCAGCACGCTCATCCCCTTCCTCATCTTCCTCTTCATCGTCACGCTCATCACCGCCTGCGCCCAGCCCTCCGCCATCATCGTCACGCTCAGGTACGAGACTCTAAAGTTCAGGTGATACAGAAACGATGAAACCACCTCTTTTTGGCTCAAATCATCCTGTATTAATATCTTATTAATACTAATTCACCACTGGGGATGTTTAAATATACATTTATTATAACATCGTCACCCTCAGGTAGGAGATCTGAAGTTCAGGTTATACACAAACAAGGTTCAAATCATGAGCTCCAAGAAGTCTCAGTTTATCAAATCCTTCATTTTCAATTTAAAAAATAAGCTAAAATCTCCTGAAAATGATCCCATTTGGATGCATTTAACACAAAACTACAAACTGTACCATCTTGATTTAATATGTTAGAATACTTTTTGTTTTAACAGCTACTATATACTTTTCATTTCTAATGTTTGTATGATTCTTTGTACTTTGTGTGAATCTGTACTGTGCTGTTTTTCCACGCTCACTGTGTTGCTTCTCTTATTTCATTGTATATTCCCTTCTATCTGCACTGTCCCTTTACTGTAACAATGTACATTTCCAGCTGAATAAAGGATTTATTATTCTGTTCTTATGATATTAACAGATCTGTAGCGGAGCAGGAGAGGCCGTTCGCTCTGGGGATGCAGTTCGTTCTCCTCAGGACCCTCGGTGAGTAGAAAAACATATTCTCCGTCTTTTTATGGTGGCATTAAATAGCTTTTGACATGAATACGTCCACAGAACATCAGCAGAGGACTGTCTTTACATCAGAGGAGGGGGATGTAACGTCAGCTGATTGAATTGATCGTAAACACGCTGCACATTTTTGTAACTGCTGACGAGGAGCTGATTAAGCCTCGGAAATTAGATTTTGTCTCTTTAAAGCCGCGCTGTTCTCCTGAATCAGGGGGAACGGGGGGAAATGGATCTGAAACATTTCAGCTGCTGTCAGGAGGAATCAGTCAGGACAGAAACACGATCCATCAGAGAGGAGTTTGACAGACATGTGCATTAAGGGGAGTAAACGATGCATTATGGGAAATGTAGGATGTGTTTTTGGAGCCAACGTGGGTTTAATCAATCAGTTTTATATCCGTTTTAAGCAAGTCTTACCGACGCTTTGCTCTAACGTCCACTGTTAGCGTTAGCACTAGCTGCAGAAGTGCTAATGGAAGTCTGACAGCAGATAATCCTTTTAGTTTTAGCTTTCCAAAGGCAACAGAGGCAAGAAGAGAGATATCAAATATGGATTAAAGAGTAAGAAGACCTCACAGATTGATAAAATATCCTTCGTTTTCTCCAAGGTGCTAAGTTTTTGTAGCGTTAGCAAAAAAGACAGTTTTAAAATCTATATAAGGATTATGGATTTATTGCATCTTTTGGATCAAAGCCCCAATGTGCGAGCATGTCCTAAACCAATGGGAAAAGGGTATATTTTAGATGATGAAAGCGATGGGGGGGCATAACTAAACTGTAGCTTATCTTAAAAAAACATATATTGACTGTTTACAAGAAGATTTATTTACAGTTGTTTTCTTAGTTTTCTCCAATATTGTTTTAATTTCTGTACTTTTAGTTATGATTCTCTTTCTCTCTTGTCTTTGTTCCTCTCCCCACCTTCGCCTTTTGTTGTTTTTTTACTCCCCCCCCCTCACCATAATCTCTCCCTAAACTCCATTTGCCCATTCTCTTTCTTGACTTTCCTTTCATACTTTAACTAACTTCACTTTTTGTCTCTCACCATTTTTCCACTTTTCTGTCCATTTTGTCTGTTTTTTGTCTGTTTATTTAACCATTTCTCTCCCTCTCTCCCCCCTCTCTCTCCTCCACCCAGCCTACATCCCGACACCCATATATTTCGGCGCGGTCATCGACACCACGTGCATGTTGTGGCAGCAGGACTGCGGCGTGCACGGCTCCTGCTGGGAATACGACGTCACCTCGCTGCGCTTCGTCTACTTCGGCCTCGCCGCCAGCCTCAAGTTAATCGGCTTCTTCTTCATCTTCCTCACCTGGTACTCCATCAAATACAAAGAAGAACGAGTCGAACGGTGGATGAAACGCCACCTGTCGCCCGTGGACACCGTGGGAAGTCTCGTTTGTCACCCTGGAGGTCACAAAGGTCACGCTCGCACCCGATCCTGCCCCGTAAACATCCCGCGAACCGACCCCAGCTCGGTTCTCGCGGCTAACGCGCCGCCGCGAGCAGGGCCGTTAAACCGCGGCGTTAGCACTCAGAGTTGCCCTGGAAACGAGCTAAAAGAAGTAGCTCCTCCCCCAAAGGCGACACCTTCGGCGACGTCGGCTTCGGCGCAGTCGCTCGACCACGTCTCGGCGCGAGTTTGAAGGTCGAAAAACAGGGGGCAGGCGATAAAATCTGAGAAAATAAATCTAAAAATCCAATCAGATGGTTTTTAGAGGCTCTCAATCATCACACAGAGGTCCTGCTTTCATTTCAAGACCCTCTCAACGCGGCTTCTGGGTCAAAAAACACCGTCAACTGGAAACAGAGCATGTGATTCTGTGAGGAGGAAATGCAGCTTTTTGATTGGTTGGTGAAATAATCGGAAGAAGTGTTTTTTCTTTGTCATCCATCAGCGGACAAAACGCTTTGGAGAGTTCATCGCTTCAAGAAATAAAACCCCCTCCCTGCCCTCGGCAAAATGTGCCTTCTGTCACCCCTCACAAAGAAAAAAGCCTGAACGGATACCCCGCTTCGCCTCCTTCTTCATCTCCTCACCGCCATTTTGTTTTGTTTTCTGACTCTCACAAATAAAATAAAAAAAAAAAAAATAAAACCTTTGGAAATGTGACATTCTGCAACCAAGTGTTCAGAACCGGAAACCGATGACATGGTGCTATGTGTTGAAAAAAAAGTTTTAGCGTCCATTTTTTTTTTTCTTTTTGGGTCATTTTTTGATAGTGAAAAGACCCCCAGAGGTCAGTGGGTTAAGCAGCTTGGAAACACAGAATGAATTCCTGTTTGATGCCAGGCCTCCTGACTCGATAACGCCAAGTATTACCGCTGGAAGTCGGATTGTTCAGCTCCAAACAATGCATCCATACACCCCTCCTGACTTGATAAGTGGTTTACCCCAAATCTGCATTTTCCTCCTGACCACATTCCTGAGGAGAAAAGAAACTTTGCTTGGAGACGCGATCGGATCAGAGGACTCTTTACCGGACGTTTCTTCAGAACTTAGAAGTAGTGAGTAGTCGTCTGTTCTCTCAGAAAAGCTGCTGCTGAATTCTGGGATGGATCCTTGATTGGAGGAGTTAGTTTCTTGCTTAGCATTTTAAAAGTAGTCCCAATGATTTCTGGGTAATGACTGCATAGGCTTTGCACTGATCTGAACGTCAAAGGAAAAGTTTTAGACATTTAATCAAAAGAAAATCACTGGACAAAGTGCAGAGAAATCTACTGAAGAGCTGCAGCTGACGATTGTTTTCTTAATCTATAAACTACTAACTATTCCTCGATTAACTACCGTATCGATGAATTGCTTGATCTGAAGAGAAACAGTTAGAAAGATGTGGAAAAAAAGCCCATCACATTTCGTCCAAAAAATCCAAAGATATTCAACGCAGTAAATGAGATTTGAGAAGCGTCTTAATGTCTAATTGATTATCAGAAAATGTCTGTCTGTCGGCTAATCGCTAATGGTTTTAGCTCCAGATCAGACCCAGTAGTTAATGTGCCAAAACCATTTCATCAAGCACTCTTATTACGCTATTATTTAATATTTGTGGCTCTAAAAGTCTTCGAGACAAATGAACGCAACCCGTTTTAAACGCAAATTAGTGTTCAATAACTTTAAAATGAATTTGGCTGGACATTTTTTACTCACAGTATTATTTCCTAACAACCCACTTGTTTCCTAAAGAGCAGCTTCCTGTTACAGCGTTCCTCCGACGCCCCCTGCTGGCCGGATGTATTAATCTGCTGCTTTACCACCAGAGAAACATGGCTTTTTATTTCACAAAAACCAAAACAGTGTTGAAACAGGATGTAAAAAGGTCCTGATGTGCTGGTTTACATGCAGCTTGTGTCTCGAGCAATCAGTATCTTGTATTGGAGATTGTTCACTTTTTACCATTAATTCACCTGCTGATTATTTGTTGTTGTTTTTTTGTTTGTATGAGAAACAAGTTACAATGTCCTACAGCTCAAGTGTTTTCATTTGCAATCATAGCGGTCTTGAAAAGGCAGGAAAATCACACACGAGAAAGTGGAATGAGTGGATTTCTGACGTGACTATTACTACAATTATTAATATACAATCAGTTTGTTTTGTTTGCCAAATCGAGGAGGAAGCGGATATTAATCCTACGAGAAAACGCAGAACTCCACGCAGTTTAGACTAAAGTAGAAATACACGACATTCCTGTAAAAGTGATAAACAAACATCTTTAAAACGAGGATCTGTTGGCGGGGCGCTGAGACCCTGGTCCTGTTTCTCTGTGCCTACATTTCACTTTAACAGCTCCTTTATTTTCCACGTGGCGCTCCTGTTCAGCTGGCTCTTTAAATCCCAAACGGATGAGATGTTGAGCCCACCTTCCTGAGAATAACGCTTTAAACATTTAGCGTCATAGCTCCTCCAAAGTATCTCAAATTAGCTTCATCATACTCACTGCTTTTGTTAAGTATGTTGGTCCGTCCCTTAATAATGTCTGACTTCCTGTCTGCAGCTCTCCCAACAAAATGGCTCCTATACAACAGGTTTGAATCTTAAGAAACACCTCAAAAATAATTAAAATAAAGACTCGGTAATACCACATAACAGCTGGTCAGCGTACTTTATTCTACAGCTTAAGAACATCTCTACTCTACTCTTTCACATGTATTTGTTAATAAACACTTAAGATGTCCTCACCTCTTCTTACATTACATTAAAGTGTTTTAATCACCCGTCAATGTTTCTGGAAAAACCGTTTTAAAGGAATATGAATGCTCAGATATTTAATTGAACAGATTAAGGACGCAATTCATCTCAGTGTTGATTAGTTTGAAAGGTATCTTCTCAATTAATCCGTTAGTTTGGTTTTAAAATGACAGAGTTGTGGCTCTCCTAGCCAATTGGTTCCTACGAAAGAAAACATAAAACAACAATTGCATAAAAGATTAAGTAATGTACCGGCGTTTTTAGCATAGAAACAAAAACCTATAAAATAGGATGATACTAACTCCTCGGCTGTTAAAGTATTTCGTCATGAATTAATACAAGAGAAAAACATCTTAAACCTGTTATATTACCAACAAAAAAAACTATTGGGACATAACCCTGATTATTTCCCCATTATAGAAAAATATTTCACAGATTCAAATACCCAAAGTTTCCTGAAACTCCCTCGACTCATATTTGAGGTTTTTAGCCATGAATTAATACAAAAACAAATCATATTTTAGGTTTTTTTAACCCAAAAAGCTGCAGAAACCAGACCCTTCCCCTCAGGTGGTCTCAGTATTTCCTCCTCACGTCGTGGATCTCCAGCTGCAGGATTTCACTGCGTCACGTTTCTTTAAATCCTCCTCTCACCTGAAACATCCGTTTGCCTCCATGTGTCGTGCCGTAGTTTCACGTAGTAATAAATGTGGAATCATCTCCAGACTCTGACACGTAGGTTAGAAAATCTTCTTCTTTTTCTTTTAAAAAATAAAAAATCAGTATTGTATTTATTTCCAGAGGACAGTGTTTCTGACGGAGAGGCGATCCGTGGAAACACGGTCACTGAGCCTCGGATTCTCCTGTCAATAAAGATGTGAAAAATAATAAAACAGTATTACAAACACATGTCTGTGGGTTTATTTCTGTGTACAAATGTCTGTGTATTGTTATATTATGTATACATCATAGTATAGTATGTGGAAAACAAAGATAAAGTCTAGTATGATGAAATAAAGGTCACAGTAAAGTACTAGAAAATAGGACATAAAACACATTTGAAAGAAATAATTTGAGTTTGTCGGGTAAGAAAAATTGAAACTTCATACTATAGATATATATATATTAAAAAAAGACATGATACAGTGGGTGTTTCTCAATGTCGAAGAAGGCTCCTCCAGAAAATGTATCTTCGACTTAGATAAGAGTAACCTGTAGTATACACAGCGTGCCGTTCACGCAGTTCTCCACCAAAGTGCACTGGAGCTCTGTTTGTCTCCACCCAGCTGTTACACATGCTTTCTTCCTTCAGAGAGGAATTTTGAAATAATACTATGTTATGTTCGCGTTTATGATTAATATTACCTTAGATTTGCTTAAGTTACAGGTCATTTTCTGACAGTAAATACGATAAAAATGTATTTCAAGGGATACTATTCTAATTGGACTAAAACGTGACACGTGACCAGACTGTTCTGGAGCGGCACCAACGACATTACAGAAAATAACAGATTCTACCGCTGTTCTTGCCCTTTTCTCACCTGCTGTGTTTAGTGTACCCATGTACTTTGTTCCTCGGGTCATGCACTCATACTGTTACTGAAACACACTTTGAAACCGTGAGTGAAGGTGACTGTGCGGGGAATCAGTATCCCGCCTCCAACTGTCAATAGGTATCGCTTCTCGGCCTTTTGGCTAAGATCAAGTGTAGTATCTGTTCTTATCAGTTTAATATCTGATACGTCCCCTACCCGGGGACCATATATTAAATTGATTTTTGGAATAGGGAGATGGAATAGGGGCTTGCTCCGTCCACTCCACGCATCGACCTGGTATTGCAGTACCTCCAGGAACGGTGCACCCCTCTCACTGTGAAAGACAAACTAATGCTTACTTAACCAATCAAAGAAGATGGGCAAATTTGAAGGTAACAACATTTAGGGTTGTTAGGCTTCATGACGCTTGGAACTAACTTTACAAATAATTGATGTGGAAGAGTTACACGTGAAAACCAGCAGAGTCAGCGTGCAGCATCGAACCACCTGGGTTGCGGTCGAATAGTCCGTTTTGCTAGGAACCTACCTAACGGAGTGAAATGACCCGGAAGTACCTCAGTGGCAGCCATGATAAGAGCCGTTCGAATTCTCTATACGCAGTGGTTCTCAACGGGTGGGTCCGCGACCCAAAAGTGGGTCGCGGACCCACCCGTTTGAAGTGGGTCGCAGATGTGTGAGTGAAGGGAAAAAAATTAAAACAAACAAATATTTTAATTTGTTTTGGGGAGAAAAAGTCAAACTTTTATTTTGAAGGCCCGATGTTCTAACGCTGTGCATGCAGTAAGCGTTGGACTGGAAGTACCGGAGACCATACACGGTTTTGAAAACTTCTGTCACGTAGTGATCATCTTCTCAATAAAACATCTTTGCTGATGTTTTTTCGAGTCTTCTGGCCAATCAGAATCAAGATTGTTGCCGGAAGTCCCGACGGAGAATAACTTTGATGTATAACTACTCTTTATACATCCATGGGTACAACTTCAGATACAAATGAACACATAATGAAATGACCCCCGGTTTGATGATTGACAGGTCACAGAACAATGGGAGCTATCTACCCTTACCCACAATTTAAAGTAATTCACACAGACTATCTCCTCTTTGCTCTTCTCTCTGAGTGGAGCAGCAAGCTGTCAGAACAAAGTGAAAAACAAACAATGGCATAAAATATTATTAATATGTCGGCCTGTTCATACTTGGAGAAGAAGCCACAAACCTCAAGAAAACTCTGACTGTGACTCGCTTCCCTCCCGATGCCCACGAAAAGCCAATCCGAGTTTGGACAACAGCCTCACAATATCAACAATTTTGTTCACTGGTCAATTCACGGTCACTGAGCCTCCTGTCAATAAAGATGTGAAAAATAATAAAACAGTATTACAAAAACATGTCTGTGGGTTTATTTCTGTGTACAAATGTCTGTGTATTGTTATATTATGTATACATCATAGTATAGTATGTGGAAACAAAGATAAAGTCTAGTATGATGAAATAAAGGTCACAGTAAAGTACTTAGTCGAAAATAAGAAAATAGGACATAAAACACAAATTTGAAAGAAATAATTTGAGTTTGTCGGGTAAGAAAAATTGAAACTTCATACTATAGATATATATATATTAAAAAAAGACATGATACAGTGGGTGTTTCTCAATGTCGAGGAAGGCTCCTCCAGAAAATGTGTCTTCGACTTAGATAAGAGTGACCTGTAGTATACACAGCGTGCCGTTCACGCAGTTCTCCACCAAAGTGCACTGGAGCTCTGTTTGTCTCCACCCAGCTGTTACACATGCTTTCTTCCTTCAGAGAGGAATTTTGAAATAATACTATGTTATGTTCGCGTTTATGATTAATATTACCTTAGATTTGCTTAAGTTACAGGTCATTTTCTGACAGTAAATACGATAAAAATGTATTTCAAGGGATACTATTCTAATTGGACTAAAACGTGACACGTGACCAGACTGTTCTGGAGCGGCACCAACGACATTACAGAAAATAACAGATTCTACCGCTGTTCTTGCCCTTTTCTCACCTGCTGTGTTTAGTGTACCCATGTACTTTGTTCCTCGGGTCATGCACTCATACTGTTACTGAAACACACTTTGAAACCGTGAGTGAAGGTGACTGTGCGGGGAATCAGTATGCCGCCTACTGTAATGGTATCGCTTCTCGGCCTTTTGGCTAAGATCAAGTGTAGTATCTGTTCTTATCAGTTTAATATCTGATACGTCCCCTACCCGGGGACCATATATTAAATTGATTTTTGGAATAGGGAGATGGAATAGGGGCTTGCTCCGTCCACTCCACGCATCGACCTGGTATTGCAGTACCTCCAGGAACGGTGCACCCCTCTCTTTGTGAAAGACAAACTAATGCTTACTTAACCAAAGAAGATGGGCAAATTTGAAGGTAACAACATTTAAGGTTGATGGGCTTCATGACGCTTGGAACAATGCCTAGCGGCCCCACCGCAGCTCTTTATATGTCTATGGTGGTGAATGGATGGTTGGGTTCGGTCTGAAGGGGGAGGGCTTAGCTTGACCCTGGATTCAGAGCAGTCTGATTCAGAGGGACAGGAGGGGAAAAGGGGAGGAGGGTTGCTTCGAGTCACCTGAAATGACAGCTGTCAGAGGGGGGAGAGCAGATAAGAAATATTCTATAAAATATTCTGAAACTAGCCATTAAGTATAACAAGTACTTTGACTTTCAGTTCTTTAAGAAATAAAAAGAAACTCAACTCCACAGATTTCACATTTTAATGATTCCATTCTCCAGACTTTTCCATAAAAACAAAATCACTCGGCTTGTAAGGCATGCATGAATACATATATACATGTTTTATATACTATTGAGCTCCACATGTGTTTAACAGCAGCTCTTTAGATCAGGTTACAGTTCATATACTCAGTTTAAGTGCTGCACATTCATCGCTCCGTTAACTAAAATCACATTTGCTACACACCAGGTCCAACGGTTCAAAACTGGCCAAAACAAACAAAAAAATCCTTCATTTACTTTTTGCAGAGTTTTTGGAGCAAGCATATTTTCTTTTACAGTAAATTCAGACCCACGCTTATGAAAACACATAAAAAAGTAAACAGATGTATACCTAAGAGAAGAAATGAACTGTGTTTTTATCAAACATCGAGTAAAAACCCTCAGAAACGGATGTAAAATGCACTGATTAAATCTGTAAAGAAGTGGAATTCTGCGTGCGGTTTGGTGTTTAAATATCCGATAATATGAGTTCTCCTTCGAGCACCAGAGAATATTCAATGTGAGGAAGAAGACCCTGTGAAAAGGAATATGTGCCTCTTTCTCCAGGCCCAGGTGCACATGCAGAAGACCGATATCAGACAGAGAGGTGCATTGTGGGTATGAATAAACAGAGACTTCTCAGAGGCAAATAAAAAGTAAAATGGCTGAATGTGTAAGGCAGAGTTTCTTCAGGAGAGCAGACCCTAAGGGGAGCAAAAAAGGGACAATTAGGTTCATGATTTGGGTGAAAATGCAGATTTTTTTCGTCACAAATTACACATGCCTTGTTTACCCGTTAGGTCAGCTGCTGAATGAGATCTTTCTCTGGATCATGTTTATCATCCAGCTCCTCGTCAGAGTCTGAACACAGAAGAGAAACACATCGGTGTGAAGAGGACACCAAAAAATCACAACTCTAATTTGACTTAAACCAAAAGAAACACCTTTTTTAACTCTCAGCATTAACACCAATACTCCACTGTTTGTATTTTAATTCATATGTTAAATATTGTGTGCTCATTTTTACTTAGAAGTCTTATGTTTTTAAGATTTTTTAAATGTATTTTATTTGATCTTTTATTATATATTTTACTTTATTTTAGATTTTTTGGATTCTGAAAATTCTGATTATTGCACATTCAAACCTTTCAAACTCTGAAATTCATCATAAATATTGTATTAATCGGGCGAAGCCTGCGAGCGAGTTCAGGCAGTCAACTCGAGCACCAATGATACATTAACACGTGACGCACCTCGTCCCTCTCACAACCAACCAATCACATTCTCCTAAACATGCCGCTCTATTTAAGCTGCCAGGTCTTCCTGCCTCGCTCATGCTGCTGCGCCACTGCTGTGTTCACGTGCTCCTGCTGCGTTCATGTTCCTGCTGTGTTTCATGTTGCTGCTGCTCGCTGCCCCCCCACCCCAGCTCCACCCAGCTCCACCCCAGCTTCCACCCCAGCTTCCACCCCAGCTCCACCCCAGCTCCACCCCAGCTTCCACCTGTAGGCTCGGGGGATAGTTATCTAATCATCACTCAATGTTCTTTGTAAATCTGTGGGGTGATGAGGCCCGAGCCTAGACGCCAAACTCAAACTATATGCTGCTTCTAACAAACATATTAAGAAACACGTGAGTTGTCTGACTGAAATACTAATAAAGCACTTTATATATATATTGTTGAATAGAGTTTTATATTGTGCAATGTGCACATTTTAACTTCGACATTTCAGGTTTTTTATTTGATTTTATCTGTTATAACATATATTACTTTAACTTCCTATGTTTAAACACATCATTTTATTCTATCTTTTTATTGCACATTCAATATTCTAATCTATTTGATGTTTTATTAGACATTTTACTTCTAATGTTTGTATAAATATCTTTATTTAAATGCATTTTATGATTTAATTGCACATATCAACTTAAACTTCATGCTGATATTTTAATATAAATAATTGTATTCTATTTAATCATTTTTAATTGTATTTCTTTATCTTTTATTTTATTTAAAAACTGTCACAAAACCCAATTTTCTCCGGGATAAATAATTATTCTGAAGTTGGTTTTCCTGCCACTAGGGGGCTCTATAAACAAACCAATGACAAAGATGATTGAGGTACAGAGTGAGAACTATAACAGTTATTAAACTGACAGGAGACAGGTGATGAGTTCGAGGTGTGTTCGTGGTGCGTTCACTGACCTGCCACAGACTCCGGTGGAGAGTAGAACTGACCGTCAGATAACGGGCCGGGACCCATGAGAGGAGCTCGCTCTGCGTCCATGAGGGACTGAAACCCTGAGACACAGAGAGGAACGAAGACAAACATACGTTTACATGTAAGCAGCAAAGGTCACTAGATCGAATTATGACATGAGGCAGTTGAATACTTGGTTCTGATTGGTCAAGTTGGACATTCAGTGGTGGTTTATACAACAATATAAGACTGCTGCTTAGGGCACTTTGATCGAGGAACTATGCAAAGTCATATCAATACGCAAAAAGAAGTCCATTTAACGTCAGCTGTGGACGACAAACATTAGTTTCCCTTTTAAATATAAGTTTTTATATTTGAGAGCACACAACTTTGGATTCATGATGGCTGACGTTTCCTCAGTAAAGAAAAGACAAAGAGAACAAGAGAAGGGAAAAGGTACGTCAGAGAAATCTACAGAAGAAGACAGAAAGGAAGTAAACACTAACGGGAACACTATGGGCTCTCAATTTCCCCCAAAGGTTAAACAAAGGTATTCTAAAAGAGACACTTGGGATACACCGTCTAAATAAACCTTGATAATAACGCTGTCTAACTGAATATCTGTGACTCACGGTTGAGCTCCTCGTTCTCCTGCGGCAGAACCTTGAAGTCCAGCAGCCAGGTTTCTATCCAGGCCAACACGAAGGAGATGATGGGCAGCAGGTACCCGAACGCACCCTGAGACAGCAGCTGCAAGAGCACACCAAATATAACATCATGAAATAATAAGAAAAAGGGGTGAGAAACGTCGGGGAAAAGGACAGAAAACCTCTCATCTCAAACCATGTTTATGAGCAATTCATGTTGAAAAGGTAAATAATTATCTAGGTCATAAAACAGTGTAACATATTAGTACAAAATGGTGGTTATCTTTGTACACTGAATAGATAAACGTCTCCTTTTTAATAATAAAGAATCCTTAGAGTCTTACCTTTGATAAAATGACTTTAACAATCAGGAAGGCACAGCTGACTGCAGTGGTGATCTGAGAGAGAGGAGACATTACAGGGTTCATTATTACAGGTTTTCATACGAATACGTCACAAATCAATGACTCAGAACATTTGATTGAATCTAAGCTAATAGAGAGTACTTTAGTAGAGCGGTTAACTCAACAGCGCCCTCTGCTGGCAGAAATGTAGAAATACATCATATCATTTAATAACATCTCACCGCGATGGCCCACCAGTGACGGAGCCGGCAGACGGCGTACGCCAAGATGAGGACTGCAAACCTGAAGACTGCCAGGACCTGAGGGAGGAAGAGGAGGAGAGGAAGAGGAGGAGAGGAGGAGGAGAGGAAGAGGAGGAGAGGAGGAGGAGGAGAGGAGGAGAGGAAGAGAGGAGAGGAGGAGAGGGGAGGAGGAGGAAGAGGAGGAGAGGGGAGGAGGAGGAAGAGGAGGAGGAGAGGAGGAGAGGAGGAGGAGGAGGAAGAGAGGAGAGGAGGAGAGGAGGAAGAGGAGGAGGAGGAAGAGGAGAGGAGGAGGAAGAGGAGAGGAGGAAGAGGAGAGGAGGAGGAGAGGAGGAGGAAGAGAGGAGAGGAGAGGAGGAGGAAGAGGAGGAGGAGGAAGAGGAGAGTAGGAAGAAGAGGAGGAGAGGAGAGGAGAAGAGAGGAGGAGAGGAGAGGAGAGGAGGAAGAGAGAGGAGGAAGAGGAGGAGGAAGAGAGAGGAGGAAAAGGAGGAGAGGAGGAGAGGAGAGGAGGAGAGGAGGAGAGGAGGAGAGGATGAAGAGGAGGATAGGAGGAGGAAGAGGAGAAGGAGGAAGAGGAGGAAGAAAGGAGGAAGGAAGCATTTAGGAAATAAGGATTAAAAGGACACAAAGACAGGAGGATGAATAACAGAAAATAAAGGAGAGAATAGGAAGGAAGGAAGGAAGGAAGGAAGGAAGGAGAAGGAAAAAGGGATCAAGTCAAATACTAATTGAGCACCCTAAGGTACTAAATGTAATAGATAGATAAGATCCATACAAGCATTTTATGTTCATACAACTATTCACACAGATATGCATGAGCTCTTTCAACACTTTCTGTATTTTTAAATGTATTACTGACTCTATAAATGACTATCATCATTATTATAATCATTTTCATTTGATGACAGATTATTTATTCATATTTACCACAACACACTTTTATTTATACACAAACAATACAAACAACCAAGAACAGCTCAAAATCTGCACTTTATTCAAATCAATATGTCTTGAGTTACCTTTTTGCATATTTGGTTGGTCTATATATCTGTAAGCAAGTCACATTGAGAATATAATGTGCAAAAACAAAGGTAAGAACTCACAAAGATGTCGAAGAAGGAGGCGTGGTAGTTGTAGTGCAGAACTTCTCTCTCCAGCTGCGACTGAATCCCGCCGTTTACCTGCAAACACAAAGTTAAAACGTTAGTCTGTTTAAAATGTGTTCTCTTGCACTAATGAAGCTCAGCGCGAGTTCAACCAGGAAGACCCTCTTTACTCATTCATTTACTATTTCTATGTGACTACTCTCTCTCCTCTCAATAAGTCATCGGGGGCGTCACTCCCCAGCTTAACCAATCACTTCGCTCTATTCTCACAAGCCTATCATAGCGCTCCGCTAACCCTTTTTAAATCTGCTCTCCCCTCTGACAGCTGTCATTTCAGGTGACTCAACGCAACCCTCCTCCACCCCTTTTCACCTCCTGTCCCTCTGAATTCAGGGTCAAGCTAAGCCCCTCCCCTTCAGACCGACCCCAACTATCCATTCACCACCACCAGGGTCAAGCTAAGCCACTCCCCTTCAGACCGACCCCAACTATCCATTCACCACCACCAGGGTCAAGCTAAGCCCCTCCCCTTCAGACCGACCCCAACTATCCATTCACCACCACCAGGGTCAAGCTAAGCCCCTCCCCTTCAGACCGACCCCAACTATCCATTCATCACCACCAGGGTCAAGCTAAGCCCCTCCCCTTCAGACCGACCCCAACTATCCATTGATTCACCACCGGCTTCTTTGCAGCTCCATGAATGAACTGTCTCTTTATGTTTGGGCAGTAAATGGGATTTACATGAGGATTAATACATGAATATATCATTTTAAAAACAAATATAAACTTGTTTTTTGTCTGTTTGAGGTCTGAAAACACTGCGTATTTTTGAATGTAAAAGACAATCATTACATTACATGTTACTCGTTAGATGCTTTTATCCAAAGCGATTCTACAATTTAGGGTACATTCCATGTCCATTGATGTACATTGATGATAATTATAATTATTCTAACTATTTTCTTCAAAAATATCATATTTTGCATATTATTGGAAAGCATGTTATAATATCACACACACATTATGTGCATCCTATGCTTTATTTAGCTTGAAATGTCTCATGATGTTCTTAAATTGTCAGTTTTTGCTATGTCCGTTTTTCAGTTGAGGGTGTCTTGGTTTCAAAATAATGCATAAAAACCATTAAAGTAAATAAAAAAAAGTATTCATTTATTTTAAAAGTCTAAATACTAAAGAATAATAACATTTTTTAAATTGATTTCCTCCTTTAAATAATTTAAATATCTTAATATATGAATGTCCGCAAAAGTTCTGTCAACTATGTTACTAACAGAACTCCCCCCTTTAACTCAAAAATGGTTTGTCCCAATACCATGTCACCAGCATCACATGATGCCATGTTCCTCTTTGGCAGACATTTTGAACACACTGTGGTGATTGTCCTCTAATGTTTTACAATATTTTATGTATAATAGCACATTGTCAATGAGTATATTAATTGACCGTCAAATGTTACGTACATTGTTATGGTTTACAATTGTTTAATGATTTTAATTCAATTATATGTTCAAATGTGATGTTAACCTGTTCAAGAAAATGACATGTGGTCATCCAGGCAAGGCCTACCATTGAAATGATGGGTCAAAATAGGGAAATTGTCAACTAGGTTACCTGTCAACTAAGTTACCCAGTAATGTAATAACTGTAGTAACTTAGTTGACAGGTAACCTAGTTGACAATTTGTATGACATGTAGACATCATTACACATCATTATCAATGGAATTGTGCACTTCTGCCTTGAAATGAACATAGTGCTGATGGTTAATAATGTGTCCAGTCAACTATGTTATTTGCATCAAATGTTTGAGTTTCATTGTCAACTATGTTGCACCTCATTTTTTCAAATTTAAAATATCTAAAATAGATAACATAAAAAAATGTTTAAGCTTTGCAACTAGTGGATATGTTACACTGAGGAATATACTAACTTGAACCACTGATTGTTTTATTGAGAAAGAACACTTTTTTTGTACTGTTTTGTTGATGTGAAATGCACCCTAAATTATAGAATCAGTAATATACTCAATACTGTGGACAGGAGCAATTTGGGGTGACGTGTCTCAGGGACACAACGACATGCTGACTGCAGTGGGGTTTGAACCTGTGCTCCCCTGATCCCAACACCAACGCACAACCCACTGCGCCATACGCCGCCGTTAGTAGCTATTAGTATTATGTTAGTAGCTTTGTTGCCGTGCTGTGAGAACAGAGTGTGTATTTTAATTGATCTCGTATTACTTTGCTTCCTTTACTCTCTGTGTTTCATTTTGACCTGCGGTGACTCACCTTTTTAGACCAGCTTTTAACGTGTGATTGATGACATGTCCTTTTGACAAATGTGGTTTTATTGCTCGATTTTAAATTAGACTTATCTTATTTGTCTTATCTCTGTAAAGCGTCGTCGAGCACTTGATAAAGCTACATTATTCCCTTTGATTTCTGCCACGAATAATTACAAAACGATAAAGGTTTGAATAAAAAAAAACGTAAAAGCATTAATACTTACATTGACATTTTAAATGGCACTACTTCAAGCGGTAAATATAATGAATGTAGTGACCAAAGCTGCAACTAATGATTATCTTTGAACGATCCATAGTAGGGTTTGTCAAGAAAATGTCATTGACATGTAAATGTATTATTATATTATTATTATGCCTTTACTTGCTTTATCATTTCATTCTCTGCATGTATTTAAATGTGTTCTGTTTTTATGTAAAAGCACTTTGTAGCTCTGTTTGAAAGGTGCTATATAAATAAAGTGTATTATTATTATTATTGATTCCAAAGAAGACGTAAGAGTTAATAATAAAGTCCTGGGTTGCGGTCGAATAGTCTAAAAGTCAGCTCCTATCCCTATCGTCTATCCCTATCCCTATCGTCTATCCCTATCGTCTATCCCTAACCCTATCCCTATCCCTATCCCTATCCCTATCGTCTATCCCTATCCCTATCCCTATCCCTATCCCTATCGTCTATCCCTATCCCTATCCCTAACCCTATCCCTATCGTCTATCCCTATCCCTATCCCTATCGTCTATCCCTATCCCTATCGTCTATCCCTATCGTCTATCCCTATCGTCTATCCCTATCGTCTATCCATATCCCTATCCCTATCCCTATCGTCAACCCTATCGTCTAACCCTATCCCTATCGTCTATCCCTATCCCTATCGTCTATCCCTTGACCTCTGTGTGAAACGTCACGGGGTTAAGGGATAGTGGATAGGAGAATTCAAAAGGACTTAGGAGAAGAGACTGCGGTACTTTAGAGAATCCGACTGCACTTTCACTATCCGACGTGTTTATGATGCGCCAGCGGACGTCATAAATGTGCGTCTGCTGCTGTGGGGAAACTATGGAAACTACAGTTTTCTATACAGCGGACTACAACATGGATGTATAATAAGAACGAGGGACTACTGTAAACTCATCTAGAGACTCTGCACCGTGCTCTGTTGCTTTAGGCTTTATGAACGTGGACAACAGAGAAACAGATTCTTCATGACCAAAGTTGGAATTGAAATAAAAAAGGAAAGAGAAACTTATGCTCGTCTCCCTCTCCCTCCGGTCCACATTAATACAAATGATCCCAATACGTATGATTGTATGAACTATGAAAAGATCTTAAAATCAATACAGATGTATTTATTATAAACCTTAACATCTATCACTGTGTAAATCACCATTCAAACATCTTTTAAAAGTTGAACAAACCCCACACAGCTCAGTAAAGACAGTGAAATGTTGACTTTATTTGATAATTTCAGTAAAAACTAACGTTCATATTTCTCTTTTTGATTATAATACTGATGAACGTTCAAAACAAAGCACTTTGGCAACTTACCACATACGTTTTAAAAAGCTTAATAAGCACCGTAACTTTCATGATATAATTTCTCGGTCATAATCGGTTGTTTCTGTGAACGGCCGACTGTGATGTGACGGCAAATAGTTACTGCGGCTGCAAGGCATTGTGGGGCAGCACTTTCTCCTCTCCTTTCGTAAAGGAAGGTCCAGTGGTTCCTAAGCTAAAGGAGGTTATAAAGGACGTTTGAAACCTCCTTTCCTATCATCTAGAGAATTCGAACGGCACTTGTCATGGCTGCCACTGAGGGACTTCCGGGTCATTTCACTCCGTTAGGAAGGTTCCTAAGAGAAACGGACTATTCGGACTTAGTATAATAAAATATAACAAATAAATCAAATTTGTATCAAATATTAGAGTCAATAAAATATAAAGATTCCTTTTCTTAAGCAACCCACTGTAAATAAATGATCTGCAGGAATCTCACAATACTTAATAACCCTTCATCCGATATCCTGGGTGATGTTGAACTGTGTGCACGAGTGAATAAACCGTAGTGTCCTGAAGGAGGAAGAGATTTCACACTTTTACTGTGCAGAATTAAGGGGGGATAAATAAGCTCTTTCTTGTATCTTTAATTGTAACATGACAGCCGGGTGGACACGCTCATTTTAGGACCCTTTAGTAGTAGTAGTAGTAGTAGTAGTAGTAGTAGTAGTAGGACTAGTAGTAGTAGTAGTAGTAGTGTAAGTAGTAGCAGTTGTAGTAGTAGCAGTAGTAGTACTAGTAGTAGTAGTAGTAGTAGTAGTAGTAGCAGTAGTAGTAGTAGCAGTTGTAGTAGTAGCAGTAGTAGTAGTAGTAGTAGCAGTTGTAGTAGTAGCAGTAGTAGTAGTAGTAGTAGTAGCAGTAGTAGTAGTGTAAGTAGTAGCAGTTGTAGTAGTAGTAGCAGTAGCAGTAGTAGTAGTAGTAGTAGTAGTAGTAGTAGCAGTAGTAGTAGTAGTAGTAGTAGTAGTAGTAGTAGTAGTGTAAGTAGTAGCAGTTGTAGTAGCAGTAGTCGTAGTATTAGTAGTATTCTAATTCTGCACCTGTCCGCCGTAACCTTCGTTCCCTCTCCCCCTCTACTCTGACCTCATCGGGGCTCTCAGCCCTCCCTTCCTCTGACTCTTTCCAACTCCTGCCCTCAAACTCAGCTGCAGAAACTCTCCTCTCTACTCTTTCATCCTCTCTGGACTCTCTCTGTCCTCTCACATCTCGGCAGGCTCGTCAGTCCCCTCCTGCTCCCTGGCTAAATGACGCACTGCGTGCTAATAGAACCATCCTTCGGGCAGCTGAGCGGAAATGGTGGAAATCCAAACACCATGACAACCTCCTAACCTATCAGGCTCTCCTCTCCTCTTTCTCTGCTTCGATCTCTCAGGCAAAAAGCACTTTCTTTCAAGATAAAATCCAATCTTCCTATTCCAAAAAACTATTTTCCATCTTTTCCACCCTCTTAGAACCCCCCCAAAGCCCCTTCCCCCTCCTCCCTTCTGTCAAGCGACTTTGTTAACTACTTTGAAAAAAAGGTTGATGATATTTGCTCTTCTTTTTCTGACTCACCTTTACTCACCGCTGGGTCACCTGACCCCCTTTCACCCACACACTAACCTCTTTTTCCCCTCTCTCTCCAAGTGAGGTTCTTACCCTCATTACCTCTGCCCGTCCTACCACCTGTCCTCTGGACCCTATCCCCTCAAACCTCCTTCAGACTATCGCTCCTGATATTCTACCGTTTCTCACCCATTTCATCAACACTTCTCTAACTTCTGGTCACTTTCCAAACAGTCTCAAGGAGGCAAGAGTAAACCCTCTCCTAAAGAAACCCACTCTCAACCCGTCTGATGTTATAAACTACAGGCCTGTCTCTCTCCTCCCGTTCCTGTCTAAAACACTTGAACGCGCTGTCTTTAAACAACTCTCCTGTTATCTCCATCAGAACAACCTTCTGGATCCGCACCAGTCTGGTTTCAAGGCAGGTCACTCCACAGAAACTGCTCTCCTCGCTGTCTCTGAGGAACTGCACACGGCTAAAGCACCTCCCTCCTCTGTCATCATCCTTTTGGACCTGTCTGCTGCATTCGACACGGTGAATCATCAGATCCTCCTTCGCACTCTCCAAGAACTTGGAGTTTCAGGCTCTGCACTTTCCCTCCTCACCTCATACCTCAAAGACCGCATGGTTTTTCATACCACTGCTACGCTGACGACACCCAATTAATTCTGTCCTTTCCCCGCTCAGAGACCCAGGTCGTCGCACGCATCTCTGCTTGTCTAGCAGACATCTCTCAGTGGATGTCTGCTCACCACCTCAAGCTCAACCTTGACAAGACTGAACTGCTTTTCCTTCCGGGAAAAGATTGTCCCACTCTTGACCTAACAATCAACACTGGCACATCTGTTGTTTCCCCGACTCAGACTGCAAGGAATTTGGGTGTGACCCGAGATAACAAACTGTCCTTCACTGCAAACATTGCTGCTACAACCCGCTGCTGCAGATTCACTCTTTACAACATCAGGAGGATACGTCCCCTCCTGACCCAGAAAGCGACACAACTTCTGGTCCAGGCTCTCGTTATCTCCCTCCTGGCTGGTCTACCTGCATGTGCCATCCGACCTCTGCAGCTCATCCAGAATGCAGCGGCTCGTCTGGTCTTCAACCTTCCAACATGTTCCCACACCACTCCGCTCCTCCGCTCACTTCACTGGCTTCCAGTAACTGCTAGAATCCACTTCAAGACACTGGTACTTGCGTACCATGCTGTGAATGGATCTGGCCCTTCCTACATCCAGGACATGGTTAAACTGTACACCCCAGCACGTGCACTCCGCTCTGCGTCAGCCAAACGGCTCGCTGCACCAGCACTGCGAGGGGGACCCAAGTTCCCATCAGCAAAAACACGTGGGTTTGCTATCCTGGCTCCAAAATGGTGGAATGAGCTCCCCATTGACATCAGGACAGCAGATAGCTTACACATCTTCCGGCGCAGACTGAAAACTCATCTCTTTCGACTCCACTTCGAGCAATACAATTACTAACAAAGCACTTATATACTAACAAAGGACTGGCTTATCTAAAGCCAGTTGAGTAGCACTTGAAATGTTTTGGCTCTATGAAAACTGATGTACTTATATGATTCTGTTTTCTTCAAGTTTGTATCTTCTTGGTCGAATGCACTTATTGTAAGTCGCTTTGGATAAAAGCGTCAGCTAAATGCAATGTAATGTATTAGTAGTATTAGTAGCAGTAGTAGTAGAAGCAGTAGTATTAGTAGCAGTAGTAGTATTTGTAGTATTTGTAGCATTGGTTCTGGTCTGCTTACATTGAGCTCTATGATCCAGAGGAGGGTGAATAGTAGTATTAGTATTAGTAGTTGTAGTAGTAGTAGTAGTAGTAGTAGTAGTAGTAGTAGTAGTATTTGTAGCATTGTTTCTGGAGTTCTTACATTGAGCTCTATGATCCAGAGCAGGGTGAGGGTAGTAGTAGTAGTATTGGTAGTAGTAGTAGTAGTAGTAGTAGTATTGTTCAGTAGTAGTAGTAGTAGTAGTATTGGTAGTATTGTTCAGTAGTAGTAGTAGTATTGGTAGTATTGTTCAGTAGTAGTAGTATTGGTAGTAGTAGTATTGTTCAGTAGTAGTAGTATTGGTAGTAGTAGTATTGTTCAGTAGTAGTAGTATTGGTAGTAGTAGTATTGTTCAGTAGTAGTAGTATTGGTAGTAGTAGTATTGTTCAGTAGTAGTAGTATTGGTAGTAGTAGTATTGTTCAGCAGTAGTAGTATTGGTAGTAGTAGTATTGTTCAGTAGTAGTAGTAGTAGTAGTAGTAGTAGTAGTAGTAGTAGTAGTAGTAGTATTATTATTATTATTACTAGTTGTAGTAATAATAATAAAAATAAATTATATTTCTATAGCGCTTTTCTCTAACTCAAAGACGCTCGATTTTAAATTAGTAGTAGTAGTATCAGTAGTAGTATTGATAGTATTGGTGTTCTTACGTTGAGCTCTATGATCCAGAGCAGGGTGATGAAGAGGAGGTCGAAGGTGACGAAGAGGCAGAAGGTCCTCCTCACGTCGGAGATGCACTTCTTCTCTCCGGCCTCGAAGGACTCCATGCGGGTGGAGGTAGGGGTGCTGTGGATGGAGTAGCCCCCCCCTGCGCTGCTGCTGCACCTGCTGTCCATCACAGGTTAGAGGAGGAAGAGGAGGGTCATCCGAGGAGGAAGAGGAGGGTCAGTGGAGGAAGACTCTCTCTGAGGAGCTCACCTTCATCACTGCAGCTACAGGGAGGAAGAAGAAGGGAAATAATGTGGTTTAAATTGTTGTTTTTTTAATAATATTTACTTTTTTCAGTGTTTTTTATTAACATACTGTATAAGAATTATTTCACAATATCTTTTGACATACATAATGTGACTTTTTTCATATTTATTTGTTTAATATACAAAGAATGTTTCATTGTATTTTTTTGAAATATATAATTGGACTTTTCTATATTATTTTTCAACATACTATAATAAGATTTTTTATATTTATATTTTAAATGTACCCAATATGACCTTTTCAACATGACATTTTTTCACAACATTTTTGACATATATTGTATTTATATACTATATTATTTAGGTTTGTTTGAATAATACCATGAAAAGCTTATATTATAGTATGTCAAAAAATATTAAAATAATTAGTCGTCGTGTTATATATTGAATATTGTAAAAATGACATCAAAAAGTATTCATTTTTAAAAGTCATAGTATATATGTCAAAGATATTGTGACAAAATTAATATTATAGTATGTAGATTTTTTTCTTTCAGTAACAGTATATATGTCAAAAAGTATAATGAAAACATTCTTTTAAATAATAATGGGTAAAAAGTCACAATACATATCAAAACTAGCCATTGAGAGCATAAACTTGCCAGGAAAAATGTTTAATTAGTTAATAAATCAAGTGGTAACAAGGCTCATGTTCTCATAGACTTCTAGACAACCTGAGTTCTGCTGGAGAATAAAGAACAAAAGACACAGAGGTTCTTGTGTTGTTTGTGACTGAAAACCAAACAAACACACACATGTGTTTGCATTACTTCTTCTTTTTGTTTCCTGACAGGATTATTGTAAAACAGATTTGTCACATGACTCGGATAACACTGTCCGACCTTTGACCAAAACATCCAAAACACGTGTTTCCAATGTCTTTGTCTCAGGAAGTGAAACTGATGGTAACTCTTTTGCACTAACAGTAAGTCACTCTGATGGAGGGCAGCATACTTCATACTTGAGTGCTTCTTCCCTAGCCTTCTTAATCAGTTGTAGGCATAAAGTGACCTTAAATCCTTCTGTGATCAAGCAGTTAATACATTACTTTGAACCGGGTGAATCTCCAGATTGAATAGCAGGTTATTAAAAACCAAAACACTGAAGAATCAAGCTGCACTTTCCACATTATCTGTAAAGAACTCTGAGGTTGATTGGACAGTGTACATATGATCTAATGGTAAGAGAGTGTTTTATTATAGCAACAAAGGATGGTCAAATCATTTACCGTCATTTCCAATGAAACCACAACGACCAACCAATTCCTCTTTACATGCCTGAGGGTATTTTAAACCACACTAGCCTTTAAGTATAACGTGATAAAGCTTAAATGTCACTGAGATGAATAAGGACTTTTGACCAAGTGTTGCAGTTCATTTACAGAGAGTGCAGTGCAGAGTTCCTCATTCCAGGGTTGGTATGAGGAAGTTAAACACAATAAAGAAAAAATACAGTAGAGAAATGCACACTAGATTTAAGGTAATATAGAAACAGTTTCGTCATTAGACACTGTCCTTTGTTCATCCCTATTGTGCTTTTTGGTGGTTTCCCTTTCCTGTAGTTAGTTAAATAGGTTTTTGTGCATGTACATGGTCTGCAAAGGCTACGATCATATGTTCCCTCCAAAGGGAGTAGGGACTCTTTAAGCTATCAGCAAAATGCAGAACAAAGTATGATATTGGCTCCTAAAATGAAGTAGAGTAGGACTACTTACTAATTCAGAATCATTTCAAAAGAAGTAAGTAGTACTTTGGCACTACTAGTCACAGGATTTCTAAGGATTAGTGGATTTGACTGAAATATGTGTGTTTCTGCAGCGTTATCGTGCATCAGCAGAAGAATGCAGTCATGCAGAAGAAACTCTTTCAGTCTTAAGACCAAAGCATATCTGTGCATACAACTGTGACACCAGAGCTGCATGACTACCAGCTGATTCCTCATGGGAAATATATACAAAAATACATCCAATTAATTAGATCAGGTCTCCTACATCTGTATTAATTGATTTTATTTTTGGCGACTTAAGGAACTCCCCAAAGTAATAGACGTACAACTCTCACTCAGAGCAATGTTATCATTCATCTGGAGAGTTATTTCTGTCCAGCTGATGAATGTAGGTCAGGTATTTACTCTCCTCTTAGCTCTGGTATGGTCTCCACTAGCTCCTGAGAAGAAATACCCACTCCTGTTGGCAGTTTAGTGCAGAGCAGGAAGTGTACAGTTAATTTATCAGAACTTTATCGCTGCTAGAAATGAGATTGTGCTGCAACTGAACACCGACAGTAGGTTTGTGAATTCAAAGCGGGTTAATCACTCTTAACTGAAACTGAGGACTTTAACGATTCTAAACCTTATTTGGAAATACAGTATTGATTCATAACATACCGTACGTCACAGTAAAACTAGGATGAACCTGGATTAGAACTACAAAAATCTGCATGCCACATTTAATAAGAAAGCCACAAGTACACACTGACTGTAGCTGACAGGAAAGCAGTCAGAGAGAAAGTGGATCAAACTGGACATCCCATGTTTAGATGACAGGTATGTAATACACAAAGTATTTGTAATGGGAAGAATCACTTCAGGAAAACCAATATAAGGCAACCTGGAAAAAGTGGAAGCAATATTTTGTACAGAGACGTCCCTCCTTTGTTTGATTTTGCTAAACTCCCTGCTGTGTTTCTTAAAACAGAAAACAGCTCCTGTGTGGTATTAATAACGATGATTTATCACCCTATAATGGAATTGTATATAGAGATATCGTTACACTAAATGAGGCCGTCTAAATGTAATAACAAGCACATACTAAGTGAAATGTATTGTTCATATATGAGAGCAAATGTAATATCTCTGGCTCCTAACTGGGACAATCTGAGCACGTGAATTGGGATACTGAGGGATATTTGTTCCACTTTTTTTTTTACATATGGACTCAAAAAGGGAATAGATGAATTAAGAAATGAGTTGGTAGATAACTTGAAAAGACGTTATAGTTGCTGATGGAGATAAGATGGAGGAGGTTAATCTTGCATGCTGCAGAGGAAACTCATGAGTGGCCTGGCTGTCACTGAGTCTAGACATATCTACAGCAATATGTGAAAATAAACGTAATAATGTGATGATAATATTAAGCGCAGGTGAAGTAAACAAATCCCAAACTCAAAACTGTGCTCACATTTTAATCTAGTGTTTTGCATTTACCAAATGAAAAATGATGTATAACATGTCTCTCAAAGCCCAAAAAGTGTAACCAAAAAACTCAATTATACGGCACTTAAGACAGCTTATTTAAATGAATACACACTCGTTTTTTTGTTCAGAGAGGGAAGAAGTACTCAGATATTTTACTTAATTATTACTTACTTTTTAAAATCTATTTAAAGTACAAAAGTATAAGTATACAAATATATATCACGATCATTTTGAAGCTTGTTAAAGTGGGATTATTTTGTGATTACTTTGCATATGGCGTGGTCATTAAATACACAATGTATTGGCTGATATTTAGCATTAGCTGTCAGATAAAGGAGTGGAGTACAGGTGGCAGAACCTGGAGATACTCAAAGTACAAATACGTTAAAATTGTACTTAAATACGGTTATTTAACACATGTATTTTCTACTACTGGTTCACATTAGGATGTTAAAGCACAATGCAAAATGCTCAATTTCAGCATCATATATATATTTCAACAGTACTTTAATGAATTGATGCATTAGAGAGCTGACTTTTTAATTGCTTTATAGTGCTGTCTAATTTGAACCACAATAATATAGCATCATTTATTAGGTGATTCATATTTTGTATTCATAATCTACAGCTGTCAAATCAATGTATTGGGGTAAAGTACAATATTGCATCTGAAATGTAGCTCAAGTAGAACCAGAAATAGCACAACATCGAAATGCCTTAAGCACAAATACCTCAAATGTGTACTTAAATACAACAATTGAGTAAATGCACATTCCTCCACTGGTTCACCTGATGAGGTTCATAACCTGTCTTCAAATTAAAGCTTCAAGGCATCACTTTGAATACTTGATATTCCTGATTTTGTGTAAAAGTGCAGGAAAAAGCCGGTTTCCTGGTGCAGGGAGTAGGCCAACAACAACAACAACAGCACTGTGGATTCATAAGCATTGCCTCATAGCATTTAAGCAGCATACAAGCTTAATAACAAACAGAAAATGGTTAAATAAAATCTAAATAACATGGTGTGTACAGAGCTGCCATAATAAAGGTGTTTTCAAGCGTTCATGACACAACCAAGCTAGCGAGTTAGCTCACATTCAGGCATTTCAACTGGTTTCTAAAAGCCTATTTCATAGTTCTTACCTTTTAAACTTGCTCCAAATGTTTATTTTAGTTTCCTAAATCAGCCTTTGGAAGGTTTTAGTCGGCAGCTTTCAGTCTCAACGAAGCAGACGAGTCATATGTTTCCCTTTCGACAGGATGGAAGTAACCGGAAGTGACACAAAGAAACTGGCGCAATGAACTGTGGGATATGGAGTCCGGAGCTAACGCGTTTTCATTTGAACAAGGAAGTCATGTAGCGATGGATACATTCCGATACATTCACTGAAGGACTGTACTTGTTTAGGTTTAAGGAAATTAAATCTCACTATTGTTTATATTGTAAATACACCTATTTTAAATATGTATATTTGTGTTGCTGTTATATTGTAGAACAAGGCCCAAATATTTAATTTTGACTATAACTTCTACAACTTTCCTATGTTTTAATGTTGTTTTTATCCTCAAATTAAAAAGCTGTAACACAATTAGCACTATTTTTAACATCTTCAGCACCAACACATATTTGTTTGTTTGTTAGCTAGAAAGCATTTAGTGTTTGTATCACAGGTGTAACATTTGAATCCACATGCCATACACATGTATTGATATTAAAATGTGTCTCATTTGTTTCAGGACTGAATAAAAAAAAAGCACACACAACTTAAATCATGATCAGCAGTGAGAGTCATGAAGCTCATCCCTGGTTAGCAGGGTGAAGGCGCCCTCTTGTGTTTCAGTTTACACATTTCACTTGTTAACCTGCTTTGATTAAGTAGAATGAAATTACACATGTAACAACAACAACAGCAACAACAATGTCAAACTAACTGAAAGTCCTGCATTGGCATCAAAATATATTCAAAGTACAAAAGTAGTCCTTAAAACCACTTATTTGGAAAGGAGATTGCATTGAGAAAGTTTCTTTAATACAGTCCATAATTACCATGCCAATCATGCTCTCTATAGAGACATTTACGAACTACTTTCCCACCGTTCCTTTATCTCATTCTGGCTTTATCAGACCAACCAAATGACAGAGGGAAAGCGAATAGCACATGGGAAATAGAGGAGTCTTTAATCTAATGTCAGCGTTAGATAACAGGTGTGTTATCTCTATTACATCTAAATGCAGCTAAACTGTACAAGAATCATCCTATTAAAATGTAAAGGCCATTAAAGTCGGGTTTTCTACATAAAGAATGGGGAAAAGAGTGTTAGCTATTACCCAATATAAAAGTAATTCATATAAGTATTGACAAGACACCTTGCTGCTGTATTTCCATTCTTAAAGGATTTGTATTTTATTTTATTATTATATTAACATGATCTTCATATTTTCAAATGAGTGTCACATTTTTATTTAAATCATACATTTGGATTGAGAGTGGAAGTAAATGGGGCCGGTGCTTGCTGTAGAACATGAGGTTATTTAAGGTTAATAAATTATATGTAATCTAATTTATATTTAATTAACTGTAATTGTAGGTTGTTGGTTAATCTGCCCACACGACACCTATTGCATATATATCCTCATTTGTTTCATGTCTAAGTTTTTAATGGGGCAGTTTATCCTTTGAATCATGGGTCAAAGAAAAAGCGTGTCAATGGTAATCATATTGTAAAGCCCAGGCTAATTTGTGATATTTTGCAATATAGATTAAACTGACTTGATTAGGTTTTATACGATCATCCACATCTGCAGAATTTAACAAAAAAACAATCTGTTTTGTCTTGTCAACATGCCTTTGAAACATGTAAACAATTAACAGTGGGGCTTTACACACTGAGGACACATAATGTCCTAATGTCCCTATGGCTAGAGGAACGTCTATTCCATTTATCATAGAAGGAAGACGATGAAGGAATCCTTGTTACAACAAACGGTGCAAGTTTATTTAAGTAGCACATTTCAACACAGGGCAATTTAAAGCGGGTTATTTTGTCTTAAAATATGAAATATGTTGTGCAACAAGCCTGCAATGTACAATATACACTCTGTTATACTATATTGTGCAATAATACAAATAAAAGGCAATAATAATAAACCGTAATTCATACTTTATGTGATATCTCAACACCTTTGTATGTTTATTTAGAAATTTTACTTTTAAAATGCAACTACTTGTTTTTAAGCATCAATGTTTACCTATTTGTCTTTATGTTTAGCTTGTTGCAACATGTGATAGGCTAGCTTACTCTTTTATTGTTTCCCTTTTATCTATTATGTAACTATTGCTGTAATGCTGTACATTTCCCAGATGAGGAACTAAGTACAGACATTTCGGATTCTTAATCTAATTCTAAAAGCTGTGAACTAGGTCTTAAAATGTACCAATTTTAATTCTAATGGAGTGGAATCAAGTCAAGAATGAAAACAGCAATAAAAAAGGCATTTAACAAACTTAAAAAGACACACATTTACACAGAGAACAGACTTTCTGGAGATCTTCAGGAAAAATACATTTTCCGTCAGAATCCTCTGAGACAGCGTCTGTTATCAAAGAAAAAAGATTATTTCATGTGTGACAGTGAGTGGTGATTTTATCCTCAGGATGTCAGACAGGCGTGTGTGTGTGTGTGTGTGTGTGTGTGTGTGTGTGTGTGTGTGTGTGTGTGTGTGTGTGTGTGTGTGTCATCTGCAGACATCTTTACTCTAACATGGACTGATACAAGAGTCCAGCATACCTCACTAATGTTATGTTTCTCACACAGCAGAGAAACAGTTTCTTTAATCCATCATCTGGAGGTAATAGTACACAAAATAAATATGCCAGAGGTTAAAGTAACTGCTTGAGATTTACATGCTAGATTGTCTCAGTTTAGCATAGAAGGGGGATACAGAGGGAAATAGAAATAAAGTAAACAATTAAAAAAATAGAATACAAATATGTATAGATAAATAAATTCAAGTAAAAATGTTCACTAAAAGATAAAATCTAATTAAATACAATAAAAAGTATTTATATGGTTGGTAGTTTAAATACAGATGTGCACATGCAACCTATATATCAGGAACTTAGAAGATATAAATATCGTATACTGGAAGAGCGAAAGTGAATATTTTGTTAAATACGATTTGGTCATTTTGAAAGTTACAAGCTAGTAATTTACTGTAAATAAATAATGCATTGGATCGTGAGCTCCAGTAAAAATAACTTTATTCTTTATTAATGTAGATCTTCCCTCAGGTTTAAAACAAACAGCTTTACCAAATAAGTTTGTGTAAAGATTACTGTTTTTCTTTCTTTATGTGAATAATGAGAAATGCTGAATTCTGAAGCATTATATTATATATATTTAAGAGACAAATGGCTCATGTTTTGGATGACAGAGAACATTATAAATAGTGTCTTTAGTGTGGGCTGAAAAGCTAAAATATAATAGTTTTTTTTCTATTAAATCCAGTATCGCATTCTTAAAAAGTCACACAACAGAATTCACAACTCAAACTGTTTTTTTAGTGCAGCTCACCCTTCAGATAATTTGAATTATTTTCAGGCTGCAAACGTCTGGCAGAAATCCGTGAAGAAAAGAAAAGAGGACGTGAAATGCCCATTTGTTGACGGGGAAAAAGGTCAACAAAGGCTCAGAAGCGCAGGAAATACATTTGACTTTTATCCGGATTCATTTTTTACCGCTGCTTTTCTTCATATAATTGTTAGCTTCGTGATTGTAGTGACTAAACTTCAAATCAAATATGCCAAAAGGCTAACTTAGGCTCATTACTGTGACGTGTTCCTAATCAGTCGATGCAGAAGTTGTTGTTTATCGAAGTTTAATAAGGAAAAAATCACATGTCTCTGGTTTTGTCGGCTAAAGCGAAGGGGAGGTATCCCGAAATATGTGAAAATGGAGATAGGAACACAACAACCAATACATCGAGGGAGTCAGATTAAAAGTAAGCAAGTGTATTTATTTATTCTTAATTAACAACAAATGCCAACAAATATTCTTTAAGTGAGGGGGAGAAGGAGACAGGGGGTGGCACCTACCTAATAACCTAGTGTGTCTAACAACCTTTTACCCACGAAATGGTACCCCAAACTAACCCATATCCTCAACCTCCCACCACACACACATTAACAATAATCATAAACTGTAACAAGATTCACAGAAGAATCACCAAATCTAACAAAATCAGAGATGCTTTGGAGTCAGTAGCAGGTCAGAGAGAGAAAAGGCAACCTTGGATTGCTTCCTGTATTACTGCTAAGAGGGGATCCAATCAGCAGTCAGTCTGAGGTGCACAGACAGGTACTGATCAGCTGTTGATTACCAGGAGTGAAGAAAGGCGAAGAAGAGAAAAAGAGCCGGAGGGAAAAACAAAACCCAGCCTGCCTGTTTCGTAACCGACAGTGACCCCTGAACCTCGACGACAACAAATCTCCACTTTCCCCAAGACAGGCTGTCAGTCTCATGCTTTCCCCCTCAGTTCAAAACACACACATAAACACACACATCCCCTCAGAGCTCTCTCAGACACATTCAAGTGACAGGTAGAGGACACATCAGAAAGAATAAATGAAGAAAACGATGACTTCTGAAAGAACTGAGTGTCCCCAGCCATGCAAAAACAAATTATGTATAATCATTACATTACATGTTAGACGCTTTTATCCAAAGCGACTTACATACTCAATACTGTGGACAATCCCCACAGGAGCAATTTGGGGTGAAGTGTCTCAGGGACACAACGACATGCTGACTGCAGTGGGGTTTGAACCTGTGACCCCCTGATCTGAACACCAACGCACAACCCACTGCGCCACACACCTCCTTTATCTTTACCTCCTAATCAGCAATAATGACAGAAGAACAATAAATCTTAATGTCCTCGCGAGTTTAAAACACTCAGGAAATGGTTGTGTTATCTTGCTTATCTTGCTTTCACATAAAGGGCAGAGTTAGAAATGGAAGAAGTTAAACACACAATACAGGCTGAATGCAACAGAGTTGAAACTGCCAAATTAGGAAGAGCAAATGGCGAAAAGATCCTCAGACTGTTTATTTATAAGCACATTTATAATATCACTTCCCCAACTAAAGCACGAGTAGATCTGTCTTTAAATATAGGTGTGTATTGCTCCAGAGCAGGTTCAGCATGAGTTCCCATGACAATCTACATCAGTAATACATACACCAGAAGTAAACCCCAAATCCTGATTCGTAGTACAGGCCACTGGTCAAGAACTTTCATTCAAATCAAACACAGGAACAACAAGATATCATTGATTGAAAAAGGGCTCCCTTCAAGAAAAAGGTCGGGAACCAGTGATTCACTTCTGTCTATTTGAGGTTATAGAACTGAGCAGTCGCTCCAGGAAAAGGAAAGATCAAAACTCCAGCATGTAGCGGCTGAGTGAATGTGGTCTGGACTCTGTGGAGGAGAGTCATGGTTTCAGAGACGCTGTAGAAGGACAGAATACCTGCTCTGTGATCCAGGTACACTCCTACTCTGGAGGACTGAGGACCTGAGACACAGGAGTGATGATACTGTTGTAACAAAATGAATACCTGTTTTGGTCACACTCTAACGCCCAACATTTCTCATTGACTCCAAATAAACTTTCACCCCCTGCTCTGCTGATATTCTTGTAGGAGACTGCTACATAAACTCTTCCCCCTCTCCGTGTTCCACCTCCCAGTAACAACGTCCAGTCAGACTCTCTCTACTCAGGACCTGAGGATAACCAGTGAATCTGTCTGGGTGGCTAGAAGAAGACTGATGATGTTTCATGACTGTTGCTTTTCTGCTCCCCTCAGATAATAACAGCCGTGTGTTTGCTGTGTTTGGATCCAGTGTGATCTCCTGTGAATATTTTAAGAACCCAGCTCTGGTGGTGGGCTCTGCTGCTGACAGTAAAACATCCACTTCAGTCGGTGAGAGGTTTGTCCATTCCTCTCTCAGGACGTCCTGTAGTTTGTCTCTGACTGCTGACAGGGCCGCCGTCACGTCCTCAAAGTAGCTCAGAGGACGGATGTTGATGCTGGATGAGTGTGTAGGTTCACTGAGGGCTGACAGTGAGGGGTAGCTGTGCAGAAACTGGTTGTGATCCTCTGTGTGAGAGAGCAGCTTCAGCTCAGCGTCTCTCCTCTTCAGCTCAGCCATCTCCTGCTCCAGCTTCTCCTGAAGCTCTTTGACTCGACTCACTTCACTCTTCTGCTGGGATCTGACCTGCTGCTTCACATCAGAGCTTCTTTTCTCCATGAGACGGATCAGCTCAGTGAACATCTTCTCACTGTCCTCCACTGCTTTATCAGCAGAGCCATTGACGGCCTCCACCTCCTGCTGAAGCAGCTTCACCTCCTTCTCTCTGTGATGGATTCTCTGCTGGATGTTTTGTCGACTCCCCTCCAGCTCTCTCTGCCTCTCAGTCCTTTCTGCTGCAGCTGACACTGTGTCGTGGCCTTTATGTTCGTCCACAGAGCAGAGATAACAGATACACTGCTGATCAGTGCGGCAGAACATCTTCATCACCTCGTCGTGACGAGAGCAGATGCTCTCCTGGAGCTTCTTGGAGGGCTCCACCAGCTTGTGTTTTTTAAACGTAGCTGCGTCAAAGTGAGGCTGGAGGTGTTTGTCACAATAAGAGGCCAAACACTGTAGACAGGACTTACAGGCTCTCAGTTTCCTCCCAGTGCAGACATCACAGGCCACATCTTCAGCTCCAGCATAGCAGTGATCAGCAGGAGCTTCTTCAAGTCCAGTCTTCTTCAGCTTCTCCACTAAATCTGCTAACATGGTGTTTTTCAGCAGGACAGGCCTCGGTGTGAAGCTCTTTCTACACTGAGGGCAGCTGTGGATTAGCTCTCCATCCCAGTGTGTTTGATACAGTCCATGCAGTAGCTGTGTCCACAGGGAATAGTGACCGGATCCTTCAGTAGATCCAGACAGATCGAACAAGAGAAGGTTTCCCGGTCCAGCTGAACTCCTCCCTGCGCCATCTCACCTCTCAGTGATAGTTACGGACTGCAGACAGAAGGTAAAATATCCACTTTCTCTGAACAGAAACAATCTCTGACGGACAACAAATCTCCTCTCCTCCTGCTTTTGCTCACTCAATGCAGAGAATGAGGAAACAGCTTTCTCATTTAACATGTTGCTTGTTACTTGTTGCCAACCTGTGAAGGGGAGGGAACATTCAAATACCTTGATAGGGTGTAGCTCAGTGTGTTTGGGAGCAGGAAGCAAGGGGAACGGGTTTAACTGCATTCAACGAAGAGAAGCATGCGTGAGAGGCAGGGTGTGTTATCTGTCATTAACAAGGTGCAATAAGAATATTTAGACATAAAGCTATGACCTATCATCCATTATCTTCAGATCTCCAAGTAAAGTTAATGTCCTTTCCAACGAAGAATAAAAACGATGTGTACCTGTGTGTGTGCATGCCTCTTTATTTAAAACTTGTTGACATTTGGGGTGAGATTCGTTAATGCAACTATAAACAGGGGTTACCGGTTTCTGCGGTTACTGATGCGGTAAGTCCCACATGACGTGAATACAGCAAAACAAAAAACAAAAACAAACAGAGGAATCCAAAAAGATGCCACATTCAAACTGCGTTTCTGATCCTCAGCAACAGAGATTGAGCTTATAATGAAGAAACACATGATATAAAAGCGTTCTGCTTCTTTATTTTCTCCCCCTCCTCGTCTCTGATGTCCTTTCTACATCGTCGGGGTCGCTCAGCCTGGAGGTGGCCGTCTGGATGTTCAGTCATCTCAGAAGACGAGCTGAGTTGATCCGAACTGACAGAGCGACTTGAGGCGAACACGCCGCTAATTGGGAGCGAGAAGGCGTGTTTGGCCCGAAATCTGTGTTAGGGAGATGACTGAGCATTCGGCTTCATGCTGGTTGCTGTGTTTGCAGTTTGGATGGCTTTACTGTAGTTTCTTTATCAGCCAATAATACTTCAAACAAAGATGGGAGGACGATACAATCCAGAACACATTTGACCTATTAGGTAGTCCACTGAGCTGTGACTAACACATTCTGCAAACACACTATCTCTAAGTAGGTTGTTTCCTCAATTCAACAGTTTGAATGCTTCAATTAGAAATGTTATAAAAGCAGTTTTTCTCAGGTTTGATCAGATAAATGATCCACTGACTTCAAGAGCCAGAACATTTCTAGGTTTCTGAGTCCTACTTTCCTCTTTTTCGTAGCATATAACGAACCAAAACACTGCTTCACATCATTAAGATTGCATAAAAAGTGTTTTATTTGTTTACATTTTTAATAAACCTTAAATGCATTATAAAACTTAATTGTGAACATGGAAAAAACATAATTTAAAGTATTTTTTCTTGGCTGAACTGAGCTTCAGGCTGGATCTTGTATCATGTTGAGGCCACACAGATGCATCAAAGACCGTATGCACACAGTTAGCTAGCAGCTATTTGCAGTGTTGGATTGGATAATCATTTTGGAAGCTAAAATGTGATGAATGAACAGAGAGCTACAGTAACCAGCTTCTGGCCAGGATACTGAAAGATTCGAATGAACCCATAAAAAAGTGCTGTTCAGAAAGTAAAGGTGTTAACAACTCAAATTGTACAATCTTTGTTAATTTCATAAAAAAACATCTACTTTCTGCAACATTTGGCAAGGTGTGTAACGTTTGAAATGCTCTGCAATCGTTTTACACACTCTCCTCACATCTCTTCTTCTTCTTTGGTTGTTTGTGAACGATCGCCTCTGTCATGGATGTGACAGACAGACGGAGTGAAGCCAGGGAACAGACAGGAGAGGTGTGACTGAATCAATCTGTCAGGATAGATCTGTTAAGAGTTTCTCAGAGCTGACTTCTACTCTTCCTGCACCTCATCACATCGGGTCTTTACTTATCTCTCTTTTTGTGACGCTGGATTGAATTTAAAGTGTTCGTAAAGTGCTGTCTTTCGTCTTTGACATTTTATGGCCACTATCAGTTGTTGACTTTTCCACAAAGGCCACAATAACAGCAGTATAATGGGTGAACATATAATATTGATTTGATTTATCCATCCACCCCATCCTCCTCATTTGTCGGTCTTTATACTACTTATACCGTCTTTACACCTGTCATTCTTTCGACGGCCACTAGAGGTCATTGCATAAGAAATTGGAACTTCCCCACAGTCACACCAATAGATGTTAACACTTACTGAGGCAACTAGGAGGTAGTCAGAAACGTATAGCCTTATTGTGCTTGCCTTTTACTCCTTATTATATCAAATATATATTTAATTGCCTTGAATGATGGAGTCATTTGGCATGAGATCAACAATAAAGGGGTAGTGACATCGGCCGATAATAGGGTGAGATTTTCCCCATTAGGATTTTTGACAGTTATATTGAACCTTAACAAACCTTGGTTGTTTGCATTCTTATTGTCTTGCATTATCCTAAAACTGATTTTGGGGCTGTTTTCATGGTAAGGAAGTTAACATTGTCCTTATGTCTGAATTTAGCGTCACGCATAATATCATCTTCGGTTCACATGATTTTCTAGCAGGATGTGTTTTAATGAGTGTTTGGTGAACTTGTGAGATCAGTGAGATTGAAGAGTCGGACGCCTTCAGCCATCTGATATCTGGATTGTGTCAGCATCAAACATCTGTTCAACATCAGCTCTCATCTCAACATCGTCGTTGCACATTCACTAAAACTCACAGGCTGTCTGTCAGTAAATGTCATTCACAAAAATCTCATGTCGTTGTATTTCCTTTCAGCCAATGCACCTACACATTTTCAACATCACAGGCGTCTATTGCATGTTGATGGCTTTACATCTACATCCATGGCCCAGATTACTTTTTTGTCAAGTGTTCTAGGTTGACTACCTGTGGTTTGGATTTGACTCACAGGTGCGGGTCAGAAAATATCGTGGGTTCGGGTGGCTAGGTCGAACACAGAATAAGCAGCGATCGGAGTAAAAAAACGTGCCAAAATGTTGCATGCATGCTGTCTTTATAATTTTTTATTTCTGGATTCTCTCTATTAAACAAAGGATACATTTACTCTAGTTATATCTTTACCCAGTCAAAGTTATATTGCATCAACCCAATCATTCATACAGTGGCTGTTATGGAGCATGAACACGAACACACACACCACACACACACACACACACACACACACACACACACACACACACACACACACACACACACACACACACACACACACACACACACACACACACACACACACACACACACACACACACACAATTACATTTCTTGCTCAACGATACTGCAAGGGCTGGTATCGAACCAAAAACATTCCAATTGAATGACGACTGCAGTACCTCACATCAGCCATAGCTGTCAATAAAACATACATCAAGCTCTGTGTTGTAATGCATGGCTTTAAAACATGGATGTGTTCTCTGCATAGAACAAATGGGATTTGTAATTCCCTCAGACTGGAGGAATATACGTTATTGTGGCACAGTCCTTAGTCCCTCGTGGTTAAGGTCAGTGCATCTGCTTTGATGTTTTTCAGCTGTTGTGGCACTTTTAGGTCACGTCTGTGTCATTTCACGTGTTCATACATGAATAGGTTTAGTGTACGAGCAGTTTAGCATGAAGAGGAGGCAGATATCAGCACTTAGCTCAGCATTAAACTCACGGGAAATACAACCCTCTCAGGAGGCTGTTTAACTGTTTTCATGCTGCAGGGGGTTTGATTAGTTGCACTAGTGTTTGGTGATCTGATGAAGATCTAATTTACTGTCTTTTCCTGCTTACTCAGGCTGCCTCGGGGCTTAAGAGGCTTACGTTTATTATCCCAGCATGCATTGAAGAAAGGTTCATACAACAGAGACATCTTTCAGGAGTCTTTTTGAAAGAAGATATGTATGTTGGAGGCATATTTTTTCAAATTAGATAATGGCTCATTTGCATATGTAAACATGCTATTTCAGAAAACTTGTAATACAAAAACAATTGTCTTAATGTAAGTAATTAACTGGAAAAATGTCTTGCTGATATCTTTAAGTTAAAACAATTACCCTATTCACCTGTAGTGTCTCGCCTTAACTTAAATATTCTGAAGTTTGAACGTCTATGTCTTATACTGATTTATTCGGAAATAAAAGGCAAAGTATCGTTCTTCTAGGCAGGAAACTAAAGTTTTGAGGACAATAGTGTGAATATATGTGCACACTTCTCTTGCACATGGTTTTAATACAGGAGTAAAGCTTTTCACAACTACCTTTTCGCAAAAAACAACGCTATCATTTCACTTTGTTTACTTTGGGGAATAACGTAAACATGCACATGCGAAAGATAAATGTGAAAAGGCCTACATAGATACTAGTGTGACGATATCCTTGCCACAATGTAGAGTTTAAAAGAGGTACGATCACACAGTAAATGCGTACAAAGATAGCCTTTATCAATCATCTTCTTCATGACATTCATGGTGTCTTTATACAGATGCACATGTTGATTAAAGACATGATACTCAACATCATATCCGTCCATGGTAAATACGAAATCACTCAATAAGCAAACATCTTATGATACACTGAGACTGAGTAACATGGTATGTTTTAACACTTTCCTTAAGGCTTACAGCTGTATTGGATCATAATGTTTCATTCAAGCATGGCAGCTATAGGGAATCTTTTCTGTCTCGCACATTTAGGCATTTTGCTGTTTTGCTTGAGAGGGATTTCTTTAAATGTAGTACCGGGAAAAAATAATTACTTAGAATAAAAGAACCTCAATTTTATACATGCAACACAAAATATCAAGGAGAACAAATTACTTAAAATAAATATATCTGAGACTAGATAGAACATATCTAGTTTCACACCTTACCTTTAAATCCTCCTGAACATATGTATAAAATAAATGTGTCCTAAAATGTCAAATTCATTTATAAAGTAAGACGTAGCTCCTAAATTAAAGATAGTATCAACCAAACAAACTATGGCACAATTTAGTTTACCAAATGTCTAAGAAGAGGGAGTACAGATTCACACATAATGAACAAGTTATAATCAGTGATGTGAATATAATGCCTTGATCTGTATGCCTTAAGCCAAGTGTCACCAGATCACTTTGTCTTGTGGCAACGATGAAAAAACAACATATCGGCAAACAAAGCACGTTGTACAAAGCAAGTGTTTCCTCTTTCTTCTTATCACCTCTCAGCAATATTTACACAAGATTCAACAAGAAATTGACAGCCATTTATCAACATCAATAAAGAAGGCAAACATTGAGAATAACATGCAAACCGCTGCATGAATAGAAGCAACATTATCCTCAGTCTCGGTTCACTTTTTATTTTTAAGATCCTGTTTCGTCCAATACGTACGTGGCAATTGTTTGGAAACCCAACATCATTGGAGGAAGTGATCCTTCACTTACTTCCCAATGAAACTTCAGTCCTGCTCAAATTGTACACCACAAATGTGTAAAAATAAACATCCAGCCCTCCAAACCAAGACTCAAGTGACAAATAATATATCACTGATTTCTGGTGGACACTCACATTTCCCTTTTAATGACATGACGTCTTCAGTCTGAGCACATACGTAGCTTCCTTAAAAACAGATTAGCACAGTATGAAAACCATCACAGCACAGATAAAGGGTTTCGGGCATGCACAGCACTTTTCCATTAAAGCGTATCATTAAATGTACATGAACAATTATGCAGTTTGTCAGAACAGTGTGGGTTCTGAATCAGTACAAAAACGACCCTGTTTACCAGTGTCTTCTCCAGAAGCTGACCTGGGTCGAAATGCATGTGTGATTCATTCTTTACGGTGATTTAAATCAGATTGAATTATCAGATGGGTGGATTTGGCAATCATGGAACATAAAACACGTTACTAGGTTAGGGTTACGATATAAGTTGTCAACTAATAATACTGTTGCAAAGAAAGAATTTACCTGAAAATAGCATGCTAGTAGTAGCTGGTTTCTTTTATAGCCAAATTCCTTTTTAGACATTTGGTTGAGTAAGACCTCGATTGGCGGACCTAAAGACACGTGTAAGTTCTCTGAAGTCCTTGTACTTTGACCATTTGTCACTTGAAAATGTGCAGTTTTACAGGAATTTGATGAAAGACTTATGCTATCAATGGAAGAACAGTTCCTTTACTTAATGTATGTGGCTTGCAAATTAAGTAAACTAAAGGAAAATATCTCAAATATTAATTTGGGATAATTTACCCTAACATTCAAAACAGTACTTCCAAGATTTTCCAAGCCGACATCAACCACACATTGGCACTAACTCAATCTAAAGTCTAATTACCATGACGATAAAAATAGCACAGCTCCTTTTACATATATTTCTGAATAAATATGTAACTGATGCAAAGAGGTACAAGTCAAATTGCCGACATTACCTACAACACTCATATGCAAAATTCCAGGAACAACGGACTTAAGAGTTTGCAACGATTGCCAACAAGACTCCGTTCTTTCTCGGCTCACACCAACTACTCAAACTAAAAACACTGATTAGAAATGGGTCTTTCTTGGTCGCAAACACAAGAGTAACCTCATGTGATGGTTTGGAAATACTTAAGGTCCACTTAAGATACAGTTTGAAGGCTTATACTTGTCACGCTAAAACCAAAATCTGCCATGAACCGATGAGGATGCCCCAACCCTTTGGTTTTCACCTCGACTTTACGCTTAAATCAATTTGTGAAACGGGTCAACCTGAAGACTGTGTTTGATTTTAGTTTTTCTTTTTTGAAGGATCCCTTGGGTTTACACATTACGTAACTGAATAACTGAATTTTAATATAGCAGATATCATTTCCAGGTAATTTACGTTAACGTTCATAAGAGTATTCCCAGATTTTCCGTTTTGGCACAAACCCAATTGAAAGTCTGCTTACAATGACGATAAAAATGGCACTGATTCTCTAACATATAATTCTGAATAAATATGTAACTGATGCAAATACAAGTACACAAGTCAAATTGCCTACATGACCTACATCACTCATAAAGAACTTAAAGACCCGTTCTTTCTAAGCTCTCATTGACATGCAACATTAAAACACTGATTAGAAATGGTCTTTCTTGGCGGCAAATACAAGGATACCCTCATATGATGGTTTAGAAATGCTTTCCGTCCACTTAGGGTACATTTTGAAGGCTCACAGAGTGAATCTAAGACCAACATTTGTGATAAAACAATGAGCATGCCACCACTTTGACTTCATACTAAAAATCAATCTGTTAAACCATTCGACCCAGGTCAACCTGAGGATTTTTTTTTTTTTTGATTTTCATTTCTTTTTTTTTTTAAAGGTCACCTATTATGCAAAATCAACTTCTTCATGTCTCTTCTACATCAACATGTGTCCCCTCTTCTTCATGTCTCTTCTACATCAACATGTGTCCCCTCTGTGTAAAGAGACTCTGAAAGTTTCAGGAAAAAAGATTCTCTCTCTTTTTGTCCTGATCCATTTCTATAAAAACCTGTCTGAAAATGAGCTGATCAGATTTTGGACACTTTATGTATAACAATGTTTTGGCTTGTGTAACCATTAGCCAATCAGCAACCAAGGTAACCCCCCCCCCCTTATCACCTGTATCTCCTCCTAGAGCACCATTGAGTTCTTTGTAACCAAATATCTCTCAGAGGGGCGTGGCTCCTTATTTTCATCTAAAGTAACAGACAGAGAATCAGCACTTTGGAAACAGGGCTGAAACAGAGGGGATTATGGGATGCTGCAATGATTACATTACATTACATTACATGTCACTTGTTAGACGCTTTTATCCAAAGCGACTTACATACTCAATACTGTGGACAATCCCCACAGGAGCAATTTGGGGTGAAGTGTCTTGCCCAGGGACACAACGACATGCTGACTGCAGTGGGGTTTGAACCTGTGACCCCGTGATCCGAACACCAACGCACAACCCACTGCACCACACGCCTCCCTATGATGATCTGTTTGGTGTTTGGAGCCAAACACTTCAGAGACATGTTTTGTATATATCTGAGACCTATAATATATTGATGGAAAACAGTATAATAGGGGACCTTTAATGGTCTTTAGAGCACAGAGGTCTCAGACTGCAGGATGGACTGCGTTCTGGAGTTTCTGTGAGGTTGCACCATGTGCTCTGAACCGTTCCTGGAGGCGAAGGTGTTGCTGAAGTGATCTCTGTTCAGACGGCAGTTCAGACACATACTCCGCCACTTCCTCTTTAGCTCACCCTGAACCTGCAAGGGAGACAACAAAAAACAGCATGTTCTAAACTAAATAAAGACTGATGAAATTCCTCACAGGATATATATTTGAAGCTACTGTGCACACTTTTTTGATGTATATAGTACATTATCTTTTTGTTTCTGTCCCTTTAGTAGATTGGTTTATAAGAGAGTATTCTAATTAATCTGTATATTTTATAGTGTGTCGAAAATCTTCTGAATATATGTGTTTTCGACTGAGAATATGTATATTCAGTTTTTACATTTTAATGTTTATTTTATACTATTTTGAAGAAGTTTGTAATTCTTGTACATGTATTGACAAAATGCTGCTGTGACTTGGGATGAATAAAGTATGGTACTTCTCTTCTTGTGTATCCACAAATGTGCTGGAAATTGTCCCTACAGTAGGTTCAAAATCATACACTGTGTTAACTAAGAAGGATCTTGTAAATTAAATATATAGAAAGGGAAAAAAGTAGACATGAGAATTAGAGATTTAGGTCATATTACAGTCTCTTATAGGTTAATTTCTTTTATATTTCTGGTACGTTTGGAGTAAAAGCAAGAGTTATTAAGCATGGGTTATTTTTTATGTTTTGCGTTTTACAGTATATTATTTTTCCTAATAATAGTACTTTCATATTTTTGTATTATATAGTTCCTACTTGATTTTACCTGTTGAGATCTGGGAATTCAACTGAATATTTATCCGATTTTTTCAGGTTTATGAACTGGCATACAAAGTTCACCTTGCATGTTTACAACAAACAAGGTGCTGCAGAATGAAGATACACAGCCACCTTTAAACAAATGCCACTCACCTATTTTCAGCCCTTTAATCATACAAGTTTTAATTGAAAAAAAACCTATTACCTCAACCTTTGTCTCCAGAACAACATCGACCAAATTGAAAATAAACCATGTATTTTAAACCGGCTTGTTATCAGCGGAGTGCAGACACCTTCATGGGAATACTTAAGAAACACCTGTATTATTGTTTTGCTCCTCCTTAATTAAATGTTTTATGGAAATAGATGTTTTTTTGGTGCCACACACAGAATCACTTTATGTTATATAATAAAAGCTTACCTCACTGTTTAGGAAACAGTACAGAATGGCCACCACCAGACCCTGAGGAGAACAACACGGAAATGTTTAAAACTTTAATAAAACATGATAAGTTATGTAGTAATTCAATATTGAAATCTAAAATGTACAAGATGATGTGTATGCTGTAAAAAGGTAAGAGATACATTGAGATAAAAGTGTTTTTTGCACTTCTTTAATAAAGTCTAATAATTAACGAAGATGCACACAAGCACTTCCATTCATTAGGGAGGTGTTTATTATAATAACATCTAGTGATGGGATATACAAATATGTCATATAGCACCTGAAAGGATCCGAGTGCCAGGTCGAAGAATATTTTATAATCCTCTGCGATGGATCCGCCGAGACAAACGAAGACAACGTAGTGGATCCCAAACAGAGGGATCAGCAGCAGGGTGGATTTAGCCAATCTCCTGAGAGGAAATAGTTATTTAAAAACATTATTCAACTGAAACAGATGTTATTTTGTTTCACACTGTTGTATGAGATGTTGTTGATTTAAAGGGGCCATATTCTGCTAATTTTCAGCTTCATATCAGTATGTAGTGTCTCTACTTTAAAGAGTCCTCTCCTGCTGATGTTCAGGTGTATATCAGTATGTAGTGTCTCTACTTTAAAGAGTCCTCTCCTGCTGATGTTCAGGTGTATATCAGTATGTAGTGTCTCTACTTTAAAGAGTCCTCTCCTGCTGATGTTCAGGTGTATATCAGTATGTAGTGTCTCTAATTTAAAGAGTCCTCTCCTGCTGATGTTCAGGTGTATATCAGTAGGTAGTGTCTCTAATTTAAAGAGTCCTCTCCTGCTGATGTTCAGGTGTATATCAGTATGTAGTGTCTCTACTTTAAAGAGTCCTCTCCTGCTGATGTTCAGGTGTATATCAGTATGTAGTGTCTCTACTTTAAAGAGTCCTCTCCTGCTGATGTTCAGGTGTATATCAGTATTTAGTGTCTCCACTTTAAAGAGTCCTCTCCTGCTGATGTTCAGGTGTATATCAGTATGTAGTGTCTCTACTTTAAAGAGTCCTCTCCTGCTGATGTTCAGGTGTATATCAGTATGTAGTGTCTCTACTTTAAAGAGTCCTCTCCTGCTGATGTTCAGGTGTATATCAGTATGTAGTGTCTCTACTTTAAAGAGTCCTCTCCTGCTGATGTTCAGGTGTATATCAGTATGTAGTGTCTCTACTTTAAAGAGTCCTCTCCTGCTGATGTTCAGGTGTATATCAGTATGTAGTGTCTCTACTTTAAAGAGTCCTCTCCTGCTGATGTTCAGGTGTATATCAGTATTTAGTGTCTCCACTTTAAAGAGTCCTCTCCTGCTGATGTTCAGGTGTATATCAGTATGTAGTGTCTCTACTTTAAAGAGTCCTCTCCTGCTGATGTTCAGGTGTATATCAGTATGTAGTGTCTCTACTTTAAAGAGTCCTCTCCTGCTGATGTTCAGGTGTATATCAGTATGTAGTGTCTCTACTTTAAAGAGTCCTCTCCTGCTGATGTTCAGGTGTATATCAGTATTTGTCTCCACTTTAAAGAGTCCTCTCCTGCTGATGTTCAGGTGTATATCAGTATGTAGTGTCTCTACTTTAAAGAGTCCTCTCCTGCTGATGTTCAGGTGTATATCAGTATGTAGTGTCTCTACTTTAAAGAGTCCTCTCCTGCTGATGTTCAGGTGTATATCAGTATGTAGTGTCTCTACTTTAAAGAGTCCTCTCCTGCTGATGTTCAGGTGTATATCAGTATGTAGTGTCTCTACTTTAAAGAGTCCTCTCCTGCTGATGTTCAGGTGTATATCAGTATGTAGTGTCTCTACTTTAAAGAGTCCTCTCCTGCTGATGTTCAGGTGTATATCAGTATGTAGTGTCTCTACTTTAAAGAGTCCTCTCCAGCTGATGTTCAGGTGTATATCAGTATTCAGTGTCTCTACTGTGACATGTCTCCATGCTTTAATGTTCAAAAAGCTCTTTATTTTTCTCATACTGCCTGTGCTGCAGCACCTCTTTTCACCCTCTGTCTGAAACCAGAGCCCAGTCTGCTGATTGGTTAGCTGGCCGGCTATGTTGTGATTGATCAACCGCTTAGAGATGTCCCGCCCCTTAGCCTATCACGTACAATGTGTTGGAGCGCTAGCCAATAGAAGCCCAAGTGTTACATACTGATTTTCTGGAAGTAAACAAAGGAGGCGTTTCGGCCTTGCAGCTCATTAGCATGCACTGAAATCTATATAACTCACTACAGGAAAGAGAACCCCCAAAAAACAGAATAGGGCCTCTTTAAACAGAAGCAAAGCTAATTCTCGTCTCGTTTATTTTGCACAATTTGAATACTGGACGGTGTGAATAGAGAAAATATGGACCCTCTATTGGTTACTAGGCCCAAAATCTGCAATCGCTCTACATGAAGGAAATGAAACCATCTGTAAAGTGTAAACTTCTTCCCACCCCCTTTCGGATGTGTAATTAAGTAGATCATTTTTTTATATATAATTTGTAAGTCAGTTATATTTTTGTTTATCAATGTGACACTGGTTAAGTTTGTATAGTATAATACTGAATTTCCCCACGGGGATTAATAAAGGTCCATCTTATCTTATCTTATCTTAATAATTCTCATGTTTCATTTCATTATTAATATAATTTTATAATTTTCTTCTATTATTGTTTTACACATTCGAAATAAATCAAATCAAAAATATTTGCAGGGCTTTTGGAAAGTATAAACTGGCTTAAACAACTACTTCTGTAGCATTGCACCACCCCAACAACTCCAGCGTACATTGAGACGGTGAAATCCTTCCTCTCAGTTTGTCATCTCTGCTCAGGACTGCACTAAACTCCACTGCTCTGACACCATGTCTTCACCTACAGTAACGGGAGATGCTGCAGTGGCTTATCCAGGCTTTTAATCGCCTCTGACTCTCTGATCTCCGTGACCGCGGGATACGAGAGTACCTGACAGCTCAGCATAGCTCACATTTCCCCTGCAGGGTACAATTGTGTGTCTGACTGTGCAAAGACCCTGAATTGTGCAAGAATTTCCCACTACAGAGGCACTTCCCCCACTCGGCATTTCATGAAACGCCATCTATTTGAATAACCGTTATCTACACTGTTATGTTTCCGGACAGAAGAGGGGATACAAATGTTCTGGGTGTCTCAGATTATCTTCTTTTAAAAATACATTTTAGCTGACTTTCCTCCACAGTAGCAGGTGTAGCCTCTTGTGAGATACCTGTATTGTGATTGGTCGTTTCCGCCGACGTCAGGACACCTCAGCTTCTGGACCAAGATCCGAATGATGCTGATGAACAGGATAAAGTTCACCTTGGAGACAGGGAGAAAGGAAATCACATCAGAGCAAAAGGAAGAGACTCAAACAGCAAGTCAGTGCTACATCCAGAAAAAAAGAGGATTGGAGGACTTTTGGTGCATCGTTGGTTCATTTAAAGCATGACAAGTGAAAGCAGTTAAGTCATACTTTGGGTAATCACTGTATACGACTTTTGGGGCATTTTTGGGTGAATTTGTTTCGCCCTTATGATGCTTTTTGAGCTCTTGGACGATTGTTCAATAATTTCTTAGCAATTAGCCTTATCAAGCATGATTTATTCACATGCAAAATGAGTGTGCTTGGACATTTGAAAGAGATATGAAGAGACCTGAGATTACTTTGGAAAACACGTTGGTTTTTCATCTTCAAAAACGTTTTTATTCAAGTTGAAGTGGAACAAATAATTTAAAAAATGCCAATTACAAAGCATAAAATCTCACCATGCTGTAACTTGTGAAACAAAAGGAATATATTTTTTTCATCTGCTTCCTTAAATCAACTATTGATATGGTAGGACAAATAGCTCTTCAAAGATAAAAGAAATGTCTCCTTCATGTCTTGTACACAAATCATCAACCATAGAAAATCATGAAATCAAGGATTGATTATCAAGAGTTTTCAACGGCGTATGTTCAATGCTATACATTGCGTATCAAGAGTAACTCATGGGGGGTGTTGGAATCTGTATCCTTTTAGCATGTAAAATACCTGCCGACAAACAGAAGGAAAAACTCAACTCACCATAATGGATAAACCGATAGGTCCGTTGATCACCCAGTTGGGTACGGGGTTGTCATTCCTCTCCCAGCATCTGAGGGCAACATTAATAACCATATTGCACTTAATATAGTATATAAACAATATATTATAAAGCACAACAGCAAAAGAAAAGTCTGGAAAGTTACAAGCAGAGGGAGGCTTCAAACTTCTGGATGAATTTCCAGCAGACCTCAAAGTTTGATGTGGAAAATGAGTCTAGCCTCAAGCTGTTTTTTCTTGTAATCTTTCATGTTTTTAAAGTATGTCTCATGTCATTTAGGGCAAGTCACAAATCCTTTCATCCGTCTTTGGCCACTAACCCAGGGCTGCAGTAGAGGAAGGCTAATAAGCAAGGTGGACCAGACATGATTTTCTTCTGCAAAATCCTCCAGTTCCTCCCATCATACTATACTGGAGTAAGTAATCCCTTCTGACCCTGGTTCTCCTCCCAGTTGGATTTACCAGAGCCTCATTATTGGTGGGCCGGACCATTTTAATTGGCTTCTTTGACACTTTGAGGATGTTGTGGATGTCTGAGCGCCTCGATACATCTCTGAGGATGAGCTCCAGTCAGCCTGCTAAAGGAAACTAATTCCAGGAGCTTTTATTCATGATCTCTTTCATACTGATATTAACTAAAGTTCATGATGATAAGGGAGAACTGGGAAGTAGATCAACTGGTAAATTGGGAATTGGTCTCCTGGCTCAAATTGCTCTTTGCAGTCCGATACAGTGACTAAATAATGACCAATTTGTAAATTTTTCCCTTTCTGAACAAGGCCCCAATAGATTTGAAATCCTTCCCTTTGGGAAATAACTACAGACCCAGTTGTGGAACAGTAAACATGACTCAAAGACCGAGTTTTATACCCAAAGCAACTTGAAAATCAATGCAATCCACCACGCAGTTAAAAACTTAAAAACAGCAAGAATCCGGCAAGTTCATATCTTTCAAAGAGCCAAAACAATGGAAACACTCTTTGACCTAACTAGAATACTAGTTACAAGTCTTAAATTGCAATTCAATATGACTTGAACTTGTCTACATTTTGCCTATTGTATTATAATGTAAAATGCTTTTAGGCTAGGGTTAGGGTTACAAAGCTGATATTCCCATCATTGCTGTCTTGTGGTCAAAAAAGTTGAATGCTTTCAGATCTCTCGTCGTGTCATGGTTTTACATTTTCCTTTTTGTGCTTATTGTGGTGAAGTTCTTGCAGCAAAGTACTGGTAAAACACAAGGAGTACAACGGAGAGCTTCGAATTGATGTCAGAGACTGGAGATTTATTGGAAGTCACAGCTAGAGAAGTGACAAAGACATTTACTGAGAACTCTGGCGCTCTCTTCCAATGTCCCTGACACTTAACCAAGAGCATATTCGACATCAAACTATAAGTCCTGTCCCTGGCAGGGTCAAACCTGATGTCCTGTTATTGTCTGAAGAAAAGATAGTTTCATGGACATATCTAAGACACAGCTGGGGCCTGCCTTATCAAACCGGTAGCAACAGTCTTTTTAAGGACGTTTGCCATCCTAGAAGAGAGGAGTGTGTCTGTTGTCTGTTTTCATTTCAGACACTGCAACTCCCGTTGTGTTCAAAAAGTTGAATGCTTTCAGATCTCTCGTTGAGTCATGGTTTTAAATTTGCCTTTTTATGCTCATTGTGGTGAAGTTCTTGCAGCAAAGAACTGGAAACACATGGAGTACAATGGAGAGCTTCGAATTGATGTCAGACACTGGAGATTTATTCGGAAGTTATAGCTAGAGAAGTGACGAAGACATTTACTGAGAACTCTGAAGCTCTCTTCCAATGTCCCTGACACTTAAACAAGAGCATATTCGACATCATACTACAAGACATTGCAAGTCCCTGGCATTGTTAAACCTGATGTCCAGTTATTATCTGAAGAAAAGATAGTTTCACGGACATATTGAAGACACAGCTGGCCTTATCAAACCGGTAGAAACAGTCTTTTTAAGGACGTTTGCCTTCCTAGAAGAGAGGAGTGTGTCTGTTGTCTGTTTTCATTTCAGACCCTGCAACTCCAATTGTGTTCAAAAAGTTGAATGCTTTCAGATCTATCGTTGTGTCATGGTTTTAAGTTTGCCTTTTTGTGCTTATTGTGGTGAAGTTCTTGCGGCAAAGAACTGGAAAAACACAAGGAGTACAATGGAGAGCTTCGAATTGATGCCAGGGTAAAACCTGAAGTCCTGTTATTGTCGAAAAAAAAAGATAGTTTCATGGACATATCTAAGACACAGATCAAACCGGTAGAAACAGTTCTCCCAAGGACGCTTGCCTTCCTAGGAGAGAGGAGAGTTGTCTGTTGTCTGTTTTCATTTCAGACACTGCAATTCCCTTTTGCCTGAGTTTCCGATGGTAGATCAACTTTACCTGCTCACCACTCACCCAATTCCCCCATCCGCTCTCTAGTATAAGTACCAATCCACTTCCATTTGTTTACTGCCAGATTGTCTGGGTGCAATGTGGCTTGTCTTTCCAGTATTTTGTACAATAGCCAACCAGTACCCTTGTTTGGACCTTTGCTTGTTTTTTTAACTGACTCTGATTTAGCATAGCACTTTTCTTTGTTTGCCTGCCTGGATTTTTGTATCCTTGTTCCACTTTTTCTAAGAAAATACTTTGTTTATTGCATCTGCCTTTTTTGAGTCATTCTTTTGTTGGTTATTTTCCTCAAGTTGTGGCACGTCGACTCCAAATCAAGTCTCAAGAAGTAATTTTAGTAACACTAGATGATCATAACTCAAGGTAATACCTTTTCCAGAAGTTCTAACATTTATCGCACACCCTTTATCAAATGTTTGAAGGCTGCACACCAAGCTGTTCATTTCATTTTGTCAAGCAACTGCTCCTAAGGTGAAGAATAGACCCTCAAGCTCACACTTCATCATTATTCTCCACACACTTTTCTTACATTGTGAGCTGTATCCTTGCTGCCCCTTGTTGCTCTCTAATAGAGTGGTGCAGGGATGACGACCAAAACTCAATGGGATTTTCCATTGGATTTCGGGAAAATTGTCGAAAATAAGATCTGTTGCAAACACAAGTTCTGTTAAGATAAGACCATTTTATGAATGTTGAAGTGTAAATGCCGTTAAATGCTAACGTAAGGCTAAAAAGGAACTACAGCACGGTCACATGAGTTCACGTCACCACCGCTAAGCTAAAGATGGCTAATGTTGGGCTATAAAGGAACTACAGCACGGTCACATAACTTCACGTCACCACCGCTAAGCTAAAGGCGGCTAATGTTGGGCTATAAAGGAACTACAGCACGGTCACATGACTTCACGTCACAACCGCTAAGCTAAAGGTGGCTAATGTTGGGCTATAAAGGAACTACAGCACGGTCACATGACTTCACGTCACCACCGCTGCTAATGTTGGGCGTAATGACGTTTAGTCGTCTCATTTAGACACTTGTTAGCAACCGCCGTTTAAAGATATTCACCAGTGGGGTATTTACTGAAATATTTTATGTCGTATAACAAAATCCTATAATCCCTTTAGCTTGTGTTAACCACAGACTTTATATTAGGAATCTAACAAATAACACATCCGAAAAACCCTTTTTCAGACCCGACTTCCAGACGAGGAAACAGAAGGCGCTAAATGCTGAATCATTCCTCTACTCTATTGTTGCTGCTGAGTTTTTCACAGAGTCTTTTTTAAGAAAACTCCCACTCTATGGTGATCTGCAGTCTGTAATAATGGGGATGTGATCCGTGTTCTCAGGCTCATAATGAGAACTACTCAGCTGCAAGCTGAGTTATCCAATAAAAGGCTTCCTGACATGGGGGATGTTTGTCTTATCCTGGAAAAACAAAGCCACATTCACATCTGCGGCCTTAATACAATCAATAAACGTGATGTGTTGACAGAGGCTGTTGAATATAAAGTGTACCACTCTTCAATGTCATTTAAATTCCCCGTCTCTTATCGCATAATAAAGTAGGAAACAATTTGTGTGAGATGTATGCTCATATATCCATTTGACAAAACCAATGACATTTATTCATACGCATGCAGATTCCTTTGATACATGTTTAATCTATCTAATATGATTGAAAGACAGTGTAATGTGCACACACAGCTGATCTTAATCATTTTATATGCTAATGATGAGGAGTTTGATTGGCGTCACTCACCCCGTGTCCTCCAGATAAATCCTCGTCATCACCCACGCAAACACGAACACCAGGGGGAATCCTGCAAAAATGGCACGAGGAAAACAACAATATAATGTAGGTAAACAATGATCTATCAGGAGGTAAATCATGATCTACATAGTGGGTTTGATAGTTTCAATAATAGCCTAAGATATGAAAGAATAACATTTATTTCATTCTTTCTTTTATTACTTTGAAATCTGAAGTTTCTTTCGCATTAGGGTCAATATTGAGTGCTGAGTGCATGATTGATTATATTTCCATTTTCTACCCACTTCAAATCTTCCTTTCTCTGCACTCTTTTGTGTTTCTATATGCACTACATCGACACATGTTATCGAGCTTAAAAGTATTGATTATTGTCTCATTAAGGAGCTGATGAAAATGGGAAGAAAAATAATGATAACGGGTATATACATGGCCGAGAGAAATCAAACCACATCATCTTCATCCCTTCTGATTATTTTAATTCACGGATATTTTGACATGTTTTATCTGTAATCCAGCTAACCCCTTCAATGGTGTTTATACATTTTTTATCTTCACGGTCTACTGTATATTTTCTACTTTTTAATGCTGTTTTAATTCTATTTTGAGATTTTTAAATTCTGGTACTGTTTACCTCTACTCTTTAATTTCTGCAATTCCTTGTTTTTTATGCTGCTGCAACGGGATCAATAAAGTACCTCTTATCTTATCTTATCTAATTAAGCTAAGTGGCGAGTGAAAGGGATGCTGTTTTGTGTTAATGTTTGTGTATTAATGCTAACTTTTCAGGTTTCCCCTCCTTGAATGAGGATAACTGCTGCCGAGCTGTTATGAAGATTTGATTTCTCTCATACGCCGCAAAATGTAGGCGATTTTTAGCTGTTTGCTAAAGTCATTGTGGTGTGTTCAAGTGCAGCTTTTAGGCCAATATTCAGGCAGTTAGAGCTGACACAACAGTACTCTGTCACAATTAGTTCTTAGAAGTTGGTTGGTTGTGTCAGAGAACAGACACACACACACACACACACTCTGAAGCATGGACATTACCATGGCGTGATAAATGACTATTTTCCTCTTCAGCATTGCGATATGTTTTCATCACAGTCTCACATTGCAGCTTTTTCTCAGCCTAATGAGGAATTAAGAAAGTCAGGAATGCTAAACCTGAGATGAAACAGAATCTGACCCCAGCCGATGAACATGTAGACGATGAAGTGTCTGTTCTCGGAGAAGATGACGACGAGCAGCGTGTGGAGGTACAGCCCCTCCACCAGCAGCCAGAAGAAGTTAGCCATGATGAAGTACTGGAAAAACACCAAGCTGGCTTTACATCCCACCTGAAACACACAAAATATATTAAAGTTCCCCTATTACACTGTTTTTCATCAATATATTATAGTTCTCAGATATACAGTACACAAAACATGTCTATGAAGTGTTTAGCCTCGAAGTACCAAACAGATCATTGCAGCATCCCATAATCCCCTCTGTTTCAGCCCTGTTTCCAAAGTGCTGATTCTCTGTCTGTTACTTTAGATGAAAATAAGGAGCCCCTCCCCACGCCCCTCTGAGAGAGATTTGGTTAAAAAGAACACAATGGTGCTCTAGGAGGAGATTCAGGTGATAAGGTGGGGGGGGGTTACCTTGGTTGGTGATTGGCTAATGGCTACACAAGCCAAAACATCGTTATAAAGTGGCCAACATCTGATCAGCTCATTTTCAGACAGGTTTTTATAGAAATGGATCAGGACAAAAAGAGAGAGAATCTTTGTTCCTGAAACTTTCAGAGTCTCGGGAGCTTAACGGAGTATGAATTCAGTTCTGTAACAGCATTGAACAAAAGGAGTCATGTTCTCATATCAGCGGATCCTCACATCCTATTGTTTGCCATTTGACCGCAGTGTCTGTTCATCCACAGAGACTGAGGGGTAATCAGGCTTTATGCTAATTGATGTGTGGGTTTACATTGCCCTTTAACCCCCACTGGGGCAATCAGTGAGTTCATCAGGAGGATGAGCTGTCATTTGTAGCGTTAACATTATAAAGGTCAGAGCTCCCAGACAGTTCTCCTACAAATACTGTAGAGACGTTTTATATATGGAAGCAAATAAAGGCAAGTGGATGAGGATAATACTGGGATAAAAGTCTGCTAATATGCTAAAAGGATCAAACTTTTCTAATGAAAGTATCAAACACTTTTTAGTCCTAGATATTTGGATATTGGATATTATTTTATGGACACATTCTGCTGGATTTGAACCACTCACATAGCATCTTATCATGTAACTGCTGTGAGTTTGATGAAACCAGCCTGAGTGGCCATTTGATGGATTGTTGGAGGTGTATTCAATTAATGAATTTAAGAAGTTGTGCATGTTTGGTTGAAGTGTCAGCATTGAGACTTTCCTGCATTATGTTGAATTATTACCAGAAATACAATCATCTCTGCTTGCGATAAATCAAAAATGTGGTCAGTGGGGGTTTTAAATAACACATTTGTTGGACTTAACAGCAAATTCTTACAAGCCAAGTTTCGGTCATTTTTTGTTTCGTTTCTTTAATCACAGCACAGCAACACCCTAACTGTGTTTACAAGTAGATATGTATATAGACTCTCATGGCACTACTTCTATTCTGGAGGAGCCTGTGACCTAAGATTTCCATCGACATAACTACACTGTAGCTATGAACACATGACAATAAAAGCCTTGAACCTTGAATCTTGAAATAAGTTTGATGGAATAAATCCGATTAGCATGGATCTGATAATCTTTAAATTCCATTATAAAGTAAGTAAGAGTATTTTTAAAAAGGATGTGTGTACTCTCCTCTCACCAGTGACGGCTGGCTGGAGCACTGAGAGTTTCTGTTGAAGAGGATGTCGTCCTTCACCAACACGGCCACAGCTCTCAGGATGAAGGAGAGGAAGAGGTTGAGGTGGATGTAGTTCCTGGTGCAGTGGAGCTTCCTGCACAGAAACACAGATCCTTTACTGTTGGAAAATACTGAATGTTCTCTTCCAATATGAGAGTCCACATGATAACAAAGGTATCCCAACTGTAGCTGTGTACATGACCGCTCAGAGCCTGACTGGTGCTGCGTCCTCGTTTGCGTCATGACGTAACCGTTTGCGCGCCTGCTTCATAAAGCCAAACCGCGCGGAAACCCCTCACAGCTCACACCGACAACAACAACAATGGCCGATTGTGTTGAAGCGCTACTCGTTTTGGTTTTGGTAAAAACCAGCGGTTGCCATCTCTGATACCTCATTCACACCAACGGTGTTTCAGGGCCGGTTCGGAGCTGGAGCTTGAAAAGCACCGGGTTTTCCTGTTCACACCGCAGCGGAGCAGCCTCTTAGCTCCGGAATCCGGTTCGTTTCAAGCACCAAACAGATAAGAACATTTTAATGTGGTAGTTGGTAGACACACTTTGGATGCTTCGTAAAATACGGCGTAATTTCATATATCATATGTTTGTGTAACTATTAGCATTACTTAAAATGAGCTTTCGTTCAGGGATTAATTGTAAACAACTAGTATATGGGTTTAAATGAAGGCTTTATATGTAGAATAAGTCTAGTCTGAACATGTATATCACTGCTCATTAAAATAAAAAACTCCTTACTTGTACTTTGTAAGTATTGAAATAAACGAGCTCTCAATACATTTTGGTCATGTCTCTCGATTATAAAGTACTTTTACAGATATGTGGTTCATGCATGTTTGCTTCGTTAAAATCAAAAGGCTTCACTGCAGCGGCTTCTTAAAACTAACAGCAAAGTAAAAGTAAAGAGAAGCTCCGTCAACATAATTTAAATTAACAAACTGAAAACAACTAAATCCAATTAACCTGTAAACTGAGAGGCGGTCACACACACAAACACAAAGACACACACACACACACACAACTGATGACAATTAGTGATAAATCTGCGAAATGAAGACATGGATAATTGGCATCGTTGTTCATTTAAAATCCAATTAAACTGACGGCTTTTCTTCAGACACATGAAGAAAGAGAGTCCTAAAAGATGAGCTTTAAATTAAAAACAGCCTCTCTTCTTTAGTAATTAATCAGTTCAGCTATGTATCTTTAATTCTGCTGTTTTGCATTTTTTAATGTCGGGATCAATGAGGTTTATTTCTTGTAATATAATTTGTAACATGTTATTGTTTTACTATGAAATTAAGCTAATAATTTTATGAATGAAAAGTACTATAATGACATTATGAGGAGGAATCCTATCTCCTTCTATATTTCACTGTCTTCCAATTAGCTTAAATCACACTTTAAATAAGTTAGTGTTTGTATATTATATTATAATGCCCCTTAATTTATTTTCGATGTATTATTTTCACATTTTATTTGGGCTTTTGTGTATTATTATTATTATTATTATTATTATTATTATTATCATTCTTTGTTTCAAGACTTTTACATCATTTTCCTCTATTCCTTTATTATTTTCACATTTTATTCGGGCTTTTGTGTATTATTGTTATTATTATTTTTTCAAGACTTTTACACCATTTTCCTCACATAGAAAACAATAAGGCATGTTTTTTTGTATTTTGCACGACACTCTTCTATGGACCAAACACAGTCAATAAATAAAATGAAAAAAAAAGAATACAGAAAATGTATTAATATTACCGGAAGAGACAGAGAATGGCGCTCCCGGTGGTGAGAGCGATTAATGACAGGCTGTGACCCAGAGTGTACAACGTCTTCACGACCACGTAAAACACCAGCTGCAGAGACAGAGAGAAACAAAGAGAGGTTAGTATTTATTCAAATTTCACAGCTTGGTTAAATACTCGATTCTGATTGGTCAATCTGGACATTCAGCAGTCTGTTATTTCTCAATAGCAGACCGCTGCTCTGAATGAGGGACTATTTGCAGTCATATCAATCCGCCAAAAGGAGTCCCGTCATTGTAACTCTATGTATTTGTGGAATGAATGACTGGCATGCGCACATTATCCCTGGATATGTGGATGTGAAACCCTGCTCCTAAAATCAACTTTAAATATAATATAGTTTCTGGTAATTTGTAATCAAACACTTTGTCTGAGGGCTGAGGAAGCACTTTCTAATGAGCCTTGATTAGATTCGATAACTTGCAACCCAAAATAACAGCAGATTAAATAAGTTATATTCCCCATGCTTGCTGCTTGTGTAGTGAACACAGTTTAAACAAACTGTGAATACTTCAAATTTAATCATTTAACATTTAACTCTTGATGTATGCTTTTATGTCAGAGTTTCAGTTTATTAACAAAACACATTTGCATTTCTGTTGATCTTCTCATGTGCAATAATCTTTTAAGAAAATGTTAAACGGTTCTGTCTGCTGCTTCTGGATACATTTCCTTACATTACATTACATGTCACTTGTTAGACGCTTTTATCCAAAGCGACTTACATACTCAATACAGTGGGCAATCCCCACAGGAGCAATTTGGGGTGAAGTGTCTCAGGGACACAACGACATGCTGACTGCAGTGGGGTTTGAACCTGTGACCCCCTGATCCGAACACCAACGCACAACCCACTGCACCACACGCCACATTTCACCCTCTTTCTAACGTCAGATAACACGCTAAAAACAAAAAGGGAAATGTATGTTCGTTGATCTTCCTTAAACCCATAGAACTGCTTACAAGAGAGCTATCAAGGTGTTTGACAGAAAGCCACATTCATACCACCACTGTACCATCCTTGAGAAACACCATTTCTTGAGCTTTGACAATTTTAAGTCTTTTAAAAGTATGTGTTTTATTTATAACTGTTTACATGGACGGCCCCGCCCCCCCCCCCTCCCTCCCTTAGGGGAATTCATCCACAGAAAACACACTGGACTCTGCACTAGGTCAGAAACCAGAGGAGACTGTGAGGTCCACCATAGACGGACAACTTTTGGACAAAATGTCCTCTCCGTTAAAGGCAGCTCATTGTGGAATAGCCTCCCCACTGAGATACGGGATTGTCCCACTCTCAATAGCTTCAAAGGTCAACTCAAAGAATGGTTGAGAAACAAACAGACGTGCAATCACCGCTAAATGCACTTTAACACAGGGGTATCTTCTCTGCACTTTATATGTCGTTGCTGCTATATTGTATTACCATGTGATAAATACTTGTATATGCTGCTCTTGCTCTCTTGCACTTTTTGCACATCATGTATTTGTCTTTGTGTATAATTGTCATGTTCTTAAATGTTTTATGTGAGGGACTGCGGATGGAAATTAGCTCCAAGCTAAAATCCGGCATATTTACACTATTTGCATTTTCTTGTTTTACGTGTTCATTAATTGCATTGTCTCTGCTAAATAAACAATTAAATTAAAATTAAATTAAATTAAAATATGACAATGCTTTAATTTAAGGTGACCTTATCAGCGCCAGTCGGACAGTTTTGTCATTTCTCTTTCTCTTGTCTGAATTATAAATATATAATAAGTGTTTTTTCTTTGTCCGGCAAAAAACTTAAGCTGAAGGTGAACGACTTTGAACGTTTCTTAATAAATAGTTCACAATGTTGTAGGCGAATTGAAGAACTGAATAAATGTTCACTGTGACGATATGCTATTATATTGATCGATAAAACTCTTAAGAAACCAATTAATTAACTCGACTTCAAAATGTCTTTAAGATTAAAAAAATGACGATGACTTGCAACTTAATAATGTTAAAAACAGACCAATCTGAAGTAATCCTCCAGCACAACTGTAAGGACTCTTATCGCTATCTTCGGCATTATCTTTGATCAGGAAATGTTTTGAACTACCACTGCAACCAATTTCTTCCGTAACATCTCAGAAATCAGGCACATACTGACGAAACATGTTGTAGGAAAGCTAGTCCATGCCTTTGTTACTTAAAGACTGGATAATGCAAATTCCTTATTATCAGGCTGTACTAAAATGCTGCAGCATGGCTACCTTAAAATGCAGAATACAAGCCCTTAATGGTCAGGCACCATAATACCGAAAGTAGTCAATGGGTTGCGGTCGAATTGTCAGTTTAGCTTAGGAAGGTTCCTAATGGAGTGAAACAACCCAGAAGTAACAAATTAACAGCCATGATAAGAGCTGTTAGAATTGTCCAAATGATAGGAAAGGGATCTTCAGTTCTTCCTTTATAACCTCCTTTAGCTTAGGAAGGTTCCTAATTGAGTGAAATGACCCAGAAGTAACAAAGTAACAGCCATGATAAGAGCTGTTCGAATTCTCCAAATGATAGGAAAAGGAACTTCAATACTTCCTTTATCACCCCCTTTAGCTTAGGAAACACTGGCCTTCATTTAAGAAAGGAAAGGAGAAAATGCTGTCCCGAATACCTTGCGGCCGCAACAATGGTTTACTTTTTGTACCTCCATGGCAGAGTTTTTAATTGTTCCTAGAGTCTCTAAAAGTACAATGGGAGCCAAAGCATTTTGCTATCAAGCTGCTTTTCTGTGGAACCAGTTTCTAGCTTGAGTTCAGGAGGAACCATCCCATAGTTTTTTATTTAGTAGGCTTCAGACTTTCCTTTTAATAAAGCTTATAGTTAGGGCTACCTTGAACCAGCCCCTAGTTATGCTGCTATATATATTTCAACATGTATATTTTCGACTTTTTTAACGCTATTTAATTTTATATTTGAGATGTTTACATTTCCATCCATCCATCCATCTTCTCCCGCTTATCCGTGGTCGGGTCGCGGAGGTAGCAGTTCCAGCAGAGAGCCCCAAACGTTCCTTTCCCTGGCCACATCAACCAGCTCTGACTGGGGGATCCCAAGGCGCTCCCAGGCCAGCGAAGAGATATAATCCCTCCACCTGGTCCTAGGTCTACCCCTCGGTCTCCTCCCAGCTGGACGTGCCTGGAACAGCTCCCTAGGGAGGCGCCCAGGTGGCATCCTTACTAGGTGCCCGAACCACCTCAACTGCTCCATTCGACGCGAAGGAGGAGCGGTTCAACTCCGAGTCCCTCCCGGATGACTAAACTTCTCACCTTATCCCTAAGGGAGACGCCCGCCACCCTGCGGAGAAAACCCATCTCGGCCGCTTGTATCCGCGATCTCGTTCTTTCGGTCATGACCCATCCTTCATGACCATAGGTGAGGTAGGAACGAGAATGGCCCGGAAGACAGAGAACTTTGCCTTCTGGCTCAGCTCTCTTTTCGTCACAACGGTGCGGTAAAGCGACTGCAGTACCGCTACCGCTGCTCCGATTCTCCGGCCCATCTCACGCTCCGTTGTTTACATTTTGAATTGTTTATTTCTAGTCTTTTAATTTCTCTATTGTACAATGCCTTGTTTTTTTAGGCTGCTGCAACGCAAACATTTCCCAAATTGGGATCAATAAAGTACTTCTTATCTTATCTTTATCTTATCTTATATGCTTAGAGTGTTGGGGAGCTTTTATGAGAGAGAGCTGCTCAGACAGAAACAGATGAAGAAGAGAAAGAGAATGAAGAGAGAGGGTGAGACAGTTTAACGAGAACAATGAGGGATTCATTATAAACCCAGAAGTGACCCGATCTGAACCTGAGCGGTGAGAAAGGAGCAGCAATTATCACGTCCGGGCAAAACAAGGACAAGCGTTCTTCTCACCAAAATCTGCAAAACGCTTTACATAAAACATGTCAGCTGAGAGAATGCCAACTTAACCTTCATGTCACATTATATCAGGGGTGGGGAACAAATACAAATGTATACCGTACAAATGATTGACCTCTGCTTAAAAATACTACAATCACAGCCCATTCATTTGGCCTCTCTTTCATGCTGTGCAAAGAAAAAGCAACGTCTTAATCCAGATATCTCACCATGACTCGATGCATGCACGTGCACGGTGTGGCATGAACACCAAAACAGAAAGATATGGACACAAGATGTGTGCAAATGTATTTAGTTTCCTATCCATGTGAACATGATTTAAGTCGGGGGGGACCTAACCTCCTCTAGGGGGTCCCATGCTCCCCCGGGAAGATTTTTTTTAAATGTTGAAGTTAAAAGCATCAATCTGGTGCACTTTGAGAGCAACATTAGGAGATCTATGGATACATCTCTCAACATCCATTTGAAACAGAACTGTAAACAGATTTTCTTTTTCTTTATGGATATTTTACAAATCACTCCCCTTTCAAACTGTATTCTTGTTTATTAACAACAACTTTTTTTACTGTCATATAGTACTTTATACCTGTTTACTTTATTCTCTTGTGTTTTTATAACTATAATGATCATATAAAGATGTGCCTTTACCTCAATGGTTGTAGAAAAAGCTTCTTATATTCGTTAGCATAGCTAGCTAACCAGATGCTAATAACAACAGAGTTATTGACTGTCTGATCAGTATGACAGATGAACAGATCGCCACTGGGCTTTCAACTAAAGACACAGCCACGCAGAAACTGCGGCATGTGTACGGCTCCTTATGGGTACTGCAATTCGTGAAGTCCCGGCCCGGAGGGGCGTTCTGGTGCTCTCCGTCAGAACTACACCCCTGTCAGACGAGACATATACCACGTGATGACACGTTAGGCTCGTGTTGTGTTCAAGGACCCTGACCTTGGCCAGGAAAAACAGGCACTCGCTTGTTTAATTCTTTTGCGGTCTAGATTTCTTTAATTTTTTTCTTTTTTGCGTGTGTTTATAAATTACCTCGAGGGCCATACCAAATGGTCTCGCCTGCATTATATGAAATATGCATCAGGCTTTGCTCCTTAATGATGCTTAATTATTAATTCAATAAGAAAAGGTGTTTGCTGTGAGGAGAGAGGTCACCGTGGTCATTAGCTAAGAAAAAACATGTGTGAAAAGGACAAAAGGGATGTATAAACATTGGTTGTTTTTGCATAATAAAACTCATCTGTTACAGAAGGTAGCTTTGTCTGATTGTAGTTCCGTCTTATCTGAACACATATTTTCAAAGGTCAAAAAACGATATTGCTCCGTGATTCTTTTCTCTTTCTAACTCTAATTACCAGCAGCTACGACGTCAATTTTACGACGTTTAAATAAATGATATAATAATACTAATAACAAAGAATTACAATGTTCAGATATATCTATATACACACATACTATATCAAATTATACATTTTAACATATGGCTCCTACACTGATGTTTGTTAAACAGTAATGGAAAGTAAAAACTTTTAGTATCATTGACAAACTTGTCACTGCTGCTGTGCATATTGAGTGTTCAGAGAAGCGCACTGTGTTAATTAACAGCCTTCCCTGAGGCTTCATGAATTACACGCCACTAATCCTCTGTGTTGTGTTGCAGCTTCTTTTTCTGCTGCTGTTCATTAGCATTCAGAATCAATCAAAATCAGTTGAGTACAAGCACCTCAAATGCACTAAAGTATAGTACTTGAGTAAATGTACTTTTCAAGACTGGTGATGAAGTTTATCCAACCTTGCAAAGAGAAGAAATGGTAACTTAGGACATACAGGTTTTATTCTATTTTTATGACCTTTAAACCATGGATGTATTAAGAGAAAATGAAGCCAAAATGGGAACTGTAGATTTAAAAAGTACCCGGATCATGTTGAGATTTGAATTTTCCGTAAGGGCCGCCTCCAATCTACCGCTCTCTGCTTCCATTTCACTACCACGACAATTTGCTTGAACTTGCTTTTCTACATCAACATGTGTCCCCTCTTCTTCATGTCTCTTCTACATCAACATGTGTCCCCTCTTCTTCATGTCTCTTCTTCATCAACATGTGTCCCCTCTGTGTAAAGAGACTCTGAAAGTTTCAGGAAAAAAGATTCTCTCTCTTTTTGTCCTGATCCATTTCTATAAAAACCTGTCTGAAAATGAGCTGATCAGATTTTGGCCACTTCATGATGTCAACGTTTTCTTGGCTTGTGTAACCATTAGCCAATCACCAACCAAGGTAACCCCCCCCCCCCCCACCTTATCACCTGAATCTCCTCCTAGAGCACCATTGTGTTCTTTTTAACCAAATATCCCTCAGAGGGGCGTGGGGAGGGGCTCCTTATTTTCATCTAAAGTAACAGACAGAGAATCAGCACTTTGGAAACAGGGCTGAAACAGAGGGGATTATGGGACGCTGCAATGATCTGTTTGGTGTTTCAGCCAATCAGAGACAGGCTCTGCATATATCTGAGACCTATAATATATTGATGAAAAACAGTATAATAGGGGACCTTTAAATCTTGTCCTACTTCCTTTGAACAGAAATGACCTTTTCTTATAACCTACAATTGCCCCAATATGGAACTGAAAGATAATTTATAGGTTGTTTTCTGCTGTACCTTGTCCTGGCTGGTGTCCGACCCACAAACACTGGAGATGTTCGGGAAAACCTCCGACCATCCTGCAGACGTGCAGTTCCTGCTGATGTTACCTGTGAGAGACAGAAAGACAATTATCATTAAAAAGCTTATGTGACTCTTTCTTAATATTGGAAAAAGTTAATGAAGACCATGTTATGTTATCAAAAGCTGAAGGACCTGATGATTGACGTTATTTCATTTTGTCCAGAAACAGAAAGAAAGGGCGTAGAATGGCAACAAGTCCTGGCCAACAAAATGGGATTTAAAAAATAATCAATGCCTCTTATTTTTGGAATCGAAATTGCTATCTGAGACAAAATCGCCCTAGTTGCCAGTATATCTGACAGGAAGATTTTGTCTCTGTTTGACACTTGCACGACTGTCCGATAATGAAATTACGCATGGATTACGTTTTTTTATCTCCTGAAATCTTTGTACAATAACACCCCTCAGATATTTAGATTTCTGAGTGTTAGAGGTGTATAAAGTACTACAGAATCATAGTAACATAGGTCACTTCTTGGTAAAGTGAAGCTCAGTTTCACATCAGTGTCCCTTCCAGAGGGAATTCTCCTGGGCGTCCCAATAGCAAACTGCAGTGCACTGAAAGTTCATCTCTCTTGGAAATTCCCAGAATGCATTGAAAAAAGCACGGAGCATTTGTTGCCCACTGAGTGTAAATAACAATGCCACACTTTCTTCTGCCTCAGTTCACTCCCAACAAACCCTCTGCACAGCGGGGTAAACACAGCTGAAGCTCAGATTACTTGTTTATTGGCTGATGGTGGTTTACATGTGTGAAGTGAATGTAATACTGTTGTCTTTAAAGTGGTGCAGTGATGACGTGTTTTTGTAGAAAGATAGCATTGAAAAGGGGTCCCTCAACAAAAAGCCATTAGGCGCTTTCACACCAAGTACTTTGCCGTACTTAGTTCCCAGTACTTAGTTCATCGGAACTCTTTAGTTCCCGGAACTAAAGAGCATATCGCGTTTACACCGGAATAAGTCCCTGAGGGAGGGTTAGACAAATGAAGCCGCTGATGTCACTTCTTCTTCTTCTGCTTTGGGTTTACTGGCAGGCCGCAAACAACTTCACGGCGTATACTGCCAACCGAAGTCCCCGGCCGGAAGTCCCCGGAGTTGGGGACTGGCTTCAGTCCGTTGGTGCGCTGGGCTAATGCTAATAATGCTAATGCCGGCAAATACAATGGCGGCTTCACAAAACGTTCCCGAGTTTTACGGGGCGTGGTTTGCAATCCGCCCAGCCAATCAGAAATTGGAACCTTTTTCTCCCCAGGAAAGTCCCTATTCCTGGGAAAAGTACTCCGGTGTGAAAGCGCCTAATGTGATTTCTCCATTGGATTTTGGTCTATTGAAGACAATACAATTTTTTGGCAAACAAACATTTATTATACTTACTGTAAGTTTTGTTCTGCAGGATAATCTTCACAAATTGACACCACTTTATGATTTCTGAAGTAAAATTATAAGGTTGGGCTATAAAGGAACTACAGCACGGTCACATAACTTCACCACCGCTAAGCTAAAGGTGGCTAATGTTGGGCTATAAAGGAACTACAGCACGGTCACATAACTTCACGTCACCACCGCTAAGCTAAAGGCAGCTAATGTTGGGCTATAAAGGAATTGCAGCACGGTCACATGACTTCACGTCACCACCGCTAAGCTAAAGGTGGCTAATGTTGGGCTATAAAGGAACTAGAGCACGGTCACATGACTTCACGTTACCACCGCTAAGCTAAAGGTGGCTAATGTTGGGCTATAAAGGAACTACAGCACGGTCACATGACTTCACGTCACCACCGCTAAGCTAAAGGTGGCTAATGTTGGGCTATAAAGGAACTACAGCACGGTCACATGACTTCACGTTACCACCGCTAAGCTAAAGGTGGCTAATGTTGGGCTATAAAGGAACTACAGCACGGTCACATGACTTCACGTCACCACCGCTAAGCTAAAGGCGGCTAATGTTGGGTGTGATGGCGTTTATTCGTCTCATTTAGACACTTGTTAGCAACCAACGTTTTTTTAACTCACCAGTGGGGTATTAACTGACGTATTTTATGTTGTTTAATACAAATCCCTTCAGCTTGTGTTAACCCCAGACCTTATTTCAGGCTAACACATTCAGAAAATCTTTGACTTCCCGACAAGAGACTTCTAACCAGACTTTAGTAATACATCTACATATTGTTGTAGCTTCATTTCACATTTCAGTAGTTTGTGCATTTCTTTCTGTATCATAGATTGGTAAGAATTTGGAAAACTGAAGGCTGGAAGCATTTTCAAAGCTGTAACTTACATAACTTCCTTCATGGGTGTTTAAGGAAAGTTCCTAAAAGTAGTAGTAGAAGTAGCAGATATTCAGAGCTTTTTATTTTTAATTTGGGTCAAAAGACGTCACCCTAGTTGGTGAATACATTCAACATTTACCCAGAATCTACTCAACAAATTAAATATTTTATGTGGTGACCAAAACATTTTCTTCAGCTCTCTTTTTATGCTCAAAAATAGATGAACCCTCTGAGTCGTATTTTCCTCTTTGGTTTTTATGTTCAGAGGGTAGTAGAACCAGATATATTTTATAAGTTGTTCATCTTTGGAACAGATTATTTGACCAGAAGAGTTTCCCGCCTTAGAAATTAAGAGACATTTAACTTAAAAAACCTTTACTTGTCCAAAATAACTTTTTCTGTACGCCACCCATATACAGGAAGAAACCACAAATAATCAGAACATGTCAACATTCTTTGGTTTTAGTTAACTTTGTTGTTAATGTGGAGAGAGATTGCTGAGTTAGAGCCAACTTTAAAATGTACTCATCAAGAAAACAAACAAAGCTTATTTTGTGCCAGATGGTGTTTTTCTCTATTTAATTCGCTTTTCTTGTTTTCTCAGCACTTTCAAACAAAACAAAGAAGCTAAATAACAGATTTATGCAGATGCTACATGTTTATCTTACATAACAAGTCTTTACTACATTTTCTGTGAAATGCAGTAACTTTAGGGGGTTTGGATCACAGACAGTGAAGCATCAGAGGGAGGAACGAGCCGCCGGCTGCTTACATAACGTTTAGTCATCAATGTAAATCAGAACTCTGAGTACAAATCAACGAGGCCATCTGGTCAGTGGCTGGAAGGAAATGTGATGCATTCAGAAGGGAATCCAAAGCACAATTTCACACAGACTGCTATAAGGGGAATAACGTCAGGCGCTTACAAAGACAGACAGTTTTAATATTAAACCTAAATATCGACTCGCTGTAACACCACAATACTCGTTGGAAAAAAGGACAATTTCTCTCACTTGATTTATGAGTTCATGGTCTCAATCTCTAGTTTTACGTTTTAAAATAAAACATGATCGACATGTCTGAATTTACTCTTGTAGTCTTTGTATGAAATTGACCCTTAGTTATTTCTACAGTATATTTTCTACTTTTTAATGCTGTTTGAAATTATATTATTGTTTTGTTCTCTTTAATTTCTACTTATGTGCAATGCCTTGTTTTGTTTTGTTGTTTTTTATGCTGCTGCAACGCAAACATTTCCCAATTTGGGATCAATAAAGTACCTCTTATCTTATCTTATATGTGTTTGGACTTTGCTTTTACCTACCCCTGTTTTAAAAAGCAATATAAAAAACAAATAGATAAATGCAAAGGCCATAATAAGTGAATGAAATTAATAATATCTTACCATTTCTGCCGAATACAGTCTTGAGGACTCGAGGACACGGGATGGTGAAGGTCTGTCCGACCTCAGTTCTCTCCCAGCATGCAATGCTGTCCCACGCTCCTTTGCATCCTGGGCCTGTCAGAAAAACAGGGATTTAAGACTACATTTTCCCACAGAAACGTATATTTTAGAGACCGCCCTCTTCAGAAATTCATTTATTCTAAACAGAGGTGGGAAGTAGTGGAGTACAAATACTTCGTTTTTCTGGTATCAGTACTTTACTCCACTACTTATTTTTCTGACGACTTTTTACTTTGACTTCTTACATTTTGAACCCAAATACCTGTACTTTCTACTTCTTACATTTTGAACCCAAATACCTGTACTTTCTACTTCTTACATTTTGAACCCAAATACCTGTACTTTCTACTTCTTACATTTTGAACCCAAATACCTGTACTTTCTACTTCTTCCATGTTCCAAACAGGCTGGTTCCTTTAGTTTGAATGTGTGTTTGGTGGCGTGATCATTATTATTTAGAGTCATTGCGTGCCTATTGATTTGAACACGATCCGTGTATCCATCATTTCCTGGTCTTCTCTAAAGAAGAGGGACCAATGAAAACGTTGTCATGTTGCCGTTGTTCAGCATGGAAACATTCATTAGCTAACAATGACATTATTGTTCTATTAATATAAAGGGAGGTCAGGTACTCTTTAAAACAGCTGCTAGTTATGGGTACTTTTTACTGAAGTACATTTCAAAGCCTCTTTACTTTGACTTGAGTAAAGAAGTTTAGTCAGTACTTCTACTTTTACCAGAGTATTATTAAACACGAGTATCTGTACTTCTACTTGAGTTAAGGATGTGTGAACTTTTGCCATCTCTGGTTCTAAATGCCATCAGGGTGCAACTCAACTGGTTGTAAAAAGAAGTCAGATGTATAGAAGTCTATGAGAAAATTAACATTCGTAAGCAGTGTTAATGTGAGTTGATGGTCTCAATCCATGGTTCAAGTCTTCTTTGATACAGCACAATGTTAATTTATTAAATTATGTTGCCATTTAGAGTAAAATACACAGTAAGGAATCGTCACACACAAGGTCAAGTCCACATGGTTGCAAAAAGAGTCAGATTGTATAGAAGTCTATGAGAAAATTACCATGATTCTCGTTAGATTTATTTCCTCATTTTGAGTTTTCCTGATTAGTTTAATGTCTAATTGCAAGTTTAGAAAATAGAAAAGTCAGATTGCATAGAAGTCTATGAGAAAATGACAATTTCTCTCACTTGATTCATTACCTAAGCAAACATGTTCCTGTTGAGTTTATGGTCACAATCTAGTTTTCCGTTTAAAAAAAAAAATCCATGATGTTCATTCTGTAAATGATGGCAAAATACTAAAACAGATCATAAAGCAGTGTTTGTTGTTGGTCAAAACCCACACATTATATTGGTTGGCGATTACTTATCAATTAGTTTACTATGTATGCAATTTATTGATGAATGATCTGCTGGTTAAGATAAACCTAAAGAGAAAAAGTAATAAGTGTTCAATTGTTATCAGAAATCATAACTTGTGAAGTTGTTTGGACATATTTCGAAACTGAAAGAAGGCTGACCTATAATTCAAGTGTTCAGTACAAATATTAAGGAAATTAATATACATTTAATCTAGGATTATAGGGTTGGATGTGTTTAGAAACCTCCCAATATTACATCACAAATCCGTTCATACCCAAATAATGTATTATTATTCCGCTGCATCCTCATAAGAGACCAGAACAAAACGTTTGGAAACACAAACAGCTTTTTTGCAACAATTACATTTTGCACAGAAAACCAGCACCTGGAAGATTTCCTATTTAAAACAATTACACTCCTCATTAGGCATTTAGAATTTGCACAAAAGACAAGCATATGCAGAGGGTTTTTAGACACTATCATGGGAGGATAAAAAGGGAGGAGCGTGCATGAATGAATGCAAAACTCTGCAGAAACAAAACACACAAACTGTCGCCCAAAATAGCTCCTCCAGCTCTTCAGAATGAACACTAATGGGTGCAAAGCGCTGACGGCTAAATGAATAGTCAACAGGGCTTTTTAGCGATAGATGAATGGAGACAGTGTGCCTGGTAAAATGTAACACTCATCTCTGAAGAAAAAGAGCCAGACGGAGGCATCACACTGTGAAGGAGAACATATTAATGCTATAAAAAGAAACCATTTAGTGTCAAGTTGACAAAAAAGAGCAGCGTGATTAAATACAAATGATGTATTTGAGGTTATAAACCCGACTCCATATAATAATCTTAGAGCCTAGAGCGAATTGTAAAATAAAGGATTTTCTATTTTGTTTTATGTTGATGAGAAACTGCTGATAAATGTATGCCATGTTGCAGTATTAAATACAAATGCTGCAGCATTACGAAGGTATATTGATGAATCTTCCAGGTCTATTATCGACCTCACAATACATGCTATCTCGTCAAATATGCAAATGATCTAAATATGTTATTAAAAGGTTGAAAGCAAATGTAAGCCTGACTATTTCGGGCATCATGGAAATAGAAATAGAGATTAAACTTTTGATTTTAACACAAATAAATCGCAATTCATACTTCTTTTAAAACATGTTTTAATGCCTGTCCTGCGTGTATTCTATGTCTCGCTGTCTCTACGTGTAAGAGTAAGTATTTAAGACATTTTAAGGTACTTTGTTGTCCTGAAAGTTCAAATTAAATTGTTATATTATTCTTCCTCCAAAAGACAACAAACTGCATACATCAGATTGACGCATTGAGTTTCCTCTTTTCGGTTGCCTCGTGCTCCTTTTGAACACCTTCATCATTTTAACCGTTTGAAACACATTTTGTTAAATATTCATCATATTTTGCTCCGTTTTCACTCAATTTATTTACAGATTTGTTTTACCGTTTCTAGTCAACTTCAGCAAACCAACATTGAAGGAAGGGAAACCAAACAACAAGACGTTCATTTGAATTGACATTTTTATTTAAAGCGAAAGCAATATGTAGTTTCAGAACCTCATTAAACATAAATCAAGTGGTTTTGAGGCACAGATATTTTTGTTTTACACACGCTTTTCAACGTTAAACCTAAAATAAGTTTCCCTCAATCCAAATTGGAAATGCAGTTTAGTTGAATTGGAACAAACATTTTTGGTAGTCTGAATTGTGAGAGTTAACACTAGAACCGCCAACGGGTACATTTTACCCGCAGCTGTTTCTTGATAATAAAATATTCAAGTCTCCCAGTCCGTGACTTTTCCTGAAAGTGTGTTATGTAGCACCCTCTGTTGTTAAAAATGGTCAATATGAAGTCAGATGGAAAAAATGGCCAAAAGAATTGCCATTTATATATATCCGCCAGCGGGTAATATTTACCTTATAGAAAATGCAGTGATTCTCGCGCGTAAACATAAACATGACGTGTTGCTATAGCAACGCCTGTTGTTTACTGTGGTTCCTTATAGATAGATAGATAGATAGATAGATAGATAGATAGATAGATAGATAGATAGTTATAGATAGATAGATAGATAGATAGATAGTTATAGATAGATAGTTATAGATAGATAGAGAGAGAGATAGAGAGACACTTTTAGCGATATTTTATACTTCATGCTATCTGCACACTAGATATCATATGAAAGCTGAGAGTCCACAGATTCTATTGGTCTAACTTTCATCACTGTGCGATCAAAACTCACTGTTAACCCTGTGTTCTAGTATGATAAATAAAAGAACATTGTACCTTGAAAATCAATGCATTCTAATAGAGGGTACATTTTACCCGTTGGCGGTTTTAGGTATACAGCGACCCCTGGCGGTTCTAGTGTTAAGGAAACAAGATGATTATTTCCATCAGCTCTCTGGTTGGAATTGCCCTTTTCTTTAAAGTGCTCGTTTATTGTGTTTCTATTGAAGGGATTCAATCGTATCCTGCCTCTCAGTAAATGGCCTAAACACTGAGTAGATAGAGAGAACAAACTATCGTTTTTCTGAGAGGAAGGATAGAGGTTTGAAAAGAAAGAGTCAAAGTGCAAAAGAGGACAAAACAGAGAGATATGGAACAGATGTCTTCTGGGTAAAAAGGCAGATCTGAAGTCATCAGTGCATGAAGAAAAAGTCCATCTACCAGCTTTCCTTAAAAACACGTCAGAGCGAACCAGATGCACAGCAGCACGTCTGCAGGGAATCCTCCTCCTTAAGGTTTTTATTATTTACTACAAAGAGAAGCTGAGCACTGCGGCCTTTTCCAGCATCGCCTACTTCCATCTCATGCCGAGAGTTCAAAACAACGACTCCTTTTTGCTGCATGACAGTATTTGATCTTTTTTAAACGCCAAGCCTTTGGATGCATTCCATTTAGCTGACGTACAATAAGTGCATTTAACCCCGAAGGAACAAACTCAAAAATCAAGAATCCTGCAGGTACTTTTCCTATTTATAAAGGACAACATAAAAATGTTATTAATTATAGGATGCTGGTGGTTTCCAACACAGCTGGCTTGTTCTGTTTCATTAAGCAATTAAGGGAAGTATAGCACAATCAAAAAGTGCTTTATGAGCATGGACAGGGTTCAATATTGGGAAGCCAGTGAGGGATTATTAACTAGATGCAGATAACCCAATCAAATCCTAAACAAAAAAAGAGAAAATTACTAAAACAGCAACCAGCCAGTGAATTTAAAAAAAACATGTAATCATCATGCCTTCGCGTGCTATCCAAAAATGGCGGGGAAACTAGTAGATTAAATGTTGTTTTAAAACTCTGTGTTAAAATACAAACAAGCCTTTACTGTAAATGAGATCCACAGATAAGAACTCCATTCAGAAATACCCGATCGAAAGTCGTAAATGTTAGAAAGGTATTTATAAATGCTTTTCATTAACTTGTCGATCAATTGAATGTGTTGACAGATTAGTTTTTTTATTTGTTTATATATTTGCATAAGGTGTTTTACTTTGAGACATTCCTTGTCACTCCAGAAAATAATAGACTGACTTCAAGTGATGCTGCATATTTTTGAACTCACTGCACTTATGGTAGATACCAACTACAACAAAATGAACATATTTTACCGTGATTTAATTGTAATACACGTTTCAAAATGATGCCGGAATGACTACATACTGATACCGGTTAGTAGAAATCACAAATTAATGCTTTGACAAGTGTGTAGACCTTTTGAAATGCGTGTTTTCTGAATGGAGATCGCTAAACTAACGTTGTAGCTGCTCCGTCCAAACTCACAACACCATGATACAGACACAGATACACCAGCGACTGTATTCGCCATGACACAGACAGTCTGTGTTTTGTTCATGTTTAACTTTTCTCCAGTTTCTGAACAGATATGAGGAGCTGTGAGCTCTGCGTGCTAACAGCTAACGGCTGCTGTTTTGGTTTTCTGATTCACCGTCAGTGACGGCAGGCTGAGATCCTCACCACTGATTGGCTACCGCGCAAACGCGTCATTCGCATCAACCGCGTCTGTCCGCGTCTTTGCATTGACTTTACATGTAATCACGCCGCCCCCAAAAATCGCATCGCGTCCGGTGTGAACGCACCAATGGTCTATGCACGGATACAGAATGTTGTTAGAATTTTGAATTTTTAAGAATTGTGTTAAAAATAAGTTGTAATGTTAATCTTAAATGTTGCACTTGCATGAAGCTTCAGTGGATAAGCCTCACAGTTAAAATGGCACTTTATGTTAACTCCTCACTCACTGCAAGATGTTATTGTTTTCTTTATTGTTGTTGTTGCTATCAACAAAATAATGTACTCATTCACTCAAACAAATGGAAAATAAGCTACATACATTTAGGATTGTAATGAAGGAATGAATTAAACTTAAAACCTTACCTTGGTTGCTGATTGGCTAATGGTTACACAAGCCAAAACATCGTTATGACATCATTAAGTGGCCAAAATCTGATCAGCTCATTTTCAGACAGGTTTTTATAGAAATGGATCAGGACAAAAAGAGAGAGAATCTTTGTTCCTGAAACTTTCAGAGTCTCTTTACACAGAGGGGACACATGTTGATGTAGAAGAGACATGAAGAAGAGGGGACACATGTTGATGTAGAAGAGACATGAAGAAGAGGGGACACATGTTGATGTAGAAGAGACATGAAGAAGAGGGGACACATGTTGATGTAGAAGAGACATGAGAAGAGGGGACACATGTTGATGTAGAAGAGACATGAAGAAGAGGGGACACATGTTGATGTAGAAGAGACATGAGAAGAGGGGACACATGTTGATGTAGAAGAGACATGAAGAAGAGGGGACACATGTTGATGTAGAAGAGACATGAAGAAGAGGGGACACATGTTGATGTAGAAGAGACATGAAGAAGAGGGGACACATGTTGATGTAGAAGAGACATGAAGAAGAGGGGACACATGTTGATGTAGAAGAGACATGAAGAAGAGGGGACACATGTTGATGTAGAAGAGACATGAAGAAGAGGGGACACATGTTGATGTAGAAGAGACATGAAGAAGAGGGGACACATGTTGATGTAGAAGAGACATGAAGAAGAGGGGACACATGTTGATGTAGAAGAGACATGAAGAAGAGGGGACACATGTTGATGTAGAAGAGACATGAAGAAGAGGGGACACATGTTGATGTAGAAGAGACATGAAGAAGAGGGGACACATGTTGATGTAGAAGAGACATGAAGAAGAGGGGACACATGTTGATGTAGAAGAGACATGAAGAAGAGGGGACACATGTTGATGTAGAAGAGACATGAAGAAGAGGGGACACATGTTGATGTAGAAGAGACATGAAGAAGAGGGGACACATGTTGATGTAGAAGAGACATGAAGAAGAGGGGACACATGTTGATGTAGAAGAGACATGAAGAAGAGGGGACACATGTTGATGTAGAAGAGACATGAAGAAGAGGGGACACATGTTGATGTAGAAGAGACATGAAGAAGAGGGGACACATGTTGATGTAGAAGAGACATGAAGAAGAGGGGACACATGTTGATGTAGAAGAGACATGAAGAAGAGGGGACACATGTTGATGTAGAAGAGACATGAAGAAGAGGGGACACATGTTGATGTAGAAGAGACATGAAGAAGAGGGGACACATGTTGATGTAGAAGAGACATGAAGAAGAGGGGACACATGTTGATGTAGAAGAGACATGAAGAAGAGGGGACACATGTTGATGTAGAAGAGACATGAAGAAGAGGGGACACATGTTGATGTAGAAGAGACATGAAGAAGTGGATTTTGTATAATAGTGACCTTTAATAAATAAACCTGAGCAACTGTGAGGTTGTTAGTTTGATTCCCCATGGAGCTGAGCCAGCTGCTGTACATGTTATTTTCACCGTGTCCTCAAAGCATCTACAGGATAATTGAAACAACTCTGTTAGGAAAACTGCTCTCCAATGCACTTCTTCACCCGCTGAGAATTGAGCAATGTTATTATTTTGATCTAATTCCTTTCATTGAGCTTTAATTAACACAGCGGGGCTCATTAACACCAGAAACACTCGATTCAGCCGCGCTTAAGGGACGTTTTAGGCTTCGGACACAAATATCTCACCGATTAAAAAACAATAACGGATAGAATTTGTATTTTAAGGAAATATCTCTTCAGAAATAAGACATCTACTTTGTTTTAAACAGGTAGAGACTCAGGTATGACATTATTACATGTGCATTTCTAGATGTAACGGAGGCAGTGGGTTGTGCGTTGGTGTTCGGATCAGGGGTCACAGGTTCAAACCCCACTGCAGTCAGCATGTCGTTGTGTCCCTGAGACACTTCACCCCAAATTGCTCCTGTGGGGATTGCCCACAGTATTGAGTATGTAAGTTGCTTTGGATAAAAGTCTAACAAGTGACATGTAATGTAATGTAGGAATGGAAAAGTTTGCTTAAATTATTTAGTTCTGACTTAATTGCTTCGTATAGTAAGTAGTGATTTCATTCATTCATAGTTTTGCCACTTCAGTGCAAAAAGGGGGTTATATCCAAAACCGCTCCTAGTGAGAAAGCAGCAGTACAACTTTATATGTTGCTGTGAAAACTGTGTCCTTTTTATTATATTATTATAATGACATGAGTAGAGAGGAGTCAAGGCATCAGGTGTCATCAATCATCCTTTCCTTAGTGCCATCTTTTTAAATCAATGTCAGTAAAATAGGATTTGCAGCATCAGCTGTTCGTTGCTTTTTGATACCGCCACATTTTATGATCTCTGTCGATGAGAAAAGTGTTTATGACAACTTATAGCCCCATATTTACTCCTAATTGAATTCACAAAGGCTACGGTAAATGTGATGAAGGCTAACGGATATCCAGCTGTGTCCTCACAGCTCTTCCTGCAGACCTCCAAAGTTAAATTAAGGCTGTGTTATTAATTTATGCTGAAACATCTTTTTTAAAAAGTGCTTGTGTTGGTGGAGAAGTTACTAAAGTGATGAATCTAGTTTCATATAATCTCCTGAAACTCTTTTTTCATAAGAACCAGCTTGTTTCCTTCTATTTGCTTGCTTGCTAACATAATATTTATAATTTATAAAGGTCAGTGTTGCTTTTTAACGAGCCGCCAATGTATTTCTTGAAACATGAAAATCGATGTTATGATTTCTTTCTTTAATACTTAACTGTAAATGACCCTATTTTCCATCCATGTTAAATTGTATTTTTGCAGATACGATTTGGATTATTTGTACATTTGGACTAAAATGCATTTGTGGTAACGTTCAAATATAGACCTAGAAGATGCATGTAACATAATTATGTAATGTCTCCCAGACTACATTGGAACAACATTCAAATCTATGTTATTTTATATAACCGTGGAGGCATGTGGCGCAGTGGATAGTGCGTTAGTGTTTGGATCAGGGGAGCACAGGTTCAAACCCCACTGCAGTCAGCATGTCGTTGTGTCCCTGAGACACTTCACCCCAAAGTGCTCCTGTGGGGATTGTCCACAGTATTGAGTATGTAAGTCGCTTTGGATAAAAGCCTCTAACAAGTGACATGTAATGTAATCATTTTAAAGATCAGAACCATCTACTTCATCAGCTGACATGATTAATCCTGAGGGAACATCCACTGAGACTTCTGTGCATCTACTGTTGCATTTTTAGTTCAATTATGTTGACTTTAATAATAATAAACAATAATACATGTGATTTATATAGCGCTTTTCCTGGTGCTCAAAACGCTTAACTTTGCAATAGTTCATTGCTTCTCAACTTTAAAGGTCACCTTGGCAAAATCCAATTGTTCATGTCTTGTATACATAAATATGTGGACTAAAAACATTTCTATCATATGGCGCGTATAAATAGATGTTCTTTAAGCATAAAGGAAGTCTTTAATGATTGAAAAGCTATTGGGCACGAGTCCTGGAGAAACTAAAGAAGTTCCTCTGTGAACATTTCTCTAAGGTCAAAATGGACCGAAAATGTGGTTTAATGTATTGAATTGTAGAGTAAAAGAGATAGTGACCTTTGTGTTTCCCGGCAGCCTCCTCCCTCAGCCTCCTCTCACACTCGTCTTCGTCTCGCTCCACCTCCAGCAGGAAGTTACAGGTGGGATGTCGTCCGTCAACCTGCAGAAGAAGAGAGGGAAATGTGTCACTCGTCACCGGCTTGAGCTTCAATCTCAGGATCCATGTATTTCTGATCCTCTCAAGAATGGAAGTAGTCATCACATACAGAGCATCAACTAGTTCCTGAACAGTGTCCTTCACATGCTGATATACAAGAGAGGGAGTTACACAGTCACAAGATGGAGGAATACCGGTTCTTGTAGGTAATCATACATCCTGTCCAACGTCTACTGCATGCACAGCGTTAGAACATCGGGCCTTCAAAATAAAAGTTTGACTTTTTTTCCACATAAAAAAAAAAAGAATTCCATTTATTTTTTCTTTACTCTCACATCTGCGACCCACTCGAAACGGGTCCGCGACCCACCAGTTGAGAACCACTGTTATAAAGAATAAAGTATAAATTCTCGCCAAAATCTGTTATATTTTAAGCCAAATGTATTACCACAGGTTTTACTGTTCTTTTTGTAATCTATTGTCAATAGACTTCATTTACACCAATTATACGCAATAATCAAACTATTTTACAAGACCACGGATACTGTACATTTCAATAAAACACCCAAAATTCAATGAAGGCAATGATCAGAATTTTTTCTTGCAAAGAACATGGAACATTATTTGATATTTTTGTGGAAATTAGCTAAAATAACCCCTTATTTTTCTGTAATCAACAGAACAAGGGTCCCCTAAGGAGAACATCTCATGAACTTCCCCACTCAGTCCCTCCAGACCCGAGCAGTTGTGTAGAAGTCCAAGGTAAGGCACGGGCCGGCGCATATCGGTCAATGTAATCCCTAGCCATATGAACTAGAGGCACCACGTGTCTACGTAAATGCACTCTCCTAGAATAGTTTGAGGGAAAGGGGTAGAAAGTAAGAAGTATAGGTGAAGAGGCACAGCGTGTCTACGTCACTGCACTCCCTTAGGCTAGGGTGAAAAATAAGGGTAAGAGGTGAAGAGCGCTTTAAACACCAATGATATTTCATTCTTTTACAGCAAAACCATATCTATATATACATTTGTAAACCTATAAAGAGAGTGTGTATGTTTTAATCTATTTATCCCTCCACGTGTTTGTCCATTTCTTGCTGGTATTATTAAATTGTAGCGACAACTGAGGGAGGGAATTATTTTGAGCTGATAAACAGGAAGAGAGCCAAGGCTATGATGGACAGATGATTACACGGTTATTATAAGCTGCTTAAACCAAGTGTCTGTGTGTGTGTGTGTGTGTGTGTGTGTGTGTGTGTGTGTGTGTGTGTGTGTGTGTGTGTGTGTGTGTTTCACAGCTCATGAATCCTGCTGGGAAATAAATGCCAAACAACACTGGACAAAAAGCCAACCATCCTCCTTTAATCTGAATATTAACATCTTCATATCTCTCTCTCTGTATGTGTGTGTGTGTGTTGTGTGTGTGTGTGTGTGTGTGTGTGTGTGTGTGTGTGTGTGTGTGTGTGTGTGTGTGTGTGTCATCTGAAGACATCTTTACTCCAACATGAATAGAGTGTTTCGCACAGCTTCCTTTCATCTATCGTAATTGGACAGGGTTGCATATAAAAGTGCATGTTGGAGTGCATGTTGGAGTATATGGTGCATGTTGGAGTATATGGTGCATGTTGGAGTATATGGTGCATGTGGTGCATGTTGGAGTATATGGTGCATGTTGGAGTATATGGGTGTTCAGTATCATGTTGGTGAACCCTTTTGCTATTTGGATGAAGTGTTCCTCTCAATTGTTGCTCATAGTTTTCCTTCTATCGACTTCCAGACAAACACAAAACTGTAAAATGAATCGCTTCCTCTTCAGCAGACAGACACACTTTCAATAACTGGATCTGACCACAGCAGCCGGCAAACCTGACATTTATCTTCAAGAGAATATTGATGAAGACTTATTAGACGGCTGGATGGAAACACACACACACACACACACACACACACACACACACACACACTTAATCAATGTGAGATGCTGCACTTAGAAGCTTCGACCCACTCCACTATATTTTCCATTACACTCATCTTTTGTTCTTTGAAGTCTAAGACATTTTACTGTCCTCATTCCCACACCTGTCTGAGAGCTGTCTGAGAGCTGCGTGTGTGTGTGTGTGTGCGTGTGTGTGTCAGTGTCAGTCAATTTTTTTATTTCATGTTAAAGAGCTTCTGTGTCACCCAACATAAAATCTGTTTCTTAGATTGTTAATTTTCTTTAACTTCTTATATTCAAATGAATACTTTAGTTTCATTTTCTTTAATAAATTGTTATTGCACATTCTCACTTCAATGTTGTATGTTTATATGTATTATTTTGTATCTCTTTATCTTTCATGTATTCCATTCTAAAATGGAGAATCTGTCAGGAAACCAAATTTCCTCCAGGATAAATATTTTTTTCTGATTCCTATATTTATTTATTTTAAATACTTATTTTTTTATTATTCTTATATATTTCTTTTTTAATCTATTTTGCAACTTATTTTTTGGATTGTTTATGTTCGCTCCACCAGATACCAAAGCAAATTCCTTGTATGTGTAAACGTACCTGGCAGTAAACTTGATTCTGATACCTTCAGTTAATGTCTAATGCAGAGTTTTGTCCTTGTATGTTATCCTGCTGTGTTTCATTGGCCGGCCTCCATCAGATTAGCTTTTGGGGGAAGATTATTTTGAGTTTCCTCGTCACTGGATTAAATATTACAGCAGAAAGTGAACAGCGATCAGGCCTGCAGAACCTCCAGCATCACATCCAACACATAAAATCTGTGTTTAGTGCCAGGACGAAACAAATGGAGTTTAAAACAGGTCACAGAAGCAGAGACACACACCAGATACCTGCTGCCTTCCTGCAAAATCCCAACATCCCACTCGTTAAAAACTCCAATGCATTTTATCTCAGATGTACAGCACATGTACGTTCACATCTAACCTGTTTTATAGGGGATGACAAACCTCTCTGCCATATATCATACGTCATTATACACAACTCGTGAAATAAATCCTTGACATTGTTGAGGAAATAAATCCTTATTCTTCACTTTGGATGAAAACACAACTCGCCTTCAGTGAAAATGTGGTATCGGTCATCAAGGAAGAGGCGATGGTATTTGTTTGACAGATCCCTAAAGCAAGGACTTCCCATAAAAGAGTCATTTTGTGAGTAGTGTTTGAGTGAGTGTGTGTGAGAGAGAGAGAGAGAGAGAGAGAGAGAGAGAGAGAGAGAGAGAGAGAGGAGAGAGAGAGAGAGAGAGAGAGAGAGTGTGTGTGTGTGTGTGTGTGTGTGTGTGTGTATCAGATTATAGGGATGCTGTAAATTGTGGTTTCCTGATTTCTTTTATCACAATAAACGCTGCAGGGGGATTCAGAGCGACAGAAGCTCCACTTCTTCAAACAAGCTGTCATTGTGCTTCACTTTAGAAATACACTCGAGGAACTTCTGTGGCGACTACATGTTTTTTGTACTGAAAGAAAGTCTTCTGTCGGGTTGTCAACTTGTTATTCCAGTGACAGCTGGAGGCGTCATGTCTTCTTCGTTTGTCCTTTCTTCAGTTTGTCCTTTCTTCACATGTTCGTGAATGTGCAGGAATGCATTGTGGGAAATCTTTCAATTTGGACTCAAGGATGAACTTCCAAAGTCGCTGTGACCTCACAAAACATGCCTTTGGTCATACCTTATCATTTATATGCTACTTTTTTGTCTGTTTTTAGTTATTTATTGTTTTTGTTTACTTACTTTGTGTTTCTTTTGTCTATTTTTCTGTTTTGGTAGACTTTTACATATTTTAGTAATGAGTCAATGTCAATTCTGATTGGCAGCAGGATAACGATTAAATGGTCTGTAATTATATTCATATAGCACTTTATCAGGTCTTTGCGACTCCTCCAAGTGCTTTAAAAGTACACAAGTCATCACCCAAACCCCATTCATACAGAGCAATGTAACACTTGCTCGAGTAAGTTAACATACACACACTCACAAACCGTTGACCATGCCATTCGGAGCAACTCGGGATTACGTATCTTGACATGTTGACGGCTGGGATTGAACCCAAAACTTTACACATATACTGTCAAAGTATATTTACTGTTTGTCAACCGTACGCAATGTTATTGACTTGAATATTGCTAGCATAACGTTCGTTTTCAGGCTCTTAGCTGAGCGGACAAAGGTATCTAAGGTATTATTTACTAGAGTAGTAAATAACGTTTCCATTCCACAAGAACTTTATGGGAATGTTCCAGGTATTAGTCCAACCCTCAGGTGTCACCAGGGACAATTTACCTTGTAAACACATTATATTATGATGGTAAAATGCATGAAAATATAAATGTCTTTTTTTTCTTTGCAAAATGATATCTCTGGGATAACGCCTGCTGAGATGTCCATTATCAGGAAAAAATGATGATGTGGGAGCCAGAACAAAACTGAAAGTAACTGGTTTTGAATAGATTTAATGTTATCCCCAACAATGATTGGTGCTACACTTTGGGTCTTTTCATGGGATTTATTGACAAAACCCCCCACCAGAACATGGTTTTGGACAATAAGCAGTGTCATTCCCTTTTAGGTCTATTTACTTGATGCATTTATATGGTGTGGTATGCAACACAAAGAGTCCATCAGTGGAATAAACCTACATTCAAACCCAGATTATGAGAACCACAACTCCACGGATAGCTGTTAGTATTTTTAGCGCCTCCATTATACTCTGAGCTGTTGTGTGTATAATGGACGTGAGCATTTCGTCTCATTGTGTAAACGTTCACGCTCTCGACACAAAAGCAACTGTTGGTAAGAAAATGCACACGAGGAAACAGCGCTGTGCTTAATCATAATGGGTTATGCCTCGCTGCTTGCTGGGGCCTACATAAAAAGACAAAAAGCTTTCAAAATATCCTCTTTTCTCAATAAAATGCTCGGAAGAGAAAACAAGAAGAGTACAGTACATTTTTGTATAGCTTTATAAAGATTGATGTTTAGGTTTAGTATATCTGAGATGAAATTGATTCAATTATTTTTATTTAAGATTTGTGGATTAGCTCGTAAAGGTACGGAGCCCCCTAGGGGACATGGAGAATAAAAAATAGAGATCTCGCAAAACTTTTCATTTCGCTCAATGTACTTCCGGGTCAGTACGGCAACACAGAAACCACAACAATGGAGCGGTTCATCGATTTTTACTTTGAGCTTGGCCTAAAATATAAAGATATAAACATCAGTGCTTGGCAATAGGCACGGGTTTCACATAAGTGCAACCAATTCAAAATCAATGAAACCCTATAGCTGTGATGTAACCTGTTTTTTTCTTTGTTTGATTTGTTAGAAAATGTGGGCTTATTAACACGTATATATTCAAGAAGTACAATTGGCCCCCCGGCCGTAGTTTGGACAACCCTTATGTAGTATGAGCAGCAATGTACTATTGATGTGTGAAAGGGGTTTGGTTGCACTACATTGTAAAATGTCAAAGTAATTTAAAATAGTCTGAAATAAAAAAGGCTGGAAAATATTTAAAAGCATATTTATTCAAAATAAGTGTTATACTGTAACAACAACATAAACATTGATGTGTTAAGAGATTTTGGTAGCACTACATCTTAAAAAAATCTAGTTATTGAATTTTCCTACGAGTATATATTTTCAGCGTTGCAGTTTGTAGACGGTCCCTAAGCACTCCTCTCTCCTCCAGCTGCAGATTGTGACCAATTCTTGATGTTTACCTCGGATGACGGCGTGTATCGAACTGTTATGATAAAAACGACCCTGTAGCTCGTTGTCTACCTTGCTATGATTGTAAAGTCATGTTAAGTTTGTATTTTTACAACGTTATGTTCACGAGTTATTGATCCGCGATATTCGAATCTGTCAATAACTCAGCTCAGAGTTTGCTTTGCGACGTGAATGTCCCCTTGCTCTGAGTATTCTCTTGAAGTGTCTTTCACTTATGTGAACACCCGTGCCTATTGCCAAGCACTGATGTTTATATCTTTATATTTTAGGCCAAGCTCAAAGTAAAAATCGATGAACCGCTCCATTGTTGTGGTTTCTGTGTTGCCGAACTGACCCGGAAGTACATTGAGCTAAATGAAAAGTTTTTTTTCTTTAAAGTACCTGAATAGAGAGGTGCAGGAATGAGTCCCCAAAAATGTGTTACTTCGAGTTTCGTCACCTTGAAGTCAATGGTTTTATGAATGTGTTTTTGGTTGTTAAAATAAGGTCTGTAGTTAACAGACTAAATGAGACGACTAAACGTCATCACGCCCATCATTAGCCACCTTTAGCTTAGCGGTGGTGACGTGAAGTCATGTGACCGTGCTGTAGTTCCTTTATAGCCAAACATTAGCCACCTTTAGCTTAGCGGTGGTGACGTGAAGTCATGTGACCGTGCTGTAGTTCCTTTATAGCCCAACATTAGCCACCTTTAGCTTAGCAGTGGTGACGTGAAGTCATGTGACCGTGCTGTAGTTCCTTTATAGCCAAACATTAGCCACCTTTAGCTTAGCGGTGGTGACGTGAAGTCATGTGACCGTGCTGTAGTTCCTTTATAGCCCAACATTAGCCACCTTTAGCTTAGCGGTGGTGACGTGAAGTCATGTGACCGTGCTGTAGTTCCTTTATAGCCCAACATTAGCCGCCTTTAGCTTAGCGGTGGTGATGTGAAGTCATGTGACCGTGCTGTAGTTCCTTTATAGCCAAACATTAGCCACCTATAGCTTAGCGGTGGTGACGTGAAGTCATGTGATCATGCTGTAGTTCCTTTATAGCCAAACATTAGCCGCCTTTAGCTTAGCGGTGGTGACGTGAAGTCATGTGACCGTGCTGTAGTTCCTTTATAGCCCAACATTAGCCACCTTTAGCTTAGCGGTGGTGACGTGACGTCATGTGACCGTGTTCACAATAGCATCAATAAATAAATGTACCTACCAATGAATCTGGTACATTTAACAACCTTGTGCTTTGTAGTTGTGGTGTCAAACTGCTGCCACAAGAAATACTGTCCATCCTATTCTACAAATGTAGATTTTTTGTAGCAAGAGAAGATGTAAGACTGCTGTTTAGACATCAGTTGTGTTTGGGCAGACATCATCATTTAAAAGCCTATAAATTGGGGAGAGTAGCAGCGATAAAAGTTGGTTACATAAATGATGTGTCTATTTTGATAAATGTAAGCTTACAGGAGTATTTCACTCGTGCTTTAGATCTCTTTCCCTTTTTGTCGTTTCTTGTCAAAGAAGCCTGTGTAGGTTCAATCACTTTTGCAACGATTCCTCGCATTTTAACGACAACGCTAACATCTATTCCTCTAGTTTGACAAAATTGTTGCCTGACTTCACCGCCAGCATTATAGTGTAGGTGTGTAGATTTTATGTAAACCAAAGCCTCTTGTTATTCCCTCTGGAGGTGGAAATACCTGCTCTCATCTCTATCAGCCCTGCCAGTTCTCCGTGTGGGCGCTCTTTATGATTCAATACCACAACAGATTCTGGGGTTTAGACAAAAGGTAACATACAACCCAATGACACAAACACCTTAACGGATAATGCTCGTTTCTAGGTTTCAGTTATCTTTCACATGTTGTTAATTAAGTCCAGACCCTGGAGAAAGTTATTCCAAGTTGTTCTTTTAGTTCTGATCTGGTTCTTGTTAACATTGTCTTGTTAGAAATGAACAAGGAACTGTTGACATGAAGTCAAATGGACCAACAGGTAACTAATTAATTGAATAGTACTGTTAAAGTCATCCTGAACACACTAGGGATTTCATTGAAATCCTTACTCATGTATTTGTAGATTACCAGATGATCTTACATACATATTTACACCACTTATAACATTTCTACTTGACAAAATGAGGTACAATCACCTTTGTCTAACCATGTTGGGAGTTTTTAAAAAGCACCGTGGCTCACAACACAATTATACAACAAACAAACAGGGTATGATTTAAGGCGGGGGCTTCCTTGTGATTGAGAGGCCATTAGAGTCTTGTCCCTTTTCAATTTGACCTTTTCTAGAGGGTTCTTCCTATAAAGTTAATTCTAACATATTGTTCGCATAAAAATGTCTTGTTCAGCTATGGTTTTACTCCCTTCTTGTTAGTGCTAGTTCCAAAAAACCCAAGAAGGTGATACAGAAACACAAAACCTAAGGCTTCAATACAGAACAACTCAAACCAATGGTTGACGTTCTGGCGAAAAAGTCGACCTCATACATACCGTCTAAAATAAAAAATATTTTAGCTGTTTTATCATTCCTATAGTAACATACAGTATGACTCCAGTGATTCATTTCCAGTGAGGAGTACTGAGAATGGGCGGAAAGCGTTGTCACAAGGTGCATCACCTAAAGCTCAATATCAGCGAAAACACCATGAAACACAAAGTTGTAGTCAGTAGTAACAGTAGGCAATGCTTCAAATATGGATGTTGCTGCAAAAAAAACGACAAATTCTAAAACGTGGATGATTCACAAACATTTTCTATTTGTGTCATGGTGGGGATCCAAGATAAGAGACACCAATTCAATATCCTGTCAAATGTGAAGGATGTCACAATCACTCCAGCTGTGACGGGGTTGAATTGTGGTCAGAAAAGTGTTTCAGCAGAGCATTGAGATGTCAGAGCGAATATTCATCTTTGACCTTTTGGATATTGATGTCATCACTTCATAATTTTTGTCTATTAGACATTCTGTCATATGAATTCTTGTGTGGGCCGTTTTAATCATGCCTCAGAAAGAAACTAGACTCAATCTCACACGCTTGTTACAAGGATTTCGACTCCAAAGACATCCAATTAGAACGGACTGAGCTTGCAGCTGGAAGTTTGGTCCAATCAGCGATCTAAAGGACGACAACTGCAGGCAGTAAGGAGCACATCTTCACCCAACAAACACATTGGTTTGCCATTTATTTCAAGCATCCAAATCCATTATTTTCCAAAACAATCAAAGCTCATTTTCTCGTTTTCCTTTAGTTTTTTTTCCAAAGGTTCAATTCATATATATTCTTTGTACTCCAATGGAATGAATGCAATGTCAAGCAATAAAATATGCTGATGACACGTCCTTTAACAAGAATAATAATGTCTTTCATAATGTTTTCTCAGGTTTCAAAGCTTAACTGTGGTGTAAGGTTAACTTGATGCGCTGGACAAACACTTTAAATACACTTTGAATTACCTAATTTGCAGACATTTTAACCACTTTTTAAAAACCTGTGAAGTCACCTAGATGAAGACTAACGTTGCATCTCTATTTGTGTACTCCTGTATTTACATTTGCTGTTTTGTGCGTTATAATGCGAAATATGGAAAAATGATTTATTGGATGCTGCAGTCATAACATCAAAGTTTGGAAAGCTGGACACCTCTCACTCAAAAACCGCCATCTTTGCTACGTAATAATAATAATAATAATAATAATAAATAATGGCAACGTTAATGTAATTAGAAGATTAGCCATTAAGGTTCCTCCGGTGAACACAACAGTATACAAAGACAAGTTACACCTGTGGATTTTGTTCACTATTTAGGTAACATACCACTATACTAGAGTCAAAAACACACCGTGGTTGATTTTATATGCGGCCGTTTGAGACACTACTACACGGCCACATTTTACGCAACTGCATAAGTGTTTAAATTGTTATATACCGTTTAGTTTGTGTTGTGTGTTCACTTGGTACGCATTGTACTAAAGGAAGTATTCAAATTGAGAGCACAAAATTATTAATGTAAGTATGATAGTCAGAGTGTTTCCAATAACAAGTCTGAAGGGGGCTTGCAGTAAGTCTTGACGTTTTATAAAAGTGAATGTCAGCCAGATAGAGAGCATCCTTGTGTTCAATATCTCTGTCTGCTATGGGCACTTGACTGTAATAAATAGAAACCCTGTAAATCATTAATGATATAGCTCAGTTTGGTTTGCTCCCCTCAGGGCAACAGTACATAATACCACTGGCAAAGAAAAAGGTCATTTTATCCCATGTGCAATTACTGCGGTCGATGTATTACATCTATCTTTGATATGAGAGTGTAGGCTTTGAAAGGAATTAGACACAGGGTAAACTAACGAGTAACTTTCCTTAATTTCCATTGAGAGATAGAGCGTAGGCCCGTGAGTTTCTTTGGTTTCTTTTCTCATTAAGTCTCTAATTTCAATGGGCTTTGATGTCTTCTTACATGGATTTTCTTTAGTTAGTGCGGGGCTATTTGAGTTGCTTCTTTATATATGTTTAAATCCGTCTATAATGATGGTTTTCTGTCCTGGGATTACTCCTATTCTGCTCATGCTCACTACCCGGGCAATAAAGTTTTTCAGAGCCCAAGGAAGATGTTCTGCCTAAAGCCCAACAATATTAAGTCTATTATGACATAGGAAAGAAAAAAGCAGCAAAACCTCAGATTTGAGAAGCTGGAACTGGGGGAATATTTGGCTTTCCAATTGGAAATAATTGGTTAAATACAACTAATTAGACATAAAATAGGTGCTGGTTAAATATCCAATTGATTTATCCATATTTGTGCAGCTATAGTAGAGTTATGTACAAATAGCCACAGATCTGAGACTGATTACACCTCCAAAAATAACAATAATCAGACTTCAATTACACTTCAACTGATTAGAGCTGAACAATTAGTCCAGGATTGATGAATCAAAAGTAGAGACAATACATACTGATATACACCTGAACATCAGCAGGAGAGGCCTCTTTAAAGTAGAGAAACTAAATACTGATATACACTAAGGCTGCACGATTTTGGGAAAAAAATCGAATTGCGATTTTTCTGACAAATATTGCGATTCCGATTCGATTTGCGATATTTGTTTTTAAGTGACCCAACGGAAGTTTATTGTAAAATGCGGCCATATCTCCGGCTAGGAAGGTCACATCAACATGCTCCCGTCTCTAGCACCCCCGCAGCCCGAGCTACGAGTGAAAGAACTAAACTTACATGAAACTTCCGTTGGGTTGCTTTAAAGTCAAGCTTCAGTTTAAGATTCACCCTGTAATAGATGTAAAACATGTGATGGAGCATTACTAACCTGACTCAGACGGTTTGTTTCACCAAACCATCTAGGAAAGCTCCATTGGAAGCCATTTGGAAAGGGCAGGCACTTTCAAAAATACTTGGCAGGTGATTGGATCAATCTGTCTATCACCTTCTATCATGGGCCACTTCTGATTGGTTAACAATGGCTGGTACATGTGGAGCACAGCACTTCTGATTGGTGTGGATGACTGACACACAAGAAGAACAAAAAACAAAGTTTTAAAAAAAAATGTAGAAAGAAAAAAAAATGTTAAAAAAAATGCAGGCTTTGCGATTTGATAATCGCATCATTTCAAATCGCGATTTCAATTTAAAATCGATTAATCGTTCAGCACTAATATACACCTGAACATCAGCAGGAGAGGATTCTTTAGAGTCTTTATGAGTCGTTTTGAGTAAAAGCATCAACTAACTGTAATGTAATCTCTGTTCTTATCCCGGGTGTAAATAGCATCTAACTTAAAGTAAATCTTTTTCATGAAGCTATTCTCCTATCTAATATTTGTTTAGAATTGATTTTGAATCTGGACTCGAGACCCCAAGAATCCAAATGAAACTGTGAGATTACCAGAGATTCCAACATCTAACGCAGACCTATTGTGGTGTGAATGTGCTATAAATCGTCTGTTGATAGATTATAAGTGGATTCTCTTTCTGCAAATCCAATGATGACGTGTAGTTTAATCATATCATGTATTATAAAATCACTCATGAACTACATCGGGATGTTCCAGCTTCTATTCTTAGCCCTGTTCTTTTTGGGAAGAGCTTTCTTCCGGCATCAAATATTTACACCAAACTCCACTGACTTTATGGTGGTCTTTATTGTGAGAATAAAGCAATAAAGGAACATTTAAATTAAGTATTTTTGAAAGAAAGCATCTGTCCAAGTTATAGCTGAACTGATTTAATTTACACATCAACATTTTTCCTTGTGCAGTGCCCTTGAGCAAAAGACAGACTTTAACTGTTACTGCACTATTATGCTTTTTGGGGTTCAAAACACAGCCGGTCAGCTAACCAATCAGAGCAGACTGGGCTCTGGTTTCAGACAGAGGGTGAACAGAGGTGCTGCAGCACAGGCAGTATGAGAACAATAAAGAGCTTTTTGAACATTAAAGCATGGAGACATGTCCCAGGAGAGACACAAAATACTGATAGACACCTGACATCAGCAGGAGAGGACTCTTTAAAGCAGGGGTGGGGAACCTTTTTCCTCTCAAGGGCCATTTCAATTTGTTCAACATCCTCCGAGGGCCGTACAAATTATTGACCTCTGCTTAAAAATACTAAAATCACAGCCCATTCATTTGGCCTTTCTTTCATGCTGTGCAAAGAAAAAGCCAGCTCTTAATCCAGATATCTCACCATGACTCGATGCATGCACGTGCACGGTTGTGGCATGAACACCAAAACAGAAAGATATGGACACAAGATGTGTGCAAATGTATTTAGTTTCCTATCCATGTGAACATGATTTAAGTCGGGGGGGACCTAACCTCCTCTAGGGGGGTCCGGGGGCATAATCCCCCGGGAAGATTTGTTTTTAAATGTTGAAGTTAAAAGCATCAATCTGGTGCACTTTGAGAGCAACATTAGGAGATCTATGGATACATCTCTCAACACCCATTTGAAACAGAACTGTAAACAGATTTTCTTTTTCTTTATGGATATTTTACAAATCACTCCCCTTTCAAACTGTATTCTTAATAACAACTTTTTTTTACTGTCATATAGTATTTTATACCTGTTTACTTTATTCTCTTGTGTTTTTATAACTATAATGATCATATAAAGATGTGCCTCTACCTCACTAGTTGTAGAAAAAGCTTCTTATGTTCGTTAGCATAGCTAGCTAACCAGATGCTAATAACAACAGAGTTATTGACAGTATGATCAGTATGACAGATGAGCAGATCGCCACTGGGCTTTCAACTAAAGACACAGCCACGCAGAAACTGCGGCATGTGTACGGCTCCTTATGGGTACTGCAATTCGTGAAGTCCCGGCCCGGAGGGGCTCTCCGTCAGAACTACACCCCTGTCAGACGAGACATATACCACGTGATGACACGTTCGGCTCGTGTTGTGTTGTGTTTAAGGACCCTGACCTTGGCCAGGAAAAACAGGCACTCGCTTGTTTAATTATTTTGCGGTCTAGATTCCTTTTTTTGTTTTTGTTTTTTGCGTGTGTTTATAAATTACCTGGAGGGCCGTACCAAATGGTCTCGCGGGCCGTATACGGCGCGGGGGCCGGGAGGTTCCCCACCCCTGCTTTAAAGTATAGCACTACATACTGATATACACCTGAACATCAGCAGGAGAGGACTCTTTAAAGTAGAGACACTAAATACTGATAAACACCTGAACATCAGCAGGAGAGGACTCTTTAAAGTAGAGACACTACATACTGATATACACCTGAACATCAGCAGGAGAGGACTCTTTAAAGTAGAGACACTACATACTGATATACACCTGAACATCAGCAGGAGAGGACTCTTTAAAGTAGAGACACTAAATACTGATAAACACCTGAACATCAGCAGGAGAGGACTCTTTAAAGTAGAGACACTAATACTGATAACACCTGAACATCAGCAGGAGAGGACTCTTTAAAGTAGAGACACTACATACTGATATACACCTGAACATCAGCAGGAGAGGACTCTTTAAAGTAGAGACACTACATACTGATATACATTACATCAGCAGGAGAGGACTCTTTAAAGTAGAGACACTACATACTGATATACACCTGAACATCAGCAGGAGAGGACTCTTTAAAGTAGAGACACTACATACTGATATACACCTGAACATCAGCAGGAGAGGACTCTTTAAAGTAGAGACACATACTGATATACACCTGAACATCAGCAGGAGAGGACTCTTTAAAGTAGAGACACAATACTGATATAACCTGAACATCAGCAGGAGAGGACTCTTTAAAGTAGAGACACTACATACTGATATACACCTGAACATCAGCAGGAGAGGACTCTTTAAAGTAGAGACACTACATACTGATATACACCTGAACATCAGCAGGAGAGGACTCTTTAAAGTAGAGACACTACATACTGATATACACCTGAACATCAGCAGGAGAGGACTCTTTAAAGTAGAGACACCACATACTGATATAAACCTGAACATCAGCAGGAGAGGACTCTTTAAAGTAGAGACACTAAATACTGATATAGACCTGAACATCAGCAGGAGAGGACTCTTTAAAGAAGAGTTTAGTAGAGTATGGAGTTTGGTACAATCTGTGCTCAGAAAAAGGTTTTTATGTGTTCTTTGGTTGACACCAGTTGGATGAAATACAAAATAAAAATAGCACTTAGAGAATTTAGCCCATTTGAAACTAATTCACAGCACTAACAATGGTTTGTTTATTTCAAGCGAATACATTTGCATTTCTCTGAGTTATATATTTATTGTTTATTGCACTTATCGCAAGTTGCTTTGAGTAAAAGCATCAGCTAAATGTAATGTAATCTCTGTTCTTATCTCTACCAACAACAGTACCTAATTTCTTCTTCAAATTAAGTAAATCATGTCCGACACACAAAATTCATCCCCGAGTATAAAAGCGGGAAAGAGCGTTGAGGGTTTTTGTAAAAGGTTTTTGTGTGTACATTAGGTGGCATCAGTGAGATCCTTAAACCCTCATATTTGTTTTGGGTGATGTGAACATTTTGACAGCCCGGTCTGCTTTCAGTCAGAGGAGGATTCTGGGAAGAGGGCAGTGTTTATCCCGAGGAGGATCAGCACTGGGATAACAGCCTGAAGACGGCTAAACATTAAGAGACAGCAGCGAGATTATTCCCACTAATTATCTTCATTACTGACACAAGAAATGTTTTAGGACAACATTAACTGCCCTGATGTTTAATCCCTACAGACACAAACAATTTCATTACGGATTCATCTGCTAATTATTCTGGAGTGTGAATTTCATAAAATATGTTGGTAAAAAGTGGTTTTCAGAGCCCAAGAAGATGTGTACAGTTTGCTTTCTGTCATTTCAAATCACAAATATATTAAGTTTATGATCTAATAGGAGGGAAAGAGGCAACAAAACCTCACATTTTTCGAAGCTGGAATAGGGAAAATGTTGGCTATTCACTTAACCAGTTAAGCCCTGAGCCTGTTTTTCTCGAAAATTACATTCCCAGAACAATTGACTATAGGCCTATCTTCACTTCTAAAAGGGGTAAATTAATCATCTTTTTTCTCAAAGCAATGATAAACCTGTGAGTTGGATGTAGAAAAGTCAGAATCAATATAGAATTTTTTTATTTTAAAGTAAATTCAGATTGAACATAGTAAATTTAACGGTTAGTGTCCGTCCAAAAAAAAACATTAATTATAGTGAAAACCACCCTTGAATGATGGGATAGTAGACTAAAAGCTTTAGGAATCCAAACTATAACATATAATAAGTACCCTGCATCAAGATTGATGCAAACAAGTGACATTTGACCTTTTTAGAGAGATTTAGAACGAACTCAAGAAATGTGCTTGGTAATTTATTTTTTTAATATATCAATTCTAGGATTTCCTAAAAAGCCAGAGGTCTGTGAATGATTGCACTTGCAGTATTAACAATCGTCATCAAACTTCACACTTCAACTGATTAGAGATGAAACAACCAGTCATAATTGATTAATCCACAGAAGAAATAATTGCTAACACTTTTCATTATAATATGATGTAAGCCATTGCATTTTCTCAAATGTAAATATACGGTGGGTTTTGTATGACAGTAAATTGGTTATTTTGACTAAGGCTGGAGTTTATGATTTAAAAATAATTAATGATTCATAGTTACGTCTTTAAAATGTCAGATAATAGTACAAAATATATATTATAATTCTAAAATATAAATACAAAGCCAAAGTGACATTGAGAATTCAGGTGTGGTCTGAAAGATAATAAAAAAGGCAAAGCTGACAAGTTAGGATTTGTTGTCTGGTCTAAAAACAAATAAATAAATACATAATAAAACCAAATCACAAAGATATCTTATAGGACTTAAAATACAATAAGATTTGGGGATTTTTTTTCACATGACATAATCATTAAATCAAGCTTACACTAAGACATCAGAAAATTAACGACCCTAAAGTAGGACAACTCCACACACATGTCCATATAATGAGAATGTTATGAGCAATGTAAATGTGATATCTCACCATTAGTAATGACAATAACAATGTCAAATCTCGACATGTATCTTTCATTTTTTCATCCAGGTGTGCAATTGAAATTAGTATCTGTGATTTACATTGTAATGGTAGAAACCACAAACTAATAGTCAGCATAATTTCTGTTTGATATGAAATCGTTTGCATTAAAACATCCCTGTAAGTAAGTAGATAAAAGACTCACCATGAGCGGAAAGGTGGAGAAACACAAGGTGACAAAAAGCAAACTTTTCATGTTTCCTCCTCAGGTAGAATCCTCTCACGCAGGTAATAAATACAATCAGGAGTCCGGACTTCATTTAAAATCCACTTTAGACTTCTCCATCCCGACAACAGGGTCAGAAAACTGTTTTAATTCCAAGTGCAGAAAAAACGGATGAAAATGCATGAGAATCCAGTGATGGTGTGTATCCCCACTGTTTCCCTCCACTGAGTTAACGTGCAGAGAGAGATCAGTGACCTGCAGACAAGTCTCCAATGATGAGCACAAAGACTTCCGGTGCTGTATTTCAAAATAAAACCTTAATTTACCTTCACTTCCGGAATGCCCCCCCGCCATATTTGTTCTCGTAACGACAGATATTTGGAAAATACTTATAGTTGCCATTTGTGTTTGTTATCCTTTTTGTCCCTGAAATAATTACATGTATCTTGTAAGCCTACATCCTGCACGAATAGAGACCAGATGGTATTTGTTTTTTTCTTATTTGGCTTTTCTATTTTGGCAAGTAGACTATATTAAGTCAAGTAGCCTAATAAAACTTAAGTACGATTTTTATATATTTTCCATACTACATTTTGGAAGCAAATATTGTACTTTCTACTGTAATATTGTACTTTTACTCTACTATTAAAAATATCACTATACAATTAATAAAGTTCTTCATATTTACATATTTCATTCAATGCTTTGAACATTACCTAATCATTAATATTCCTTGTTCTTTTATCTTACAAAAGACATTCTTCATGGTTACAATAGCCGTTAAATAGGCCAATTATGCTTTGTGGGATTTTCCCTTTTCTGTAGTGTGTTATATGGATTTCTGTGCATGTAAATGGTCTGCAAAGGATCCCTTTGTTCCCTCGAGATGGAATTTTCTTTCTCTTTTTGAACATGAAAGCATGGAGACATTTCCAGAAGAGGCACTAAATACAAATATGAACCTGAAAATGAGCAGAATGTGGCCTCTTTAATTGGCCCATGATGCTTACCACCTGCAGTTCACAGTTTATCCACTTCTTTATTACCAAAAGACTACAGACGGCAGCGATCCAGGACTCTTTTCATCCCCGCCAAATCATTTCTGTGCGGACTATCAGAAATTCTAACAGAAGCCCTGTGTTAGATGTTTCCCACAATACACTGAGAGGGGGGGGAATAACAGGGAGCCGGGTTTTGTTTGCCTAAATCCAACTGTGAAGTCTGGATCCAAACACTCACTCCCCCCACAACAACCCTGTTACCTTGGGTAACCCGGCCGTAACCCTAACTCTAAATACATTTGAAATTATTTCACTTTTTGGTTAGACATTTGAAGAAAAAATGGTGTGATGCGCAGCTATTGTGCCTATTCTTTTCTTTCTTTAAAAGAGGATAAAACCATTTTTGGAGGTTTATGAATTTGTGGAAATAGTTTCTAAGTTTGCATATTAAGCAAATGGAATTGTATGTGATGTTAAATGGAGTTCATATTAAAGCCCCCTTAATGTTGTGTCAAAAGAGTTCATGTGGAAGCCATGGAAGTACATTTATTGGTTTATAATAAACAAAGATATCGTATTTTTTGTTGTAATGAGTTTGCTTCTTCATTTCATAATATGGTGGAGGAAAATGTTGATATATTCATATCATTTCATGTTTTCCCTCTGTCATTATGCTTTGGTGGTTCCTAAATTGCATTATTTGTATTCCACATTTTACATTTGCAGCATGAAAAGTGTTAAGTGTAAAGGCTAAATGCTAACAAATATGGATTAAAGCAGACTTTTTGGTAGCAAGAGTGTATGTGCATTATAAACCCATCCTATTCTGGTTAATGTTCCCTTCAAATAGCAGGAAAATATGGCGCCCTTGGCTTTAGACCAGGTATTTTTTGGTTACTGGTGCTCAAGCTAGCAATATGCAAAAAGACTGCCTGAACATATCTCATTTTAACATCAACACTACCATGTGCACATACATGGGCACAAGTACAGTATGATACTTACACAATGTTGGCACTTAGCGTTAAAAGGACAAATGCGTCATTCTGAAACTAGCTATGACTGTTGTACTGCGCGGATGTGAGAAAGGGCGCTCTAAAAGAAATATGTATCCACTTCAATGAGTCTTTCAGATTAACAACTAGATTATGAAATTCTGTATTTGAAATCTAGTAAAGTTCATTGGGGAAACACTTGTCAGTTTATCAGCTAAAGTCACCTAAGACCCGAGTGGAAACTTTATGATTGAGTAGGAACTCTCAGGACATTAATACATGCTCCCCTCTCTTTTTATAAATGCACATATCTCAGTACATGGTTTCTGTCCTGGCAGCTACCAGCTGTGGGCGAAAGTATCAACAAGACATTAATATGAGCAGACAGAAAACGTAAAGCAGTCCCAGTACTTTATGACTTGTGTATAAACCCGGATTTAAACAGCGTGACGTGTTAAAAAAAACCTTGAACATAGTAAACCCTGAGCCAGATAAGGGCAAGAACTTATCATTAAGTTTCTCAACTGTTATTTATTTCTTATTTTTGATATTTATGATTTATTTTTGGCACATTTTTTATTCCAGGGGAAAATTGGGTTTGCGAAAGTTGCTTCATTTAAGAAAAATAATAAAATAAAGATTTTAAATTTTTTGGGAAAAAGGTGCAAAATTATTTTCAAAAAAAAAAGTATAAAAGATTACAAATAAATATATATAAAAAAGATAAAACATAAAAAAATATTTTAAATATTATATAAACATAAAAAGTGAAAGATACGTTTATTTTATAAATACATTTAAATTTACATAAGACGTTTACACATTGCAATACAATATATAACTCAAATAAACTTTAAGGACATCTATTTTTCCTCAAATTTTCTAATGAATTTAAATTCAATTAAAAGTGGCTGTATTGGTAAACATTACCAAATGTTGTGTACATCTGAGTACACAACATTTTTTTCCCCTCTGTGTCTCGTTACCCACATGCATTAACACTGATTGGACATTCATGCTAAATAAATGTTTTGTTAGTTTTGAAGTGGTTTCTGGGGAGCTCTGTAAAGAGGAAGGGCGTTGTTGGTTTCAGTCATTTCCCTTATAAGGTTTTCTGTTGCTTGTCATGGGTTTTTTTTCTTTCTAAATTATTGTTTTGCTCTGATTTTAATGTATTCACCTCCTGGAAAAATACACTGTAGTGAACAGCTTAACAACTGCGAGATAAAAATAAAAGTTTTTATTATTTTAAATATTGCTCACATTTCAGTTTCGAGTTGGAAAAGAAAATTAAATTGGTACCTAATTATCCTTTTTGTTGAGTTGAGTTTCTTACAGTATACTATGTGGAGATTTAGTTTCCAGTCAATTAAGTGTGATAATTCATCCATGTAACGCAATGATTATTTTTGTAGTGCCTAGAATACTCCTTAACGGCACTCCACCATGAATAAGGTATGCAAATGTCTCTTTCAATAAACAATATATCAACTGTCTCTGCAGACTCCCCCCTTTTCTCCAGAATGTATTTTATAGTCTTGATGTGGATTTATACTCTATATAAACACTACCATGACATCTAGTGGGTAATCACGCTCTGTGCAAATTCTGCTCAAAAACTCCTCATTTACAGTCCACTTCAAGATGGTATCTTTTAATTTTACATAGAAAATTAGAGTAGGCTGTCTAACTTATATTGTAAACTAATGAGGTCAACAGTAGTGTAAGCTCCCACATTACAGGCAACAGATAGGAGGAAATGGTCAAAGGCTTGTATCCCTGATGGCATGTGTAAGGGTTTGGTAAAGTGATGGGAAAAGAGTTGAAGCCTCACTAGTTGTATATTTTTGACCACACCACAAATAACAGTTTTGCATATATCTGAGATATAAAAATAAGTATAGAAAGATCAATCAGGGAAACATCATGTTTAAATAAGACTGTACGTGGTTAGTAGTAGCCTATCGCACGGGCTGATTCCTGTAGCATTTAATTCAGATTTTATATATTTAAATTGGACTACTTTGAAGACAATACCAATAATTGTATTATTGGTATTGTCCTACAATTAATGATTTGTATAGGGAGTGGGAACAAGGCAACTGAACCAGCAGTAGAGGATCAATTACCCCGAAATATAGCTAAATTAACACAATTTACTGATACCTGACCCCTTAAATGCAGTTTACAATTTGTGGGACCTTGTAGGCCTGTTATTTTTGTAAAAATATAAAATGTTAGACCATTGAGACAACTTTGTGTGTTCGGATGTTCGGATCCAAAAGAAAACCAACAAAAATAAAAAACTATGGACATCCTACTATTAGGCCTACAATAAAACCACTTGTTGGACTTAATATTAACTATATTTAGGCTATTTAAAAAATAAAATGTTTTGAAACAAGGAGAGTTTGGATTTGTTATTTGAATATAGACAGTTTGGTCTTGGATGTGTTTTGGGAGAGATTTTGAGAATGTATCTAGGTCTAGGTATAACAACATATCGTCAAATGTGGACTAAATTGACATTAAAACTACGAAGACTGCTCAAATATCGTATTTGTGAAACTTTGACAGTTGGAGAAAAAGCACCATTTTCCCTCCACAAGATGGCGCCCAGGTCCGCCGTTATGTTTGTGTTTTGAAGCTCCCTCCCTGTCTGAGGCTGACCTTCTTCCCGCGATGACAGTTTCCTGCAGGCTGTCCGCCTCACAGCGAGATGTGCTGAAGGGGAAGACGGGGTTATCTGAGTTAAAGCTGCTCGGCATGCTGTGGACTTGAGAGGAGGAGTGATTTTTTACTTTATTTTTTAAAGGGAAGGACGAATGTCGATACTGGTGAGTGTGTTGTTTGATAAATAAGTAGTTTTTTTCCGGCTAGTGTTTGGTTTACGCAAATCCGATACGTGTCACTTTGCGGAGAGAACGTCACCAAAGACTCCCTTCAAAAAAATGGGGAATTAAAAGATAATTTGCTTTATTTGTAATTCTACGCACTGTAGGCAAAAACTTATACACAATTTAGATTTAGTAGAAAGGTCATCTTGTATTCGGCATATATTTAATCTAGCAAAACACCACATATTTCAGTAAAACATGTACTTTAGTTAACAAATGTACACTTTACGTTGCAGTCTGTTTTGATGGCAGAAGATTGCGGAGGCAGCGGTTGAAGCACTTTTAAAAGTCAAAATCTTACAGAAAATAAATTGTATAGGTGTATTATGTTAATGCCGAATTAAAAACGATTGTGTAAAATTACGAATGATATATTACGTTCTCACTTTTGAAGTAGCTACTGCTGACTTTTTCACAGGTAACACAAATGTGCTATTATTGCAATGGAGTTTCGTATGACGTCCTCCCAGACAAGAAGGTAGACAGTGGAATAACATGTATTAATATGCCATTTGGAAATGTTTTGGAGACTAAAAGAGTATCATTTTAATGCCGTTAGGTAATATTCGGCTCTAATGTGGGTGTTGTGTAGTCAACTTTTTACTGCATAGTCTACTTGTTGAAGGGGAGTTACTGTAACATGGAGCTCAAGCTGGGTTAGGCCCGATATCTATTGTAGCCTTTGTAATATACCAATCATTTAAATACTGTTAAATTGTATTTTTGGAACCTATAACATCTTGGTTCACAGGAAGTGAAATATGTTATACATTCACCCCCTGGTGTGCTGTCCATACACTTCTCATCAGTGTTGGCACTAATCAAATAACCAGTTAGTAAGACACAGAATCTCAATGGTACATTTATGAGCCTCAACAGTTGGCTTGTTTTATTCTGTCATGCTTAATGTTGTTTTATTCTTTAGGGTATAACTACAGCATGACTGTGTCGTCATTTTCTGACCTTTGGAGATAGATATTGTGCATCCTGACCAAAAGTCAAAGAAAACTTTATTGTCAATTTCTCTGTGTATGCTACAGACAGAGAAATCCAATTATGTTTGTTACCGTCCCAAAGAATAAGAATATATACATACTTGAACCCAATCTAATATACACAGATATACACATAATTAAGAGGTATACAATAAAAAAAGAATGCACAACAATAAATGTGGTTTTATTGTCATATGCACAAAGCTACAGTGTAGAAATGGCAATGAAATTCTTCTGACCTGAGCTCCTCCAACAATGCAACATATATAATAAAATACTAAAATACAAAATAAAAAGTAGTGCAAAAAGTCTATATACATGTAAATAGAATATGATATGTACAAGAACAGAATATGAAATAAAATAATGTAAATTAAGACAAAATTAAATACGGTTTATTGCGTGGATAACTATTTATATAGATAAGTATATTGCATGACAAACAGGAATGTTTATCGGGGCACTTAGCAGAGCTCAGGTGTTTAGCACTGTATAACTTTTCCTGTTTTTAAAATGTCGTTCCAGTGGTGAAATGACTAACAGGATGGAGGGTTCTTCGGCCCCAGGAGCCAAGGCGAACGGACCCATTGCAGCGCCCAGCAGCCCAACAAGCTCCAAAATCGGTCCGCCACTGTCCCCAGAAGACCTGGACGACGGGCCTCAGTCTTCTCTGACTGATGTCACCCAAATGTGGATTACATTCGTCAAGACTTTCGCCATCATCTTCCCCATCTACGTCTTGGGATACTTTGAGTTCAGCTTTAGTTGGGTTCTGATTGGACTCGCCATGTTGTTCTATTGGAGGAAAAACCACGGCACTAAGGACTACAGGATAAACCGAGCCTTAGCATACCTGGACCATGAGGATAAAGTATTGAAGCAGAGTGTGCCTACTTCGGATCTACCACCATGGGTAAGTCTTCCAGTGTTGTTACAGGAGTTTCAGGCTTCACCCCTCCCTTGGGCATTCTTCCAGCCTGCATGGCGACGTTTAGGATGTCAACATTGAGTGTTCGCCTGCCAAACTGGCTGATAGGGATAACCTGCCACAACCAAAATTAAACTAGTTAGTCTTCACTCAAGTGAAATACATGTATTTTTCTCTTAGGGAAAACCTTGGAAAGCACTATCCTACTTTCTTAGTTTGAGAAAAACAGATTTCTTGAGTATGTTTCCACATTTAAAGAAATCAAAGGACGAGACAAGTACCTTGTAATTTCCTTGTTTGGGTTTATTAGCCTTTAGAAACTGTTGCGTGTGATGTGTTGAAACTGGATGATTTAGCTGGACTTAATTAAATTCATGAGACTTGTTGACTAACACTCAGCTGCAAATATTTTGTTGGTGAAAAAGCAGATTTTGGGGAGTTAAGCTTGCAACAAATAGAGAATAACTAACAGTTTTTGGCAGTTGGCTACTCCCGAATGGCCAGCAATGTGAAACGATAAATTACCAACTTAATTTCTTGTCTTTGGATAATATTTCCTGGTGTTTAACCTACAAAGACCAATATGTTGGCAATCAGGGATAAAAACATGCATCATTCATCTCTGATTTCATTTGAATCTACAGGACAAAACAAATGTGGTTGCTTCTTAATGATGGTCTCATTAATAGCCTCCGTAAAGGTCACCCATTTTGCACACAAGCTCCCCATCAGTTCTATGAACTAATCAGTTTTTGAGCATTTCCATCGTCAGAGGCACCCGAAGGTGTTGGGAGTCTTCAATGAATAATTAACACATGGCCTCAGAGCCCACAGGGTGCCCGACGCTGGCACTGGTAAAAGCAGGAGAGCCATCAAACCTGTTTTTAATTTTCACTTTCCGTGTTCTTCCCCCTTGGCGTGGTTCCCTGTGACACATTTAGAAAGCTGTGTGAAGGAATAGGAGGTCGACTTGCGTCACGGCTACAACATAGCTGCCATTCTCCGTCTCAACATGTGCAAGCTTATCCTGCAAAAATTGTTAGTTCCCAAAGTGCAAGAAAGAATGGAGAGGAGTCACAGTGAGCCAGTAACATTTGCTTGTCAGAGCTTACTTTGCAAATTATCTATTTGGCCCGTGTTGGCTGAGAGTACAATGCTTTTCCCAAAGCCTTTTTTTTTTTAGAGCAGGGCAATAGATAGAAGACTTTAGTTCAGTAATTGTTCCATTTATGATTTTCAAGCCTCGTTAAATACGCATAACACTTAAGAGGTTTTCAAATTGTGTTATTCTGTAGGGCCATAAAGTCAAATTGACCTGACCAATCTCTGATCTTCCTTTTTCTAGTGAAGGCCAGACGATAACACAGAATTCAGGACAAATTGTTTTCATTTTGATTGGTTGTGTGTTCGACCTATCTCTGCATGCATGACAGAAATGTAATATTGTATTGTAGTTTACAAAACCAATAGTCTGACTCTGATTGGATATTGGAGCTTTTCGCTGCACAAATTAGCATTTTGAAAAAAGGCTGATTTCTTTAAGACTGCAAATATTTGTTTTAGCAAATTTAATAGAACAGTTTAATCAACATAATAAAGCCGCTATTAAGTATATGGATTTTGTTATTACTACTCTAAAAAAAAGTTTACTTATATACAAGTAGTATGTTGACCTTGGTACCATAATCCGTTATTTGTAAAAGTGGCACATTTTTAAAAAGCGAGAGTGAGAGTGAATTGAAGCATTTTAAAGTGACCTTACTTTCCCAGTTAGTCTTGTGAGTTTTCCTTTTTAGTATTGCTGGTGTTGGTCCATATTCATTTAATAGTGTCAACAATTATGTCAACAAAATGTGTAGTTGAACATCAATATTACCAGCAACCCACACTTGATCTATACCATCATATTTTATGTGGTATATTCTTTTAATGTAATTATGAAGCATTTCATACCAGACCCTTTCAGTGACTTGAGAGATTTAGACAGTGCCTCGGTAATAAAGAGGTTCCCTGTCTGCCACAATATTTTAGTTTATGGCTGATGATGCTGGAAAAACTGTGGGAGGCTGAGTGGATGGCAGGCTGCCAGCGGGACTCAAACCCAGCCACAAAGCATCCCATCAACACATCCATTATCACACAGACCTTGAGAAACACAGGGCTCAGCAATAGAGTGGTGCAGCGACGACGTGTTTTTGTAGGCTGACCATAACACAAGGGCTCCCTCCATTAAAACACAATGGGATTTTCCATTGGGTTTTTGAATAAATGGTTCTGATACTGATATGTTTTGTTCAGAAGGATAATCTCCACATATTAACACCACTTTGTAATTGTTGAAGTGTTATGCAATCTCCAGAAGTAAAATGCTAAACTTGGCTTTAAACAAACTACATCACGGTCACATGACACATCACCACCGCTTACCTTAAGGCGTATAATGTTCGGCGTGATGACGTTTAGTCTTTGTTTTTTCCATTGGTTTTCGATAAAATTGCAGAATATAAGCTCTGTGTCAAAAAAACGTTTATCATGCTTACACGTTTTGTTCAGCAGGATAATCTCCAAATATTAACACCACTTTATGATTTCTGAAGTAAAAAGCTAACGTTATGCTATAAAGTAACTACTGCACGGTCACATGACTTCATGTCACCACCGCTAAGCTAAAGGTGGCTAATGTTGGGCTATAGAGGAACTACAGCACGGTCACATGACTTCACGTCACCACTGCTAAGCTAAAGGTGGCTAATGTTGGGCTATAAAGGAACTACAGCACGGTCACATGACTTCACGTCACCACCGCTAAGCTAAAGGTGGCTAATGTTGGGCTATAAAGGAACTACAGCACGGTCACATGACTTCACGTCACCACCGCTAAGCTAAAGGTGGCTAATGTTGGGCTATAGAGGAACTACAGCACGGTCACATGACTTCACGTCACCACCGCTAAGCTAAAGGTGGCTAATGTTGGGCTTGATGACGTTTAGTTGACTAATTTAGACACTCGTTAGCAACCGCTGTTTTTAATTTCACCAGTGGGGTTTTACTGATATTTTAGCACAAAAACATTAAATTCTCTTCGGCTTATATTAACCACAGACCTTATTTAAGTAATCTTACCAAAAATACGTTAAAAAAGCCATTAACTTCAAGTCGAGGGAACTTATAAGTGCTTAAATGCTGACTAATTTCTAGGTTTAGGACTCATTCCTGCACCAATCTAAAGCCTGGGCCCAATACAAAACGATCAGCTATGTTTTTGTCTACAAAGTAGAATAAGGAAGAGACAGAGTGTTGGTAGAGCTGCTGTCTTTTTTGTTGTTTTAGGAGTCAGCTAGCATATCTTTTAGTCACACATTTTTTTAACCCACATCAACGGACTAATGACGTTTGAATGTATAAACCAAACAATGGTGATCGACAGCTCATTGTTTTTGCCTGATTAAAGGGAAACTGACACACAAGCGAGTGAAAGTACCTCTGAAGGATTAACGTGTCCTACTGATTACCAATCAGCTGTGAACTTTGACCCCTGAAAGACACTCAGACGCTGTCAATCTGTCCTTAATACAGTAGAAGATACTTTATCTTTTTCACCTCTATCACACTGACCTCAGAACCCAATGATTAGAAGCTTATAGAAGTCCTTGAGTCAGCGTGAAATAATCGTAGTTAGGAGCCATTTTGTGTTACTGGGAGATTACTCGTTGGTAAAATGAGGAAAATTATGTTAACAAATACTTTCAAATTGCCAATCGCAACTTCCCAGTGTGCAGGTTGAAGTCTTTGAGTTACTTTTTTGTCCAATACTTCGAAATTCTCGCATTTAAAAACCTAATCTCCAACAAAACATTTCCATTGAATGATTAAGTGATCAATCAAACAACCCATTTATTTTAATCTAATTTAATGTGACTAATTCCATCCAATCTAGAACACTTTCTCTAACTGTTCTGCCCTGAAGTTTTTTAAACTGAAGGTCCCTAAGCATTTCTCATTTGTGGTTAAAGTGCCAGTGAAGTGCATTTTTTTTTGCGCCAAAGTGAAATGGCAGTTTCATTTCTTACATATAATTGTACCTGTTCATGGCTAAAATAATTTTTTAGGAAGTGCGAGGGACGAGATAAACATCGCAAATTTTTCAGAGTCTGAGCCTACCGCTGCTGCAGACGATAGCGGCTGTGACGTCACAAGATGGGCCCAGTTGTGATTGTAAACATGGCGGAGCCTTCGGAAAGTGATACTGGTGCGAGAGAAATGAGTGATTTTGACAGCTTTTCGGACAGGATAGATGAGGAAAGTGGCCATGGAAGTCAATTTAGTTGAGGACAATATTTTGTCATAGATCTAGAGTAGATCTACACACAGGATTGGCCATCACCTGATCATACATTCATCTGTTCATAGCATGATGCAACATTCATGTTCACATGCAGTGTTGTGCTAGTTACTGAAAACCAGTAACTAGTTACAATTACTAGTTACTTCACTACTTACACCAAAAAGTAATGCGTTACTGTGAAAAGTAACTTTTTAGTTACTTAAAAAAGGGCACCCATTAATGCCCTTATACTGTAGCCTTCATTTCAGTACTGTTATTGCATCGGAGAATAATACAACCTGTTGATCAACTTGACATGCATTTGCATCACTGAACTCTGCTAAGCAATGTGGTATATACAAACAAACACAAAGATATGTTTCAAAGTGCCAATCCAGCCGCTGTTGCTTAGGTGGAGGTGGAGTGGCGTCGGATGAGTCTGGGTCTGTGGTCTTAGCTACTAGCTTCGTCCCAGCATGTTGTTTCTGCAGATGTTTCAACAGATTTTAATTGCTGTTTTGGGCAGTCGATAGGATCTTTGACCCGCCAAGACACAACTTACATTTAACTAAAACGTTCTTTTCTTTGTGCTCGACAAAAGTGAAATAGTGAGAATATCTCCAGGCGGAGAAACTCGACTTGAGCTCTGCCGCCGCCATGATAGTCTTGTTAATAGACACAAACACAGTGGCCTTTATTTTTCATAAACAATCTACGAATCTACGAATCTACGAAACAATAACACCAGCCACTCACCTTCATCTTTTGGGAACAGAAACATCGCCACTTCGGCAGAATTGACATTACCACAGCCAGCGGCAATGCATCGCTTCCCGTGTGTTTTTCCTCCCTTTTTCGTCACTGTCGCCTCCATTGTCAGCTTTTCTCGATTGGCAATCACTTCCAGTCGACTGCGAAACACTTTCCAATCAAATACTCGCTCAAAAACGTTGGTAAATTCGACTTTGAAATAGAGACAAAATGAATGGTGGTGAATGTAAACACTTCGGCTTGGCCCATCTTCTGACGTCACGCAGTAGATCGCAAGCCACGCCCACGAAGGCGGAGGTCGACTGCGAATTTCCCAGCGGAAAATTCAAACTCGTCAAATTCGTTGCTATTCCAACATCTTTGATATGGGTTCCAATGGACAATTTTGGTCATTACTATACGTATTAGCATAAAAGATCATGCACCGTCGCACACTTCAGTGGGTCTTTAATGTCCTGCCAAAGTGGCTGTTCGTACTTTAGTAAACTGCTTAAACAAAAGAGCTTTTGATTGTAATTTCTAAGGATTATGTAAAGATTAACGTCCCGATACCAAGAGGTATTTTCAATGGAGTGAGGTAATTGTTACCTCCTTAGGCTTTGTGTCATCAAGGCTATGAAATCACAGAAAATAGTCCAGAAATCTAGTAATTTCCAGGGCCCAATGTTAAACATTTAAAAACATAGTGTGTATAACAACACTCTACACTTTCATGAGTAAATACAAGATATATTTGAATTATTTTACTTTTTACACGAGTATTCAGCTGCAAATGTTTCTGCCAAATGAATACAATTTGATTGGTTAAAGTTTAAGCACAAAATAAAAGCAGTAATTAGTTTCTACCATCTTTCTCTTTGTTTGTTTTCTATTAGATGCAACATTTCAATTTTTCTGTCATCAAATTCAAGCCAGTTGTGGAAGGTTTTGTTTCCACAACAATCTCCCACTTTCCCCTAATTGCGATATTAGAGTGAATGACTTTTTGATCCATATTATCGTTGAAAAATGGGGATATTTACCAAACAAGGATTCTGTAGATTACCTTTTTAAATGCAGAGAATAAGTCAAATTCAATTTAGATATTGCACTAGCCCACTATTCGAATTTGATAACATTTTGATTAATTGCGCGGCTCTAGCAACAACTTAATTTATTTAGGGGTTTCAGTGAATGTTAATGTCCTTTTTAAACCTCTTTATTTCCACCCCAGTTGCACACACAATGAATACAATGCAATACGCTGAATAGAGCCACCTACTCACTGTATGTAAAGTCAACAACACTGATGATCCCTGAATTATGGACTTTTGGTGGAGAGTCAGATTCTTCTTCTTTTTCTCTCGCTCTTTCAGGAAATATGCAGAGAATGAGTCAGTGTGGGCAGCAGCTCAGAGTCAACAGGCTGAGAATGCCTGAGGTAATGGTGCAGTTTTATCGCTGCTGTCAGACACAAGCAGCATCTATAAAGGCTTTATTTCGGTTGTTGTTGCCCCGCTGGTGTTCAGGAGTATTTAAAGTTATATTGCAGAGTCTAAACGGGGACTGTGGCAACCATGGGTCAGAAACATCACTGGACACACGGAGAAACATGACAACCTTTAAAGGGGCCATATTATGCAAATGTTCAGGTGTATATCAGTATGTAGTGTCTCTACTTTAAAGAGTCCTCTCCTGCTGATGTGCAGGTGTATATCAGTATGTAGTGTCTCTACTTTAAAGAGTCCTCTCCTGCTGATGTTCAGGTGTATATCAGTATGTAGTGTCTCTACTTTAAAGAGTCTCTCCTGCTGATGTTCAGGTGTATATCAGTATGTAGTGTCTCTACTTTAAAGAGTCCTCTCCTGCTGATGTTCAGGTGTATATCAGTATGTAGTGTCTCTACTTTAAAGAGTCCTCTCCTGCTGATGTTCAGGTGTATATCAGTATGTTGTGTCTCTACTTTAAAGAGTCCTCTCCTGCTGATGTTCAGGTGTGTATCAGTATGTAGTGTCTCTACTTTAAAGAGTCCTCTCCTGCTGATGTTCAGGTGTATCACGTACAAAGTGTTTGAGCGCTAGCCAATAGGAGCACACGTTTTTTAACCAGGAGAATAATTCTCATTAGGATTAAAAATGTCTTTGAGTCCTGGCCAAGATAGATTCATTGTGTAATAATTGGTAATGTACAGTAAATAAATATTAGGTTCAGCCTTACTTTCAGTAACAATATAAATATGTGGTTTTAAATGATGCCTGCTAGATACTATGAATTCAAAATTAAAGTATAAACTTTAGAAACTTCAGAACTGGATAAATGCTGAAAATTAACAACTTCAAGAAAAGGCTTTTGTTTGAGTTTTTTAAATAAATGTTTCACTCTCATTTCATCACGTAACAAACATCCCACACATTTGCTCTCATGCAACATTACTTTCATGTGCTTTTTTTAGTCTCTGTCCATAATCCATGATCACTCGAATGCCTTTAATCTTTTGATCCATATGAGCTGGAAAATCATAACGTTTGTGAGGAAATGAGCAAAAGAGAATCAGAGCCAGACTCCCATGTGCAACCTTTAAAGCTCTTAATGTAATTAGCAATGCATGACATAAGATATGGGGCTACAGGGCATACAGTAAAACCACATTCCTGTTAAAGAATACACAACAGTGAGCTGAAATTTGAGCAGCACAATTTAGGAATGTGTTGCAATAGCCCAAAGGACTTGTGTGGCCAGTGTGAAAAGTTACTTGACATTTATTAAGAGAATTTTCATATGTTTTAAGACAGTTTTTACAGATATTTTGACTATATGTGAAATGGTTTTGGTCTTTCTTCACCAGTGCTTTAAGACTCCATGACTCTTGTGTATTAGTTTAGTATCCTTACCTTAATCAGAGCTGTTAACAAGCAGGTGCTTGAATTTTGACTTGAGCCGTCCCTTATAGATACTGTCTTTTTACGTTAGTGAGCCGGATCATTTGGCTCGGCTCTCTTAAAGCGCCGGCTGTTTCGGCTCCCAAACGGCTCTTCATGTTACCACAGTTTACCACGGAGCCTCAGTTTCGCCGCTGCGAGGCTCTGGTGCTCGCAGCTCACGCGCGTGCTCCAGTTGCACCGCTCATCGCGCCCAAATCGCGCACGTTCCGTGTTGTCCTGTAGTAAGCACCGCCGATGTCGGGGGAAACGATCTTCAATACTCCGAAAAGAATCCCACCAGACTCCTTTGCCCCTCCAACAGAGGGATGTCCTTGCCCTTTTTCCTTTTTGTTATTTCAAGCGATAAAAACTCTTGATCTTCTCTCGAATTATTAATATTTTTGGACGCCCTCGGCTCGAGTTCAGGGCGTCCCGAGCTGAATAAGGGCGTCAAATGACGGCAAGACACCCCCCTGGCGGAAACGCTGGTTGGTGGTCAAAACACTGATCAATGGCTGCTTCATTGATAACAATATTAACACCAATAAGTCGTTATTATTAAAGATACATCAACTAATCTAGAGATTAAAGTGATGATGTCAACTCGTTGGAAAACAGCCTTAAATAATCCAAGTTTCCCAAAGTATGTTAAGTATGTTTACTTAATAATTACCGGTTATGGCAAATACATCATTTAAACGTTAGGTGATCCACTAATTCACCAATTAAAGAATAGGATAAGTACTTCATTGATCTATTGTGTTTATTTGGCTTTTTCTAAGCTTTTAACACAAGAAAAAGTTCAATTTTTTGATGAGATGAAATCAATAAGAAAGCTCAGACTTTTTGAGTAAAGTTAAAACAATTATAAATATCAGCACCTTTGCAAATAAAAAAAAAAATATAAAAAATACTAATAACAATAATTAAAGAATAAAAATAAGAAAATAATAATATATACAAATAAATACTAACATTTTTAATAAATATAATACAATAAAAATAGTCCAATTTATTTTTCATAGCACTACAACACATTTGACTGATGACTTATTTAAAGCAAATGTACTCCAGAAATTCAATTTCTGCTTTTTTGAGTTTGTTTCTGTATGTGCTGAATGCACTTATTGTAAGTCCCTTTTAGATACAAGTATCAGCTAAATACATATAATCAGCGTTTCCACCAGGGGGGCGTTTTGCCGTCATTTGACACCTTTCTTCAGCTCGGAACGCCCTCGAGCCGAGGCCGTCCAAACATTTTTTTTATCCGAGAGAAGATTGACAATTTTTATCGTTTAAATGACAAAAAGGAAAAAGGAAAATGACATCCCTCTGTTGGAGAGGCAAAGGAGGCTGGTGGGATTTTTTCCGCGTGAAGTGTACTGCCGGCGAGCCTTGCCGTTGGATCTCAGCCCCGAGCCTGAGTTGCCGCCATCCGATCCTCCGCCAGGATCCCCGGCCTGTGCAGGTGCCCCGGAGCCGGAGTTGGCGTTACTATTGTCTATTGTGTGAAAGAGACAGTATATAAAAGGAACGGTGCAATTCAATTCAAAATGGTGTGTGTGTGTGTGCATATATACGTAAAGCGACAGTATTTATAAAGCGATAGTATATATCTCCCCCCCGCTCTTGGGGTGGATGCCCTCTCAGCCCTGGCCTGGCGGAAACACTGCATATAATGTAATCTAATGTAAACTGCAGAACAAATCAGTGTGAAATCTGGAACGTGATGATGTTAGTTTCTAGGTTTGGCACCCTTCAGATGAGTTATGCCAGTGTTTGAGTCAGTGTGGGTGTGTGTAACTATGAATATAAAGGTGGGTGTTGCTGGAAATGTTCAGTCAAACTCCTCCAACCCTCTTCCCTTGATGGCACATTTAAAAACAATGTAGTTGCAACCAGTCCGACTCTTCCATCTGCCTTTGAATAGACAGAAATGGAAAGCTACCACCGCAGTGTTTCTGATTTTCTCTCTCTACGCCTCTTTCTGTTCTCCTCCTCCTCCTCCTCCTCCTCCTCCTCCTCCTCTTCTCTTTCTCTGCTCTCGGATGACATGTTCTGGGTGGGGTTTCTTCTTCTGATGTGCCAAAGGGCTGGGCTCTGCTCCACACTGGAGAATGGAAACAATGTGGAGAAACAGAACAAGCCTTGTGCTGCTCTGCCCTGCTTTCACCTCCAGTCTGTGAATGTTTTCAATGGTTTTTCTCTTAAAACACTTGCTTCCAGTTCATTGGATTTAAAACAGTTGTTAAGGTTAAAGTGTGGAGGTGTTTGAATCCACATTTGTTGGTACAGATCACTACAAATGAGGATGAAAAGGCAAATTCTAGCTCTAATCTTGACTTAAAAATCCATGTTATCCCCCCCAAACTGCCTTACATGTAAGTCACTTCTTATACTCAATGTTTGAAATAGAAATCCAATGTTCTGATGCAGAGACAAGACATTTCTACTTCATGCACTCACAGCTGGAGCAACTCGTTTTTCTCTCTCCACTCCTTCCTTGAAAGGCTTTGTAGGTTTAAGTAAATGCATTGTAAAATGTTATTACCTGTAAAGCAGAAACTGGCAGAAGAGACAGGAAGAAGTCACTTAAAACATAGCAGTCTCCCTCATCTTAAATCTATACATCTTTTAAGGAAAACCTTTTATTTTAAGGTTTGGAAAGAGACATGTTAGGCCTACCTAAAATGTAAATGTCTTCCCAGTTTACTGCAAGACGTAAGATATCAAATCAAAAGCTAGGTTTAACCCTAACCCTGATTTTGCAGCCTTGATGGAAACTGTAGTGATTTTCCTAAAATGTAAAAACTGGAGAATGTGGGGGAAACTTCTGAAGCAATGGAGAGTCAGGACTCAGAGACACGAGGAGAGCTGGAGCTTTGATGGCAAACACTGACGGTTTATTTGGAGCTTCGGCCGGAGAATTGACAAGACATGTGGTGTGTCACGAGTTGACACAGCGGTTGCCAAACCAATTCTGAAGAACTCTTTCTGCAGCTCAAGGTTTTAACTAGTTTGGAGTGTAATAATCAACATTCTTTATCAGTGAGACTAAACAATTATGGACCCTGAATCTAACTAGAGCTCTCGTCCATAGGAAAGAATGTGCGTCAGGGAACCTACGTCCCTGAACAGTAAACTACCTCATGGCGGCTTGTGCTCTGTCATAGACTGGCAACAACAATGCGCCCAAGCTGCTCCTCCTTAAGAGAGATAGCAGCAATACCCAAGGCCGTAGACCTATGCCGTGGGAAAGGAGACAGTGAGAAGAGAAAATTATGAACTGTGTCGAAGGTTGAATACCTAACAAATGATTCCCTAACAGAGAACATTTCCAGCTTGGGGATATTGATTTAGAGAGTCTTAAAAACTTTAATTTGGCTTAAGATACTCTGTTTTCAGCACTTATAAAGAAGCACTTCTGGCTGATAAGGGAACAGGATACCGCCCATGTATTCCACCAGAATAAGCCGTTTGCACGATGATCGATGAGACCTTTCTCTCGCAAGAATTCTTGGAGAGAATCCTGCTGTAAATGAGTATGCTCGTATTTTACGCTGACAAGCCACAGTGACTGTTGTCAACGCTTAAAAAATAACATTGCATTATTTCTCTGCATGTCACAACAGCACCTCGTTCTGCAATCATAGTTCCAGGAAAAGACAGTCAAATTAGAAAGATTTAGGAGGGTTCTATGTTGAATATATTGCTTTATTCTTTAACTTCTTGGTTCCTACCCTCACATATGGTCATGAAAGATGGGTCATGATGACAGAAAGAACGAGATCACGGATACAGGAGGCCGATAATGGGTTTCCTTTCCCTGGCTCATCTCTCTTAGGGATAAGTTAAGAAGTACAGTCATCCAGGAGGGTAGAAAGAAGCCAGTTGAGTTGGTAAGGATGCCATCTGGCTGCGTCTATTGTTTTCCAACCCAATTGAGATTTAACCACGCCCACTTACGCATCATAAGATCTAGTAATTTCCAGGGCCAAGTGTTAGACATTTATAAATCAAGTGTGTACGTCAACACTCAAAAACCCAAGGATTTAATGTATATAATGCAAAAAGATAAATCAAATGTTTGGTACACTATGTATGAAGATAATAAACTGTCCCTGGTTACAAGGTTGAATTAATATCAGTTATACTCTAGCTTAGGAGAAAAAAAACCCCATTTGGGCGGTTACCAGTGTTCCCGCCAGTCCAGGGCTGAGAGGGCGTCCACCCTCTTGAATTGAGCCGTCCCTTAAGTTATAGATACTATCTCTTTACGTATTAGTGATGGGAATCCCGGCTCTTTTAGGCTCGCCTCGAAAAGAATCCCACCAGACTCCTTTGCCCCTCCAACAGAGGGATGTCCTTGTCCTTTTTCCTTTTCGTCATTTCAAGCGATAAAAACTCGATCTTCTCTCTAATTATTAATTCTTTTGGACGCCCTCGGCTCGATTTCAGGGCGTTCCGAGCTGAATAAGGGCGTCAAATGACGGCAAGACGCCCCCCTGGCGGAAACGCTGCTGTTTCCCATTCAGCGGTATGCAGCAAGAGGAATATTTGTCCTTCTCCGACAGTGTTGGGAAGTAATAAAGTACATTTACTCAAATACTATAATATTCATAATAATAATAGATTACATTTTTATATTGCCTTTCAAGAGACCCCAGGCGGCTTTACATGGTGTAAGGACAGACAAACAAACAAACAAGTAGTACTTATGTACAAATACTTGATTAGGTGGTGAATTATTATTAAAAGATGAATAACTTTTACTCGGATCAGCGTAAATAAGATCTTCTTCCACATTATGGATATTACTTTCTAATGCCTGCTAAGTTTTATTGTTTTTCTACCATTTAATTGGCAAAACTGTGCCTGAACGTCGTCTAAATTAGCACATCAATGACATGAAAGCAAAGGTATGCAGGGAGGAGTTCTAGTTATCTAATCGCTTTTGCGAGCTCTACAATGAATTGAAAACAAACATATTTCTTTATAATGAGTCCCTGCTGAGTTTAACAATTGATGATATGAGTTTTGTTTTGTTTCTGCCTATTAAAAGGTAAGAAATCTGCTTAAACATGAATCCACATTAGTGAGATATATCAGCAAAGGTAGGCAGGGAGGAGTTGCAGTTATCGAAGTAATCGCTTTTGAAGGCTCTACAATGAGTCTTAATCTATAAAACATCTAGTCATGTCTTTGCACCCTCAGCACAATAGACTCAGATTTCCTCCACTGATTCCTCTCTTATCTCTTTCTCTCTTTCCCTGAGAACTAAATATAGACGTCAGCGCGGAGCAACCCTCTCGTCACTAAGGTCTCCGGTTTCTGCATCTTTCAGCGCCTTCTGCAGTTTGAAGAGACGCTAATCGAGCACGTTTTCTGTTTGTTTTTGTTGTCGGAAGCTGAGTTGGATTCTTAAGCGCCACGCATTGACACGACATAGCTGTAAAATCTTTAATTTGCCGGTTTTAAAACAATAAATTCAAGCAATTCTAAACATAATTATCTATGCTGTCTCTCTCTCTCTCACACGTATGCATTGTTTTTGGGGGTGTGTCTGCAAAGGGAGGATAGGATTTCCAAACAGCTGTGACATAGTTGGAGTGTGAGTCCTTCTTTTAAACACACACGTGTAACCTAAAGTGTGGGAGGGGCTGTGTTTCCGGAAATGTCTTTCGTCGTTCAGCATTCCCATTTGTTATATGATATCCTCGGTCCATTAGATCGCATGGAAATATAGCACAGTGTTCAAAAGTACGGGCAGAAATGGATACATATATCTCTGCGCAACAGTTCAATCATATTAGAAACAATTTGTGATGATTGGAAACAGAAATGGGAAGCTTAGCATCAACATGTGTGCAGATTTAAATACTAACAGGTTCCTGTTTTCGTGTCAAAAATGTCGCTAACAAGCTGGACTAAACAGGAAACTAATTACAAAAAGAAAGGTAGGGTTAGCGCTGTTGCTAACCATCGGGGAATAATAGATAAACAAATCAAGCCCGGTGACTTTGTTGTGTACCAATAATGATTTAATGACGGAAATGAAAGTCTTAAAAAATGCCATTCTTCTTCTTCTCTTCACTTTTCTTTGTATCTAAATGATAGATTAGGTGTCTGAATAAAACCGTTTCCAACTCTTGTAAAAACACCAATAAAGCAGATGATTATACACTTAAAAAAACATTGTATAAACATACTAAAAAAAGGGAAACGCATGGTGGTACAGGTGATACTATTGGTGCCAGATCCATCACAGTATTTGACACTCCTACTCGATGTAGGATGTTGCCTTGAATAATTCTGAACTACATCTTTTCTTGAGACATCCTCGTAGTACAGACTGAGGAGATTATCAGTGTCTAGGTTTGACAGGAAAGCTTGTCGAAGAAGGAGCTAAAGGAGCTCAGGAATGATTGACTTTTAAACCTCCTGGTCCTTCTTCACTCTGCAAAAAAAATGACGTGGCATTGTTGCTCTTAAATGAAAGAAATGCTCCAATTGTTTTTCTAAGGAAATGACTCAGTTTCCTTGCTTTGTCACGTAAAAAAAGCTATTTTTTAAACCAATGTTTTGTTCTTCCTGAGTCTCATTTGTTTCTTCATACTTTATAGTTAGTTTTTTATCCCCAGTATTGTCTCAAACCTAATAGAGGACATGCAGCTGCTTGTTTTATTGCACCCATTAGTCACTCTTTCCTCCGTTTACTTTGTTTTCCAACTCATTTGCTCTGTTTTTACTCTGCAGCAGATGCACAAGCCTGTAATTAGTTCAGGTGCCGGCCACATCTGGCACAGCTTCACTTTATCCAACCTTGAATAACCTTCACAGTTTAAACATAGACAGCCCACAATGTTGAACACTGCAGCACCTAAACATGTCATTACTGCATGACGTGAATCAATGGAAAAACCAGGAAACAGATGTGAAAGAAATCAACAGAATATTTGACCTAAAAATGATGTCGTCTGTGTGAATTTAAATCGTAGTTTTAACTCTTTCCTTCCTGTCTCTTTTCCAGGTCCATTATCCAGATGTGGAGAGAGTGGAGTGGCTGAATAAGGTATGTAACACACCACACACACACACACACACACACACACACACACACCACACACACACACACACACACACACTGCTTCTCTCTCACTGTACTTGTTCACAGACACGTCCGCCTCATAATGTCAGTGATATGTTTTAAAACACGCGTGCCATTCCACCTTAAGTTCACATATATGCTAACTAGGCCACAAGACACACCACACACACACACACACACACACACACTCTCTCACTCTCACTCTCACTCTCACTCTCACTCTCACTCTCACTCTCTCTCTCTCTCTCTCTCTGCTCTCGCCCACTGGTTTGCTCTACATTCGTACTGTTAGCCTGTTAGCTAGCACACAGGTATATAAATAGGCTCTGAATCTGGAGCTCTGCTAGACCCTGAACCAGATCTAACATTCCCCGAAGAGAGAGAGCTGCACTTCCTCACATATTGCCCTAAATTCAAACCTGTCTGGGAACCATTTATTCAAAAATTCTGCAGTAGGAATCGAGAAATCATTAAAACTGAAAATTTAAAAGTTAGTAAAACCGTACTGTGGGAAAATTAGAAAAGCAGAACAGTGTGTCAGGTCAATTTAAACCAGATCTCTTTACTTTATATGTAATATATCTATATATATCTATATATATATATTATATCCTGCACAATAATCAATTAGTCACCTATATGATAACTGTTGTTCTTTTCCTCTTTTATCACATGATGGGGTTAGGAACGAGGCTGGGTGACTTGAATGACTTTGTTCAAGGTCAAAAAAAGGTTGTGTTTCTTGTCAAATAAACACTTTAATTCAGTTTTTATTCAAACTATATTTATATATGTCCTTATTTGTACAATGCTTTAGCAATACTGCATGTCATTATGCTAAAAAAGCGATTTGAATTGAGAGGAAAGGGAGTAATAAAGAAGCACTTAGTGTACATGTCCAGGTGCACTTCCAGTCAGAAGCTAATGGGTTTGATGAACAGGAAAACACTTTTTTAATATCCAAATCGGACAAAGTGCTCCTCAGGTTTACGGTTGTTTACAAACACAGAGAGTCTGATTTTAAGAGGCAATAATGAAAGATTTATGCTCCTCTAAAGCAAAGTGTTTATCTGCGTGGAGGTGATGACTCCTCTTCCTTTCATACTGCTTATCTACTGAAGTTGAAGTGAGCTAACGTGAGGGATTTAAAGCCTGATTATTAGCCTGGTAATTTGTTAAATCGGCTTATTTTTTGCAAATGAATTACAATCAAAATGTGTGTGTAGCTGGCGGAGAGAGAGTCTCACTATAGCTGCACAAAAAGATCAATAAAAAGTGATAAAACAACAAATACACAATCAATCTAAATCAGAACACTTAATTTATCCCGGGGTGAATTGGGTTTCTTGACAGTTGCTGCATTTAAGAATGAAATGGGATGAAAAATGTATAAAATAGAATATAAATATTTATAAATACATGGGAAGTTCAACTAAGAATGTGAAATTAAATACAATGGAATACATATATGTATATACACATAAGAAAATAAGGTAAAATGTCAAATAAAAGAGATAGTAAGAGAACAATATTTACATAAAAATAACAATACATATGTTCAATATTCAATCAAATACAATCGAATACAAATATTTATAAAAACGACAATATGTAGTATTTAAATGACAATAAATACAGTGTTGTGTTTGTGTAATTCAGCATTAATATATAAATACTACAGTCACCACAATATTATCATATTTGTATTATAGAAACATATTATTAATACTCCTAACTGCAACACCCCTATTGGCAACTAAAGTTACAATAATTATATTTAATAACAATTTATTTGCAAGTTGTCCTTTTTTGGGGAGACATTTGACATTTAAAGGAATGAGGTTTCCTCCAGGACTAAAGCACCAAAACAAAACCACAAACAATGCTCGTGTTCAGTCAGATCTTCAGTCCCTTTTTTCCTGAACAGCTGATAGCAACGCCCCAAAGACATCAAGTCAGGTGACGATCGGCCCTGAGAACATTCCTGCTCTCACACATTCCCGTTGTCTCGACTGTAAGAATTCCTCAAAAGCTTTTCTAGGTCACTGAGCGGCAGAGGATGTCTTTGAGATCAAATGTGGCCTTGGGTGCAGTAACAGATACATGACTAACTCCCATTATATTACTATAAAACTCTCCCTGCAAAAGATAGTGTGTGTGAGAAAGTTTGTAGTGATTTTACATCGGTTACTATTCCACAAGTCCATCTACATGTGTCCACACTTGTCTATTTACTGTTTCTCATTCGAACCCCATTCCTATATTGCAACATACTTTGGGATTTTAGCCTTTGCACACCATTTACATGCACCAAAACATACATTACATTACATGTTAGACGCTTTTATCCAAAGCGACTTACATACTCAATACTGTGGACAATCCCCACAGGAGCAATTTGGGGTGAAGTGTCTTGCCCAGGGACACAACGACATGCTGACTGCAGTGGGGTTTGAACCTGTGCTCCCCTGATCCCAACACTAACGCACTAGCCCACTGCGCCACACGCCTCTTACACATAACACACTACAGGAAAGGGAAATAAACGCATGATAGGAACCTTTAAAAGAAAACAAAGGAATTCTTACTTGGGTTGAAGTTAAGCCTGGGCAATAAATGAATGAAACATATTGATATCGTGACGTAAGACTAGATATCGTCTAGATTTAAGATAAAGAAAGTATTGCATATGTTTCTTTTCCTGGTTTTAAGGCTGCTTTACAGGAAGTGATTGTCATTTTCTAAACTTAACCGACAGTTTTAGCTGTTCTATTATTTGCCTTTATCTGCTAAGCTAATATCTTTAAATAACTTATGATTAAATATCATAAATCTACTCAAATATGTTGTGAAAGCCCCAATATTCAACCTTACAATATCGATATTGAGGTGTTTCATCTGAAATTGTGATTATTCTCCATATTGCCCAGACCCTAAATGAAGTGTGTAGAAAAAAGAAAAAGGTGTTGGAAAATGATTTTTATAAACACTGACAATGACACCAAGAATGTGACATCTACAACGCGTCTTAGCTCCAGCTGTGCATCCACCATGTTGGATTAAGAGGTGAATTATCCGTCTAATTCTTTTCTTCATCTCTCTTTCTTCTTCAGACGGTGAAGCAGATGTGGCCGTTCATCAGCCAGTTTGTGGAAAAGCTGTTCAGAGAGACCATCGAGCCGGCAGTGAAGGCCGCAAACCCTCACCTCAGCTCCTTCTGCTTCACCAAGATCGACATGGGCGACAAGGTGACACTGAGACAAAGTCTACCACAATATAATAGAGAGGTTGTTAGCATCTCAAAAAGTCGATGGGATTTGTCCTTTAGATTTTTGATTATTGCAGAAAATAATCTCTGTGGCAAACACACATTTATGATATTTACGAGCTTTGTTCAGCAAGATAATCTCCACATATTAACACCACTTTATGACGTAATAAGTAAATGTTGGGCTATGAAGGAACTACAGCACGGTCACATGACTTCACGTCACCACCGCTAAGCTAAAAGTGGCTAATGTTGGGCTATAAAGGAACTACAGCACGGTCACATGACTTCACGTCACCACCGCTAAGCTAAAGGCGGCTAATGTTGGGCTATAAAGGAACTACAGCACGGTCACATGACTTCATGTCACCACCGCTAAGCTAAAGGTGGCTAATGTTGGGCTATAAAGGAACTACAGCACGGTCACATGACTTCATGTCACCACCGCTAAGCTAAAGGTGGCTAATGTTGGGCTATAAAGGAACTACAGCACGGTCACATGACTTCACGTCACCACCGCTAAGCTAAAGGTGGCTAATGTTGGGCTATAAAGGAACTACAGCACGGTCACATGACTTCACGTCACCACCGCTAAGCTAAAGGCGGCTAATGTTGGGCTATAAAGGAACTACAGCACGGTCACATGACTTCATGTCACCACCGCTAAGCTAAAGGTGGCTAATGTTGGGCTATAAAGGAACTACAGCACGGTCACATGACTTCACATCACCACCGCTAAGCTAAAGGAGGCTAATGTTGGGCTATAAAGGAACTACAGCATGGTCACATGACTTCACATCACCACCGCTAAGCTAAAGGTGGCTAATGTTGGGCTATAAAGGAACTACAGCACGGTCACATGACTTCACGTCACCACCGCTAAGCTAAAGGTGGCTAATCTTGGGCTATAAAGGAACTACAGCACGGTCACATGACTTCACGTCACCACCGCTAAGCTAAAGGCGGCTAATGTTGGGCTATAAAGGAACTACAGCACGGTCACATGACTTCACGTCACCACCGCTAATCTAAAGGCGGCTAATGTTGGGCTATAAAGGAACTACAGCACGGTCACATGACTTCACGTCACCACCGCTAAGCTAAAGGCGACTAATGTTGGGCTATAAAGGAACTACAGCACAGTCACATGACTTCACGTCACCACCGCTAAGCTAAAGGAGGCTAATGTTGGGCTATAAAGGAACTACAGCACGGTCACATGACTTCACGTCACCACCGCTAAGCTAAAGGCGGCTAATGTTGGCTATAAAGGAACTACAGCACGGTCACATTACTTCACATCACCACCGCTAAGCTAAAGGAGGCTAATGTTGGGCTATAAAGGAACTCCAGCATGGTCACATGACTTCACATCACCACCGCTAAGCTAAAGGTGGCTAATGTTGGGCTATAAAGGAACTACAGCACGGTCACATGACTTCACGTCACCACCGCTAAGCTAAAGGTGGCTAATCTTGGGCTATAAAGGAACTACAGCACGGTCACATGACTTCACGTCACCACCGCTAAGCTAAAGGCGGCTAATGTTGGGCTATAAAGGAACTACAGCACGGTCACATGACTTCACGTCACCACCGCTAATCTAAAGGCGGCTAATGTTGGGCTATAAAGGAACTACAGCACGGTCACATGACTTCACGTCACCACCGCTAAGCTAAAGGCGACTAATGTTGGGCTATAAAGGAACTACAGCACAGTCACATGACTTCACGTCACCACCGCTAAGCTAAAGGAGGCTAATGTTGGGCTATAAAGGAACTACAGCACGGTCACATGACTTCACGTCACCACCGCTAAGCTAAAGGCGGCTAATGTTGGCTATAAAGGAACTACAGCGCGGTCACATGACTTCACGTCACCACCGCTAAGCTAAAGGCGGCTAATGTTGGCTATAAAGGAACTACAGCGCGGTCACATGACTTCAGGCCACCACCGCTAAGCTAAAGGCGGCTAATGTTGGGCGTGATAGCGTTTAGTCGTCTCATTTAGACACTTGTTAGCAACCGCTGTTTTTAAATTAACTAGTGTGGTATTTACTGACGTATTTTATGTCTTAGAACAAAATGTTAAAGTTCCTCTCGGTTGAACCACATACTAAACCATTATTTACTCAAACATTTCAGACTAGAGGTAATAAACTGGTATTTTCTTTGAGATTTACTCACTTTGAGACGTTTTTATCTGTGTTTCTGCAGCCGCTGAGAGTGAACGGGGTGAAGGTTTACACAGAGAATGTGGACAAGAGGCAGGTCATCATGGACCTGCAGATCAGGTACACACTCTCACACACTTTAACCCAAATACATTTTATTTTGTGAAGGATAAGGCTTCTGATATTCCGTATTTTACCAATTGTCTACAATCCCCATGAAAAGAAAAATAACAACAATGGTTACTATTAGCAAAGTAGTGCAAATAGTCTCAAATGCACTTTTACTCTTATTTAAATTACAAATTGTTGAAAATTAAGCTGTTTTAAGACATTTTCGAGCTGAAAAAAGGAAACTATATGTATATATTTACTTTGTTTTGGTCTTTGCTTAGAATATGTTGACACTGAAGTTTTAGATTAATATGGAAGAGGATTAGAGGATTAGGGTCGCTTTAATCTAAAAAAATCTTTACTTTTGGTGAGAATTTGTCCTCCTTTTGAATCCTCTTCCGTAGAAAAACACTCAGCCATTTTCACTTAAAAATACAAGTGTTTCTGCTTCAGTTTGTCGAGAACAAATGCAAACCATTAAGACATGCATGTACGATTCACATTTGTATTTCCTTCTTCCTTACCTCACAAATACCATCATTGAATCTATTTTTAATCTTTCCAGTTTTGTGGGGAATACAGAGATTGACGTGGACATCAAGAAGTACTACTGCAGAGCGGGAATCAAGAGTATTCAGGTAGGACTGCAGCGGGGAATATTTAATGTGAAGTGCTATTAACATATTTAATGCTGTGTCATGATGTAGGTTTGTTAGCCAGGGTGACATAGAATCAAAATGATAGGAAGAGGTAGGTCACTTCAAGTGTTCAAACTATTAGACGATCATCAAAATAAGAGAAATAATTCACTTTTTTCCTGTTTTTAATCATTTTAAATGTAATTTTTTTGGTCTTTAGGGTTGTTGTTTGTTAGACAAGCAACACATACACCAACAATTAGGATCCCTGCACTTGTAATTGACGTTTTTTTAAACTATTTTAAATGAACAATCAATAAATCAGAGGAACAATCAACTGATTACGTGATGATGAACATATTTCTTGGTTGCAGCCGAAGTCAGATTTGTATTTGTGGAATAATTTCTTTAACATCAAATAGAATAGAATAAAGAAAACTATTAAATTAATACTCAAAGTAATTCAGTTTGCATGCATTTAAACTTGAACTGCACATGCATATTTAGTTATGAGGCTAAATAGGTACAAAAATGTACAGACATTCAGACTGGTTTTCCATATAATGATAAAGACAATTATCCAATTATCAATTCTAAGTTGCCTGATACGGCACAGCTTGTTTCAGCAGTATACAAGAGTTAAAATAACAACAATCCAGCCATTAAAACAAACAAAAACACTGAATAAATTAACACATTAACCCAGATTACCCCACGTAAAATGTCCTTTTCCTCATAATCAAGGCTCAGTAAAAGTCATCATGTTATGTGACATATTTTCCTTGATGATTTGAGAAGAAAAAGCAACACATATCATTAAAACGCTAATAATATCTGTGTACTACTCAAAATCTGCTTTTGAGTTAACCCAGGACCCCCCACTTAAATACAAATCTGATGTACTTTTTCTAAGTACAGTAGCCATGTTATGTGAAGGGATGGGTATCGTTAAGGTTTTAACGGTACTACTACTTTTATCGATGCCGCTTATCGATCCGGTCCTTTAACGGTACTCTTATCGGTGAACAAAACTAACATTGCTTTTTATTTAAATTTAAATAAATAATTTTTCACATCAAAAGAAACAACAATGTTTTAACAAATCGTATTAAATAATCTGATGACAGAATAGCTGAAAAAATAAATAACTCAGTTAGCTCTAATCATCAACCCATGTTTGTATAATTGAGTTAACTCCGTGTGTTGCTGCTAGCATACATAATACCTGACGTGGAAACGTTACTCGTGGATGGGGCTACAGAGCTACTAGAAAGACCGTCGAACCCGGTGCATTCCTCCATCTGAATGTGGTGCACTTTTGCTAAATGTTTAAACAAATTGCTCGTGTTACCGCCCTTACATGCTAAACTCTTATTGCACTATTGGCAACGAGCATTGTCCACATCGAGACGAGTAAAGTTGAACCACACCTCGGAGCGCGTTCTCTCGCCATCCCCGCCATGTGTGTGTGTGTTGCTGCATGTAGCAGCCGGGTGTGTGTGTGTGTGTTGCTGCATGTAGCAGCTGCGTGTGTGTAAACCGCCCCGACCCCTCGCACACAGACGGGGGAGAGAGATCTCTCGTCTGGATTGGAAAGATCGAAAATACATCATATTCATAGACGCATTTTTTTGTCTTTTTGCATGTTAGAAACGAGTTGGCGACACTAAGACTGCGATATAATGTTTGTGTAGCAATAATACATATGAGATATTTTTTAGATGTCTCCAGTACCGATAAAAAGACCGATAACGTCGGAGCTTAACGGTACCACGGTCTTTAATAATTCAGCCCCGGGGCTCGGTACCCATCCCTAGTTATGTGACATATTTTCCTTGATGATTTCAGAAGGAAAGCAACACAGATATCATTAAAAGGCTCATCATCCCCTCTTTTAAACGTGTGTATAACTCTAAATCTGATCAGCTCTTTCAGACAGATGTTATCATCGGCAGCAGCTCTCATTTTCTTTGACCCCTGTGTGACCTCTTGCCTTCTGCAGAAAACACTTTTACATAATGTGTTGACACAGGCCTGATAAAGGAGCTGTTATCCTCTCCGCTGCATCAGGCCATATTTGCTGTTCAGAGATCAGAGAAAGTGAGCGCAGAGAAAAGATTTACATACAGTCAATATTTGCTTTTAAATTGTACAGCTGCAGTGTGTCGGCTTTAAGTACTGCTGAAGACATAAGTAGTTAAAGCTGAGCATGAATGATGAGTCACGTTCTTCCACTTTTCTTCCACTTTCTGCGTACTTTCTCACGCCACTTACTCAAAAACAGGATTATTATTGATTTATTATTATTTATTCATGTATTTTATTATTTTAAAGTATTTATTATTATGTTTTTATTTATGTATTTATTTTATTTTTCTTACATTTTAGTATTACTACTTTACAGTACAAATTCCGAGTACTTCTTCTACCTCGGGTTAAAATGCATCCTAACACACACAATCTCCTGCCCATGTTTTATAATCAGGTTGGTGTGTATAAACAAAATGAAAGGCTATCTTAAATCTCTCCACTGCGCCCATTTTGATGATCTTAATGTTGGTATTTGATTACTCACAGTGAGTTACGACCAAATTTGGTGCTGCAGACGGGCAGGCTGCATATCTGAGCTCTGAGTCACTGACAGAGACGCGTCTTCAAGTGGAAAACATTCACTGATGTTACTTCAGAATACTTTGTATTAGTCCCACAGAGAGAGTGTGTGTGTGTGTGTGTGTGTGTGTGTGTGTGTGTGTGTGTGTGTGTGTGTGTGTGTGTGTGTGTGTGTGTGTGTGTGTGGTGTGGGTGTGGGTGTGGGTGTGGGTGTGGGTGTGGGTGTGTGTGTGTGGGTGTGGGTGTGTGTGTTACATGAATATGAAATACATAAGGAATAGCAGCTTAGAAAACAGCTGATAAATGGCCTAATGATATGTTATGGGACTTTTAAAAAAGACAATGAACATAAATACGTTTCAGTGAGATATTAAACATCACTAAGGACTAACTGACTAATTCATTATGTTTTGTATTATTTCCTCTGCAGCTCCATGGGACGCTGAGAGTGGTGATGGAGCCTCTGCTGGGAGATATGCCTCTGATCGGAGCGCTGTCCGTCTTCTTCCTCAAGAAACCAGTGAGTATCTTTTTTTTCTTAAAGGTTTCCTATCATGCAAAATGCACTTTTTGAGGTCTTTTATACATAAAGATGTTTCCCCGGTGTGTCAGGGAACTCACGCAGCGTCAGAAAGCCTCAAAAGCCTAAAACCCTCTCTCTTTTCCTCCGTACCCAAATCTCTAAAAACGGGGCTACAACAGAGCTGATCCAGATTTGCGTCCGATATGACGTAATATCGGAAATGTGGACCCACGGCCCTATCAGAAACGTTGCTATCAGAAACAATGCCCGACTGTTTTGGACGTAATATGGTCGGTGTTTTTTTTTTAGATTGAGAAAAAAGTCAGAATTGAGATTTTGAGAAAAAGTCAGAATTTGGAGAGAAAGTCAGGATTTTGAGAAAAAGTCAGACTCTTGAGAGAAAGTCAGGATTTTGAGAAAAAGTCAGAATCTTGAGAAAAAGTCAGAATCTTGAGAGAAAGTCAGAATTTTGAGAGAAAGTCAGAATTTTGAGATTTTGAGAGAAAGTCAGGATTTTGAGAAAAAAGTCAGGATTTTGAGAAAAAAGTCAGGATTTTGAAATTTTGAGAAAAAGTCCGAAATTTTGAGAGAAAGTCCGAATTTTGAGAGAAAGTCAGGATTTTGAGAGAAAGTCAGGATTTTGAGAAAAAGTCAGAATTTTGCGATTTTCAGAAAAAAGCCAACATTTTGAGAAAAAACTCAGTATTTTTTTACATGACAGGATGTATGATTACCTACAAGAACCGGTATTCCTCCATCTTCTAAGTAAATAAATAAGCAAAAAAGTAAATTCTACTCGCTTCTACTAATTGTGTTTGTGTTAAGGAAAAAGACAGCATGCATTAAACAAAAGCACGATATAACAGGTGATGGTTGTCTCTGTAACATATATTGTTTCCACAGTTTACCCAAATCTCTAAAAACGGGGGAACAACGGAGCTGATCCAGATTTGCGTCCGATATGACGTAATATCGGAAATGTGGACCCACGGCCCTATCAGAAACGTTGCTATCAGAAACAATGCCCGACTGTTTTGGACGTAATATAGTCGGTGTTTACATTAGCATCGCTAACACTCAGAGCTAACCTGTACTGGAGAGCATGTGTGTGAAGAAGCAGGAAATAAAAAGGAACTCACCTTGTGGTATAACCGGCAAGAGAGAAAGCCTTTGAGCTCCATACTGTTTCAGAAATAATCCTTGATAATCCATGATATGGCGTTTCATCACGGCAGTATTTAGTTTAGGGTTTTTTTTAACCCCCCCTCCCCCCTACAGAATAAGACAAGATTAATGGTACAAAAACATTTAAAATGATAGACAAACAAATCAGAATCAGAAACAGGTTTATTACCAGGTAGGTTGAGACGTACGAGGAATTTGACTTGGTGTCAAAGAACACAGATAGAGAACTATTTTAAGAACACTGTAATAAAAAAAGAATATGGTTGAAATCACAGCACAAAAAACTAAAACAAAACAACAACAACAACAAAAACATGTTAGTCATGGTTGACTATAGTAAATCTGTGTTCTAATTCAGCTTAAAAAAAAAAAAATTATGAATCAGTTAGGGAAGAGTACACAGTTTCAAACTTTTCATGTACGTTAAAAATGGTTGCACCAGTGAGTATCTTTGACCTCTGACCTCTTTCCTCTGGCCCTCTTTATCAGTGCATTCCTCGCTGACTGCTCTCTTCCTTCCTCTGATTCTGCACGTCTTCCAGATGCAGCCTTTGATACGGGAACACTAGGGCTGCGCGATTACACGATTATGCACGAAACTACTTTGCGATTATCTTGACTGATATTGCCATTGGAGGGATTGATCATTTCTGCATCATTATTCTCACTTGTTTAAGAGGATCTGTATTAAACAAAGATATTTTATTAAGTCTGTAGAATAGGATTTGTAGACTGGGATATCTATGCAGTTAATTAACAAACATTTGAATATGACAGTAGCCCATATCGCCATTTTGATTCGATCTCAATGAATTTTGCAGCCCTAACCGGTTCCCATATACAAATGTACCATCAAGATCTTTAAACAGACATGTGAAATAGTTTCCTCTCCTCAGAAAATTAGCATATTCTATATTTTGATCTTTCGTTTGCATATGGACCGAGTAGACGTCTGTGCACAGGTCTTAGGATAAAGCACACGTAAACAAAGAGAGAGGGTTATTATTTCTCTATAAGAAGATTATTATTTAAGCTGACATTTTGAGTCATCATTTTTTCCGAATGAGTTGTTCTGAGAAATCCCCCGCGCTGCTGTCTTTGTCTTCCTGTGCCAGCGTGGCAGAACGGCATTGTGGGTAACCGTGGTCTACATCTAGAGCGCTAACTAGGCCACAGAAAGACACACACACACACACACACACACACACACACACACACCACACACACACACACACACTACCATTCAAAGAAGGGAAATATTGTACCACTAAAAAACACGATGTTTTGATGTGGATTAACATATCCAAAATTATATTTTTAAGTACCCTAAATAATGTATGAACTAACAGAACATTATTGGATGCAATTTAGCTTTTCTTTGTCATTTATTTGTGTAAAATCATTTCACATTGCCAGCTTCTGAAATTATTTTACGTTTTTGTTTATTTTTGATAACTTGTCTTATAAATGAGTATTCTTACTTGTTGTACTATACTTTTACTTCTAATTATCTGAATGAAGGGATCTTTGAGGAGCTGTCTTCATTTCTGCAGTTTCATGCGCCACTTTTCCTCATCAGCTGTACAACTGCTCCCAGTACTTCACATTTTAAGCCTCTTTCAAAACCCCTTTTCATTTAACATTGCAGTCACTCTTAATCCGTAACACACACACACACACACACACACACACACACACACACACACACACACACACACACACACACACACACCATGTTTACATCACTTCAGGGGACATTACATTGACTTACATGCATTTCCTGGAGACTTATCCTAACCATAACCCACACACACACACACTGCTTCTCTCTCACTGTACTTGGTCACAGACACGTCCGCCTCATATTGTCAGTGATATGTTTTAAAACACGCATGCCATTCCACCTTAAGTTCACATATATGCTAACCCTGACAGCTGGCACGAGGCCCGCGCTCCTCTCATGGTGCCTGCTGTTATTTTAAGATTCCCAGCATGAGTCTGGTGATATGGACCTTACAGTTAGTGTGATGAAGATTACAACACCTGGAACAATGGGAGAAATTACAGTCAACTATAATACCTTTTTGATTAGTCAGTTTAAAAACTATGTGAACATTATTTTTGAGATCTGAGATCAAAATGAGAATTCTGAGAAACAAATAATTCCAATTTTCTTCAGAAAATTGCAGAATTCTGACATTTCTCTCCTGAAATGTTAGGATATATTACTTTAACAACATCTGGAACATTATTTTATACAGCCAGGTTACCTTTTCTGTGTTTACTGGGTTTTTCAATTTGGTTTTTGTCCAGTCTTCTAACTGCAAGCTTTCATGTCTTTTTTTTCTAGCATTTTTCTTTCCTGCAAAGTGTGTGTTGCTAAAAAAAGGAATCCATATCACCTCCATCTATTTCAAGTAATATAAGGACACCCTTCACTGCATTAAATGCTCTGTTTTCTGTCTGTTTCACTGCTTTTTTCAATTTCTTGACTTTGACTTCTCCACTGTTGTATCTAATAGCTGTTAATTTGTTTATGCAATGTCATTTACAAAGTACCTCAGCACAGACTTCCTGTTTGTTTGAGAGCTAACCCAATCAGATCTATTGACTAACGGGTCGATTGAGTTACAGTCGGATCTGCAGAGTCATGGTGCAGCCCTAACCTGAGGAGCTGAGAATATGTAGAAGAAGAACTCATTGAGATTTAGTTCAAAAGCTAAAACTTAAAATAACTTTTCTTAATGTTTCTGCTGCAGCTGAGAGTTGTTGTATTTATTTATTGAAGAAGATTTTAAAAAGTTCCTTAAAATGATGTTAAGAGTTAAAATATATTAAGCTTTTTTATTATCTGATCAGATTAGGTTAATTGTCCATATTAAATCCTAACGTTTTATATTTGTAACTATTTTACTTAACAGAATATTGCACACACAAACAAAAATATTACAGTCCATTAAATGTGTTATAAATACTTTAAAACCTAAGTTGCTCTCAGGGAAAAATCCACCATTTGATAGATAGTGAAATGATTCATACAAATCCTCAAATATGCAAATGTGATGTTTCTTTCCTACAAAAAACTTCAAAAATAGTAATTGTTTTTAAAAATGTTGTAGCCTATATCTTTAGCTCAGCATCACCAGAAACCTTAAACATTTGTGAATAACTTGTCTGCAACTTCTTAATAAACCTATTTTATCGTCACATTAAAGACTCATCTGGTGTCAAAACAAAAGTCTAAAAGTGATTGCGATTTCCATTAATATGTTTAACAATTTAAGAGGTCATGTAATATACATTAATATAAACACTTTATGTATTTACCTATTTATTGTTTTCCTTTTACTCTTCATCTTTTATCAAAAATCTTAATCCTATTTCTTCTCTTTTTCAGTTGCTGGACATCAATTGGTCGGGACTCACAAACATGCTGGATATTCCTGGTGTCAGGTGTGTGTGTGTGTGTGTGTGTGTGTGTGTGTGTGTGTGTGTGTGTGTGTGTGTGTGTGTGTGTGTGTGTGTGTGTGTGGTGTGTGTGTGTGTGTGTGTGTGTGTGTGTGTGTGTGTGTGTGTGTGTGTGTGGTGTGTGTGTGTGTGTGTGTGTGTGTGTGTGTGTGTGTGTGTGTGTGTGTGTGTGTGTGTGTGTGTGTGTGTGTGTGTGTGTGTGTGTGTGTGTGTCCTTTTGAAAGTGTTTAACCATTTGCATGTCATTTGCTGGTCTCTGCATCCATTGATTTGACCTTGAATTACTCAGTTTACTTTGTTGTAAAGAACGAAGGTGCACACACACTCTTTAGTATTTAAATAAAAACATGCTGAGCACTCGGACGTTTTTTGCAGCGTGCAGAAGAGAAAATCTTTCCTGACAAAATAAAGCTGGTGCTTTGAAGAGACGTTCGCAGTGGACCCACTCTCAGACTGCTACTGAAATTATATTACATTTACCAGTGGATCACAGAATGGATTATGACCTTTATTAATTTCCCCACTAAGTATCGGTATTTATAGTAACGTGATTATAAAAGTGGAGCCGCCGCAGACTGAGTTGTGATGTCGGATAGATTATGAACTTCCAGACGACATCAGTAAATACCCCACTGCTGAATTTTAAAAACGGTGGTTGCTAACAAGTGTCTAAATGAGACGACTAAACGTCATCACGACCAACATTAGCCGCCTTTAGCTTAGCGGTGGCGACGTGAAGTCATGTGACCGTGCTGTAGTTCCTTTATAGCCCAACATTAGCCACCTTTAGCTTAGCGGTTGTGACGTGAAGTCATGTGACCGTGCTGTAGTTCCTTTATAGCCCAACATTAGCCACCTTTAGCTTAGCGGTGGTGACGTGAAGTCATGTGACCGTGCTGTAGTTCCTTTATAGCCCAACATTAGCCACCTTTAGCTTAGCGGTGGTGACGTGAAGTCATGTGACTGTGCTGTAGTTCCTTTATAGCCCAACATTAGCCACCTTTAGCTTAGCGGTGGTGACGTGAAGTCATGTGACTGTGCTGTAGTTCCTTTATAGCCCAACATTAGCTTTTTACTTCTAAAACCATGAGTTGATTTTAATATAATCCTGCTGAGTATCGAATCATTCATTTGCAACAGATCTTATTTTCTGCTATATTCCAAAATCCAATGGAATAATCCCAATGGCTTTTTATCAGGGAGAGGCTAACTTCCATGTCGGCCTACAAAAATACTTCATCATCCATCACTTTTTTGCCAATTATTTAGCCAAGAAGCTAGCTCGGCTAATAATAAAAGTATGTATTTTTGAAACCTGACTTTCCCCCATAGTGTTGTACTTATTGTTTTGATTTTATTGAGCTTCCACCCATTATTTTCCACCTAAATGAAGCCCAGATTATACATGAAACAGGAGACATATATCCTATAATAACACAGAGTGCTGCTAACACACTGCTAGCTGGTTTCCTCTGTGTTGACCTGTTGCTGTTTCCTGCTGATTCACTGTTTGTTTTCATCAGAGAAACACTGCGGTTTCCAAAAGTCTCCGCCCTGTGAAATGTAGCTTTCCTTGTTTGACGAGTTTGTGTGAAATCACCAGTCTGTGTATGTGTATGTGTGTGTGTGTGTGTGTGTGTGTGTGTGTGTGTGTGTGTGTCTGCTGAAGCCCTGCCCTTGCCCCACCCTCCTCTCTCTCTCCCTCCCTTCCTGTGAGAGCCCTCATTATTTCCTCAGTGAGGATTTGCGTTTTTCGTCCTGATGCAGCAGGAAATCCTGATGTGTTTAGTGAGTCAGCAGACCAGGAATTAACTGAGATCAACTTCAGAGCATTTGCATGAATTTAGAGTCTGATACACAGACCCAGGATCAGCTCTTTCAGGGGGGATTTATTACAGTAGTGAGGCAGAGCAGCTGTGTTTTAATACACGATGCTGCTGCCCTCTAGAGGAAATTAGGGGATATCATCCATGCATACTTACATATGAAAACAGAAATCCTTTATTTTTCCACAACGGGGAAATGTACATTGTTACAACAAAGAGACAAGCACATGTTAGTAAAATCACATTAAATAAAATCACAAAATATTGCAGTATTTCAAGTGAAAGTATAAAACATCACAAAACCTGTGGATTTAAAACATGGTTTGAAGTGAATATACATTTTATAAAAGTCATTAACTTTAGTTTTGTCTTTAAAATATCAGAACATTTTGGTTTCTTAATCTTATATCTTGTCTGTCTCGAACCCAAATAAATGCACTTCTTTGAAATGTAAAAAATAAACTGAAAAAAGGAAGGAAATCTCAATATTTGAGTCCCAATAAAACAGCAATTTATGCCCTTTATGAAAAAGTACTTTGAACTTTTAATTAATCATTTTTGTTTTGTTTTAAATATCTTGTTACTCTTTATAATTTTGCTCTTGTGTTTTCTTCCTCCTCCTCCTCCTCCTCTTCCTCTCTCAGTGGTTTGTGTGATAACATCATCCAGGACGTCATCTACAGCTTCCTCGTTCTTCCCAACCGGATCACCATTCCTCTGGTGGGAGAGGCCCAGCTGGCCCAGCTCCGCTTCCCCATTCCCCAGGTAACGCACGCACGCACGCACGCACGCACGCACGCACGCACGCACGCACGCACGCACGCACGCACGCACGCACGCACGCACACACACACACACACACACACACACACACACACACACACACACACACTCACACTCACACTCAGTCGTATGCTCATAATAAATACATTTAGGCACATTTAAGTTTGACTCACACACACACACACACACACACACACACACACACACACACACACACACACACACCAACAAAAATTGGTTGTTTTATATCATCTTCTGTTCTAATCTATATACATTTAAATGTTTGCATATGGGTCGAAAAATCGAAATAAACTAAACCAAATGTATCAACTTCTTATTTTTTGAGTGAATTACTCATCCTGTCTCAGAAGCAAGCAGAAAAACTGCTAAATTACAACATATGTGTACTTATTCCTGCACTTTACTACTACCATTGTGTCATTTGCACTATTTTCTTGCACTGTTCTTTTAATATTAAGTATTCTTGTTGATTTGGAGGTGCCTCGAACTTCAGATGTGCATTGCCAACAACTTCTCTGTAACCATTGTGTAATTGCCAATAAAGCTTTTGATTCTCTAACCCTCAGGGCGTGCTGAGGATCCACTTCATCGAGGCGCAGGAACTGCTGGGTAAAGACAAGTTTTTGGGCGGGCTGATCAAAGGGAAGTCCGACCCGTACGGTGTCATCAAGGTGGGAACGCAGCTCTTCCAAAGCAAAGTCATCCACGAGACCGTCAACCCCAAGTGGAACGAAGTGTATGAGGTAAAGTCTGACAGAGGATCCGTACTGAAAGCCTCTATAGAGTGGTGCAGTGACGCGTCCTAAAACCAGGAAGTGAGTCAGCATTTTACCACTTCCTGTTCCCTCGTCTCAGAGCCAATGGGATCTCTCCATAGGATTTAGGAAAATAGCTGGAAATACGGTCTGTGGTTGAGACACATTTAAGAGACGGATCACGTTTTGTTCTAGGACATTAAATCCATCAGCAGTGACCCCACTGGTGATTTCTGAAGAGTTGACGTGTCTGAAAAACGATGGTTGTTACCAAGTGGCTGAATAGGGCTACAGAAGTTGTGGAGGATGTTGTACGTCATTACGCCGAACACGTAAACACTCCTCTAAGTTTGTTTGCCCTGTTCTGCTTGAAAGCAAGTACCTGCCTCCTGCAAACTGTTCAAACAAACGCTTCAACTCGTTCCATTTAGAATCTGTATGTATGAATATGGATCTTAAGTTGGCGTGACGTTGAAGTCGTGCTGCTGGACTCGCCTGTAGTTCCTTTATAGCATAACGTTAGCATTTTGCTTCTGGCCATTAGAGTTATGATTAGAAAATGATAAAAGTAGGGAAGACATGTGGAGATTATCCGGCTGAACAAAACGTGCATTTATCAAACAGGTTAGTTTCCCACAGATCTTATTTCGAGCTATTTTCCAAAATCCTATGGAGAAATCCTGTTGCTTTTTTGTCGAGGGAACCAGCACCTTACTTCCGGGTAAATACGTCATCCCTGCTCCACTCTATTAGAGTTAAAATGGGGGGGGAAATGACGTTATACTTTATTGTTGAGGCAAGATGAGTCTATTTTTACAGCACAAGGCAATTAAAACATTAAAAGCCATTGTGCAAAACAAATTATCATCAAAAAGACAAGAAATTACTAAATAAAACAATACGAAATGGAATAAGACAGGTATAACATGCTTAAGTTATTGTGTAGTGTTGGGTATAAATAGGTATTTGATTTAAATATTTATTTTATTCATTTTTGGGTAATTTTTTGTAATTTTAAAATAGAATACAAGGAAAAAATTGTATTGAAAATAAATATATATTTACAGTATATAAACATAAGAAGTGAACGTAAAAAAGAGCACATTGTACGACAGTATTTAACAATAATAAATATCCATCCATCCATCCATCTTCTCCCGCTTATCCGTGGTCGGGTCGCGGAGGTATCAGTTCCAGCAGAGAGCCCCAAACGTTCCTTTCCCTGGCCACATCAACCAGCTCTGACTGGGGGATCCCAAGGCGCTCCCAGGCCAGCGAAGAGATATAATCCCTCCACCTGGTCCTAGGTCTACCCCTCGGTGTCCTCCCAGCTGGACGTGCCTGGAACACCTCCCTAGGGAGGCGCCCAGGTGGCATCCTTACTAGGTGCCCGAACCACCTCAACTGGCTCCTTTCGACGCGAAGGAGGAGCGGTTCAACTCCGAGTCCCTCCCGGATGACTAAACTTCTCACCTTATCCCTAAGGGAGACGCCCGCCACCCTGCGGAGAAAACCCATCTCGGCCGCTTGTATCCGCGATCTCGTTCTTTCGGTCATGACCCATCCTTCATGACCATAGGTGAGGGTAGGAACGACAATGGCCCGGTAGACAGAGAACTTTGCCTTCTGGCTCAGCTCTCTTTTCGTCACAACGGTGCGGTAAAGCGACTGCAGTACCGCTCCCGCTGCTCCGATTCTCCGGCCCATCTCACGCTCCATTGTTCCCTCACACGAGAACAAGACTAAATAATAAATATGTATATTAATATTTATAAAGACATTATTAATGCTCCAGATCATTCCTATGGATCTACAGTAACAATCCAGATTATACAGCCTAAGTATTGTCCATAATTGTCCGTTTTAAATGGAGTTTTATTCATGTTTTTTTGTATTTTCAGGCTTTGATGTACGAACACGCTGGACCAAACATGCTGGAGATCGAGCTGTTTGATGAAGACACGGATAAAGACGACTTCCTGGGGAGGTAAATGTTCAAACTTATTTAAAACTCCTTGGAAAGTGAAACCCCTCTCCTTCCCCCTGCTCTGTTTCTCTCTCTTTACGACCTCTGATCTTTGTTAAACTCAAAGCTCAAGCCTTATATATTCTGTCTCTGAAAACGTTATGATATTTAAATACTTTTTGCATGAGTTAAGGCACTGTTTTTAGGGTTGCTTTAGGCCAGAAAGGGTCATGGATTTGTTGTTTTTTACTTTATCTCTCCATAGAGTCAACCTATTCTTGTCTTTGCTCCTAAAATATAAATACTTTTTCATGTTTCATATTATAAGATATTAATATGCTTTGGTCAACGATTTATGTTTGGACATTATATGAGACATTAAAAGCTGTTATTTTGGGCTCTGAGAACTTTGAATAATATAAGATTATTCAAAGTTGTGGCCCCACTTATGACACAAAGTCTTTATCAGTAAATCAACATCACAGATTCACTTTGTTGATAAAAAGACAGATTTAAAAGTGCTGACACGACTCTAATGTGTACAGCAGAGGAAATAATAATGATAATAGTTTATAGAGTATCATTGTGTGTTTGTGCACATTGTGTTTCAATCATATTCGTCACAGTAATAGGATTTCACACTCCATTAACCTGAAGCTGCCTCACAGCGACTCTCACTGGGGTTTAATGAGTGCAGCGGTGTGTGTGTCAGACTTTAATTCACACCAGAGGCCATTAACTCTCTGAAACTGCGTGCGTGCGTGCGTGCGTGCGTGCGTGCGTGCGTGCGTGCGTGCGTGCGTGCGTGCGTGCGTGCGTGCGTGATGAGTCGGCACTTATAGAACGTTTGGTGTGTTGTGTTTTTTCAGTCTGATGATCGACGTGGCCGAGCTGCAGAAGGAGCAGAAGGTGGACGAGGTAATCTGCAGATTTTACTCTCAAATACTGCGTTTAAGTGGGAGAGTTTTAGTGAAATATTATTATTATAAATAATTTTTTTACTTTTCACGTACAATAGGTGTCCTGACCCATTTGTATTGCATTTTATGTTGATATACGTTGAATTTTTGCAAGTTAAATTCAGTTTTTCCCTCTTGTCAGCCATTATGTAGCATTATAGTGACGAAACTCCCAATGAATTGAGACTCGAGAGAGACTAAACTTGAAAGTGTCCATAGTAAAAATACGTTTATGATGTTTAATAAAGAAAGTAAAACAAACAATAACCGAGGTAGGAACATATGGTGACCAAAAAGTGTTGGCTTCTTATATAACATCATCTGATAAAGGAGATTATCAACATTCTTTTTTTTTGGAGGAAGCTTTAATGTACTAAAGCTTAATGAAAAGGGGCATTGCATCTTCATTTTGTAAAAAAAAAGAAGTTTTTCTGCAAATCTTCAGACATTTTAAGCACATTTTTATGCATAATTTCTTGTGTGCTCAGAGGAAAAAGTTGCCTTAAATGCTGGATGTGTAAAAACATGACTGTGTTTAGACAATAACTGATTAATTATATAGCAAACTGCTTTAATCTGGTACAAAGCATCTTATCTCTTTGAGATGTATGTTGTTTTTGTACATGGTCCCTGACAACTAAACCAATAAACTCAACTAAACTAAGAGAAGAAAAGCTGTTTCAAAACAAACGTACTTACCTTTAAACAAAGTTGTGATGAATTGTAGCAAGAACAGTTATTTCTATCTGTAAAAACATATAAAAGAACAATTCCCTTCACTTCTAAAAGCCATATATCGTTATTTATGAGATATAATTGAATGCAAGAGGGTGGAAATTGTCTATAAAAAGTCTTCTGATATTAACAATATAACTCTTTTTCTGTGTCTGCAGTGGTTTGTGATAGAAGACGTGGCGACAGGGAAGATTCACCTCAAACTGGAGTGGTTATCTCTGCTGCCCTCACCGGAGAAACTGGACCAGGTACTTCATTTAAAGAGAGGAAAACTTCATTTAAAGGTCACCCATCATGCTATTTTTAGGCAATAGCATAGGTCTCAGATATATAAAATATATAAAAAACATGTCTATGAAGTGTTTTGCTCAAAATACCAAACAGATCCACCCATTCTAGCCATGCCTCATATCCCTCTATTTCACTTCCTGTTTCAAAAGTGCTGATTTTATGTATAAAGCTTTAAAAAATTAAAAAAATTGATAACAAAAAAAGGAGGGGTCTGAGCTCATGCGGGACCCAGCAGCTACTGTCTAAACTAAATACTGCCGTGATGAAACGCCATATCATGGATTATCAAGGATTATTTCTGAAACAGTATGGAGCTCAAAGGCTTTCTCTCTTGCCGGTTATACCACAAGGTGAGTTCCTTTTTATTTCCTGCTTCTTCACACACATGCTCTCCAGTACAGGTTAGCTCTGAGTGTTAGCGATGCTAATGTAAACACCGACTATATTACGTCCAAAACAGTCGGGCATTGTTTCTGATAGCAACGTTTCTGATAGGGCCGTGGGTCCACATTTCCGATATTACGTCATATCGGACGCAAATCTGGATCAGCTCCGTTGTTCCCCCGTTTTTAGAGATTTGGGTAAACTGTGGAAACAATATATGTTACAGAGACAACCATCACCTGTTATATCGTGCTTTTGTTTAATGCATGCTGTCTTTTTCCTTAACACAAACACAATTAGTAGAAGCGAGTAGAATTTACTTTTTTGCTTATTTATTTACTTAGAAGATGGAGGAATACCGGTTCTTGTAGGTAATCATACATCCTGTCATGTAAAAAAATACTGAGTTGTTTCTCAAAATGTTGGCTTTTTTCTGAAAATCGCAAAATTCTGACTTTTTCTCAAAATCCTGACTTTCTCTCAAAATCCTGACTTTCTCTCAAAATTCGGACTTTCTCTCAAAATTTCGGACTTTTTCTCAAAATTTCAAAATCCTGACTTTTTTCTCAAAATCCTGACTTTTTTCTCAAAATCCTGACTTTCTCTCAAAATCTCAAAATTCTGACTTTCTCTCAAAATTCTGACTTTCTCTCAAGATTCTGACTTTTTCTCAAAATCCTGACTTTTTCTCAAAATCCTGACTTTCTCTCAAGAGTCTGACTTTTTCTCAAAATCTCAATTCTGACTTTTTTCTCAATCTAAAAAAATTCTGACTTTCTCTCAAAAATCTGACTTTTTCTCAAAAGGCTGACTTTCTCTCAAAATTCTGACTTTCTCTAAAAATCCTGACTTTCTGTCAAAATTCTGACTTTTTTGTCAAAATCTCAAAATTCTGACTTTTTCTCTCAAAATGCTGACTTTCTCTCAAAATGCTGACTTTTTCTCAAAATGCTGACTTTCTCTCAAAATCTAAAAATTCTGTATTTTTTCTCAAAATCTCAAAATTCTGTCTTTTTTCTCAAAATCCTGACTTTTTACTCAAAATCTAAAAATTCTGAATTTGTTCTCAAAATTCTGACTTTTTCTGAATACTTAACATTTGTAATAATCACTGGTCACCGGCTTGAGCTTCAATCTCAGGATCCATGTATTTCTGATCCTCTCCAGAATGGAAGTAGTCATCACATACAGAGCATCAACTAGTTCCACAAGATGGAGGAATAGAAAGCAGTATTCAATGTTTAGTTCAGATTAGCTCCACGTCAGAAATGATCATGCTTGTCATATGTCTATCTCCATAGAGGCTGAATCATCATGTTAATCACATAGCTATCATATGCCTAAAACAGTCCTGATGCTCTTCTAGGTAATCATACATCCTGTCATGTACACAGCTACAGTTGGGATACCTTTGTTATCATGTTACTCTCATATTGGAAGAGGACATTCAAGATTTTCCCAACAATAAAAACATGGACAATTAAGCTCTTCCCATGAGGCCTTGCAGGATACATTTACCCCAAAAACTAACCAGTGTCTCTTACTCTTCCTCTCAGGCGCTAACGAGCATTAAAGCTGATCGCAATCAGGCAAACGATGGCCTCTCGTCTGCACTTCTTGTCGTTTTCCTGGATTCAGCAAGAAATCTGCCGGTAAGTCAGTCTGATCTATCTTCCCAGCATGCACCTGGGCTAATGATTTCCAGTTTTAACCCTCAAGTCAAGAGGCGCTTTCACACCAGAGTACTTTTCCCAAGAACTAGGCCGATAGGGGGGGAGATTTGGTTTCACACCAAAAAGATCTGGAACTAGTCCCTAGTTCGCGCGAACCTTTTCACCCCCAGATAGTTCCTGCTAGAGAGGTGGTACTTTCCTGGGGAGGAAATGGTTCGTGGGTGTGTCGGCCACACTAACAATTTCTGATTGGCTGGGCGAATTGCAAACCACGCCCCGTAAAACTCCGAAAAGTTTTGTGAAGCCGCCATTTTATTTGCTCGCATTAGCATTATTAGCATTAGCCCAGCGCACCAACGGAGAGAGACTAACTTATGGCAACACAAAAGAAAACATGGGAGCGGTGGAGATGAGGACGTGTCGGCGCTTCTGGCGATTTACTCGGAAGGCTTCAGTAGAAGCTGCTGGGAGTCCCAGCAGCTTCTACTGAAGCCAGCGGAGTTGGGGAACTCCGGGGGACTCCGGGACTTCGGGTGGCAGTATACGCCGTGAAGTGGTTTGCGGCCTGCCAGTAAACCCAAAGCAGAAGAAGAAGAAGTGACGTCAGCGGCTTCAATTGCGTAATCCTCCCTCTTGGACTTAGTCCGGTGAGAACGCGATCTACTAGGACAGTTCCAGGGACTAAGTACCGGGAACTAAGTACCGGGAACTAAGTACCGCAAAGTACTTGGTGTGAAAGCGGCTAAGGAGAGAAAAAGGGGGTTTGTTGTTGATTGTGTTTGAAAAAGCGACTTGTTTTTAAGATACAGGGACTGTTGTACCTTGTCTGTTATAAATGTGACTCTTTCTGAACTTTATAACTTAACATGTTGATTTCTCTGCTTATTTTGTGTTATTTAGTTTTTACGAGACACTCCGTAACACTGTTGATGTATTTTTACATCATTTTTTTTTTAAAATGTTGCTGTAGTTTGATGTCTTTGTTGCTGTGTGGTTGAATACTTTTAATGAGTATGTTCCTGATTTCCCAACCATGAGGTGCTGAAGGAGTTTTAAAACACACATTGTTGGGAACAGACGAAGAGTTTTACAAATCCAGTTTTAGCTCGTTGGATCCAGTTTCTACTTCAGTCTTTCACTAATTTTCTTTTCTGAACTTCATGTCTGTTCTTCACTCCATTTCCTCTCAAATATACCATAGAAATAAGCTAAAGCCTACCAAATAATAGTGATTTATGTTGTCATAGTGCTTTTTTATGATATTTTTACAACTCAAACAGAATTAAATATTATTATTAGTGTTTTGTTCTTGAACTTTTTTTTAAAATTCGCATTATTTTTTTTTTAAATATGCTAAAATCAATATTTGCTTCAATGCTAAATATTCTTCTGTGTGATAAAATAACATAATACATTGAATATTTTACTCATGTATGAACTAGTACTGGTACAGCAGTTGTATCAGTCAAGTAAGTCTACATTTGTTTCCTAAATAAAATAATAGAAATTGTATAAAACGGTGAAAAATATACTCACTATGTCAAAAAATGTAGTCTTTTGATTCAATATTATTATAACGTAAAACCGCATTAGAAATAAACTGCTTGAAATCGATTTGCCTAAAATAAAACATTATTATTATTTCATCTGACAGTAGTTGTAGCTGTTCACAATTCTATCACGCAGTATTTCCTGGTTGAAATGTTTCTTTATTTGTTAGCTTTAACCTCCGTAGTGCAGGCTTACCTTCCTCTTTTCAGCCCCTTCTTCTTCCTCCTCTCTGAAGAGCGTCTTCGAGGGGAACTTGGGTTCGGGATACTTAAAAGAGAGGCGGGCGGCGGGCCTCGTGTTTTGCGAGAACACGGCCTCTCTCTATAGGACGTTATTTGTGAGTGGGTTTGATCACTGATAGATAACATCTGCTCGACGTCATGCTACCCTTTTTGTTACGTTTGTTAAAATAGAAAACGTTTGGAGTGTTTGCCTGATGAGCATGAATCCCGACTCGTGCATGAGAATTCATTAAATCATTTGAATCATTATTTGTTTTAGGAATAACCCGTGTTTGAAAACCATAGCAGTGGTGGGCGGAAGCAACATGCTAATCTTGCTAAATACAGCGCTAGCTAAGCAGCAGTTGGTCGAAAAGACTTATAATCACCCACAGATTGATTTGAAAAGTACCTCATGATCTAGAGGGGGTTTGACACACTCTAAGGAACACTTTAGTTTTTGTTTTACTCATGTTAACGTGATCCAAGCGAGTAATTACATAAGTTAATGAACCGTTTTCTAGCTTAAGGGGGTCATACTATGCTCATGTATATCAGTATGTATTGTCTCTACTTTAAAGAGTCCTCTCTTGCTGATGTTCAGGTGTATATCAGTATGTAGTGTCTCTACTTTAAAGAGTCCTCTCCTGCTGATGTTCAGGTGTATATCAGTATGTAGTGTCTCTACTTTAAAGAGTCCTCTCCTGCTGATGTTCAGGTGTATATCAGTATGTAGTGTCTCTACTTTAAAGATTCCTCTCCTGCTGATGTTCAGGTGTATATCAGTATATAGTGTCTCTCCTGTGACATGTCTCCATGCTTTAATGTTCAAAAAGATCTTTATTTTTCTCATACTGCCTGTGCTGCAGCACCTCTTTTCACCCTCTGTCTGAAACCAGAGCCCAGTCTGCTGTGATTGGTTAGCTGGCTGGCTCTGTTGTGATTGGTCAACCGCTTAGAGATGTCACATACAAAGAAAAAGCGTACATCCTAAGAGGCATAGCATACAATAAAGCAGAGGATTTCATCAATTTCTTTGTGTTTCTCTTGAAAACTAGTTTTATATCTTGTTATCTTTGAGACTCTGAGAGCAGGGAGGCTGAATTATCTCTGGATTGCTTTCCCTCCATCCTCCCTGAAGAAACCATTTCTCTGTGGTAGCACATTGTAACCCCTCCATGAAGAACTGTGGCTATTTTATTTCATTCATTTTAAAGTAATGCACAGACCTGTTGACAAGAAACGACCTTAACACTGAAACACATGATGTAGTTCTCACTGTTTGCCACTAGGTGTCTCCAATGAGCACTGTTTTGATGATATGTCCCTTAAAACAGTTTACTTGTCAACAAGTCTGTGTTTTACTTTAAAATCTAACCCTATAATAACCCTAACTTCACATTTATCCATGTTACATCAAAGCTAACCCTGTGGATGATGAGGGAAATCCAATATTTAAAAGATGACAACAATATCCTCTTAAATACATTTTATTTGAATGTTTAATTTTGCATTTTTAACCCAGAGGACACATTTTGTTGAATTTTTTCCTGAGATACTTTGATTTCAAACCTGCACTGTGTCCCTGTGATGAGATGATAACGATCTGACACTATCGTTGTTATTCATTCTTTATTTTATATGCAAAACAGTAAAGTAATACATAAAACTAATGGATTTCCCGCCTACATACACATATAAATGTCACCCAGTGTCTCTTTCCTCTGATCCTCATTCATCAATCTCTTTCCATGTTAATCAATGACTCCCATCTAATGCTGTCTTAACTAGAGTCCAACTAATATGCTTTAAAATGTGGTTCATGGCATATATTTCGTATTAACATAATTCAAGACAAATTCAATTGTAATTATTTTATTTCTTTTGACATTTTTTTATTTTATTTTAAACTATAATGGATTTTTTGCAACTATAATAATAAAAATCAACAATTAAAATAATATAAATAATAATAAAATATTTCATTTTTATATTTTTATTTTGTATTTGTATTATATATTACTTCTTACTATTATTATTTAATATTATACATTTTATATTTTTATTATTATTATTTTTTTTAGTATTATCATTATTATTATTATTACATTTCAATTTGTACATGATTTAAAAAATATATATAATTATATTTAAATGAAAAACCCCTCCTTTGCAATAAATCTTGAATTGTATCCTTAAATATATATATATTAAAACAAATATATATATATTAAAACAAATATATATATATATTAATATCGGCCTGATAAATCCAGTATTGGTTGGACTCTAGTTTTTCCTCTTGTCCAGGTTTTAATTGGGGAATGAAATTAACCATGTGATCATCCATGTTGTCTCTCTGTTTGTCCCATTGGTGTCTTCCTCCTCCTCCTCATCCCTGCATGCTCCTCTTTCCCCTAATAACCTCCTGGTGTGTGTGTTTCCGTGTGTGTGTGTGTGTGTGCTCTCTCCTGGGGAAAATCAAAGCGCAATCCGTTAGAGTTCAACCAGTCGGGGCTGAGGAAGACCTCGGTCAGTAAAGCATTGAAGGTAACCAAGCACTCCCGTATCAACGAGACACCGAGGAACAGTTTATTATCTTTAAAGGTCCCCTATTACACTGTTTTTGATCAATATATCACAGGTCTCAGATATATACAGAACATGTCTCTGATTGGCTGAAACACCAAACAGATAATTGCAGCATCCCATAATCCCCCTCTGTTTCAGCCCTGTTTCAAAAGTGCTGATTCTCTGTCTGTTACTTTAGATGAAAATACTTTATTGATCCTAATTTTGGGAAATGTTTGCGTTGCAGCAGCATAATTATATCTATCTATCTATCTATCTACCTACCTACCGACCGACCGACCGACCGACCACCTACCTACCAACCTACCTATCTATCTATTCTATCTATTCTATCTATCTATCTATCTATCTATCTATTCTATCTATCTATCATAAAAAGACAAGGCGTTGTACATTAGAGAAATTAAAAGAATAGAAATAAACAATCCAAAATGTAAACATCACAAATAGAAATAAAATAGCATTAAAAAAGTAGAGAATATACATGTTGAAATACAAATGTACATCGACCGACCGACCGACCTATGGAGTAAAATGTAAGGATTTTGGGACAGATTAGTGCTCTCAAATATCAGGGAGTGATGTTTTTAAACTCATTACATCATGATATAATGTGATTTTCCTAACAGGAAGTGAACCTTCTTACTGACTGTTGTTGTGGAATCATTAACATACTCCACTAATCATGTTTGTTTACTAAAACTGTGTCTAACAATGTGTGTAGTAAATAACAACATTGTTTCCCAAAGTTACATTTACACTCATACGTCTGATTCTGATCTTGTTAAAAACTGATTTAATGTCAATGTACTTTCCCTCCTAGCTCCTCTCCTTAAAAAGTTTCACGTTTTACTGAAATGTGAAGAGTAGCTCCGGGTAGTTTGGTATCTTGGTAAAAAGATACGATACCAAAAGCCCAAAATGACACTGTATGAGCTCAAAATCCACCTTTTGAAAACTAAAACATACAGTTAGCGCCATCTCATGTTCACAAAATGTATTTTACACTTTAATATATAAAAACATACATATTCAACTTAATTTTGGATTTAATTTCAGATGTTTACTTGTATTTCTTTATGTTAGGAATATGCTATACTGTATATGAGATCAATCTTTACCAAAGCTTGTTGAGTTGAAGACTTCATATTTGTGTATTCATGAATGTTAGCATAGCTTGCTAACGCTGTTTCTTCCTCTCCTGCAGTCCGGTAAAAAAGTGACCAGCGATCCCAATCCATTCGTCCAGTTCAGAGTGGGACACAAGTCCTACGATAGCAAGGTGAGACCAAAACACGGTGTTATTTTAGGAAGTATACTCCTTAATGGGAGGCGTGTGGCGCAGTGGATAGTGCGTTGGTGTTCGGATCAGGGGAGCACAGGTTCAAACCCCACTGCAGTCAGCATGTCGTTGTGTCCCTGAGACACTTCACCCCAAATTGCTCCTGTGGGGATTGCCCACAGTATTGAGTATGTAAGTCTCTTTCGATAAAAGCGTCTAACAAGTAACATGTAATGTATGTAATAATCTTATGTATCCTCTACATTTCAAAACGCAACAGAGTTATGTACGTTTTATCTAAAGTAATACTTGAAATACGTCATGGGAATAAATGGATTGGGGATAACTTTACCTCTTAGTTAGCAGATACTATAACATGGTGTGAATTTAAGTTGTTAACTTACTTTCTTATGTCCGTGCATTAAGTACAAAGATAGAGTCAGGGTGTTGTTAGCCTAGCTTAGCATAAAGACCGGAAACACAGTTTTTAAAAAAAAAGCTAGTTTCGCCTTGATACTGTATGTTTCAGGCTAGTTTAGAGTCTTTATGCTAAGCTAGGCTAAGCGTGTTGTGAATTCAGCTCTGTAAGTAAAACACAAATCATATCTTATCAGCGCACTTTCCCTTAGAAATACGCTGTGGTCATTTAGGAGACCATTTTCATGCAATAAGTCTGTTAATTTGTTTTAATATAATGTCAACAACGATGCTAAGATAGCTATTCTCTACTGTAGCTGCAAAACTTAAAGCCACAGCACATTTAGCGAGCAACTAATAGTACAAAAAGTTTGGAATTTGCTGAATCTTCACACATTTTAATGGACAAAATGCCATTTTCAGACTTGTTCTATCTTATTAAATACAAAAATACATATTATTTTGTATTTAATGGAGTTTGTGACCAGTTTACCCTAATTTCCCTCTGTTTCCTCTTTGTTGTCTCGTCCTTCAGACCCGATATAAGACCAATGAGCCGGTGTGGGAGGAGGCGTTCACCTTCCTGATCCATAACCCCCGCAGCCAGGAGCTGGAAGTTGAGGTACGGAGGCTAATCTTAGTCTTTTTAAATATTTTCTTTGCTACTGTAGTCTAAACTTTATAAGCAGTAAAGGCGAGACAGTCTATGGCAGGGCTTCTCAAACTCCAGACCAAGGTCCGGATCCGGACCGAACTGCAAATCAATCCGGACCGAACCCTGTGTTCCATTATAAAAAATAAAAATTATACAAAATAATAAAAAAAAAACGTTCTGATTCTGATGTAAATTAATGTATATTGTCTTGTGTCTGAAGCGTTGTGAGAATGAACATGCATATATATTTACTTGTGTGCGCAAGCGTGACACGCATTGCAGACCGCAAGTTAACCGCAAGTTTACCTTGACTTTCTAATGCTTCTAATGCCTTTTTTGCCGAGGTTGAAGGCATTGGCTACAGACAAAGTGCCATTTCTACTGGCATTGATCCGGACCAGTGACCTTGTGTACAATTCACAAGTGGACCTTTAATAAAAAGGTTTGAGTACCCCTGGTCTATGGAGAGACTCTGGATCTTAATTTTGACGATTCAGTGAAAAAAGAAGATGTCGTACTCTGTCCAAATTAAAGATTAAAGGTCCCATGTCATGCTTTTCTGGTTATTACCCGTCCCCTTGTGTGTTATGTAGCTTTTTCTGCATGTAAACGGTCTGCAGAGTCACACACCCTCAAAGTACACCCTGTAGCGAGTAAAACTCTAACACAGAAAAGACCTGTCTATGCTGCCCCAGAACGCCTCGTTGGAGATTTCTCTTTTTCTTCCTGGTACTAAGTGACGTAACGACGACCTCCTCACACACACAAACTCTTTTAGCGGCAAAAATGTGACGCGCTGGGGGGGGGGGGGGGGGGGGGGGGGTGATAGTGCAGCCTCGCAGCGCGGGGAAACTGTGGCGCGCTTACACTGTAGGTGCGCCGCGTTTGGGGATGCGGGGGGGATGCGGGTGCTAGTGGAGCCTCGCAGATGGGGCTGCTGCAGCACCCCTTCCCGCGTCCATTCGCGATGTCTCGCTGTCTCGCAGCAAGCAGGAAACCACACCAGTAAGCCAGCTCACACTGTCAGCTCCTCGTAGCAGCGAGCTGACCAATCAGAGCACACTGGGCTCACAGGGAGGGGGGGGGCAGGAGCTCCAACAAGCCGTTTAGGACAGAGAGTGAATACACATAATATACAGAGACGCTGTATGAGAAACCAATGTGAGTTTGGAACATTGAACAATGTAAATCTATTCTAGTAGACCTCAACAATGGAATTATGATCAGTCGAAATGGCCATGACATGGGACCTTTAAATTATCTATAACCCCCACTTTGTACTTTGACGTTTGACTTATTCATCAACATTTAATCAAAATTGCTATAACTTAATGGTTTAATTCTGCAAACTGTCTCAAAAAAGACTCTCTTTAGGCCTTTTTAAATATTTTCCTTGCTACTTTAGTCTAAAATATATAAGCAATAAAGGCGATACAGTCTGTGGAGAGACTCTGGATCTTAATTTTGACGATTCAGTGAAGAAAGAAGATGTCGAACTCTGTCCAAATTAAAGATTAAATTACCTAAAACCCCCACTTTGTATAGAGAAACTGCTCGTTATTGTACTTTGACCAATTATTCATAAAGATTTAAACAAAATTGCTATAATTTAATGCTTTGATTCTGCAAACTGTCTCAAAAAAGTCTCTCTGTGGGTCTTTTTTTATATTTTCTTTGCTGATCTAGTCTAGATTAAATAAGCAGTAAAGGCGAGACACACTCAAGACAAAAACAATGACTTCCCCTCCGTGTGTTTCCAGGTTAAAGACGAGAAACACGAGTGTACGTTGGGCGTTTTGACGGTGCCGCTGACTCGCCTTCTGGAGGCCGAGGAAATGACCTTAAATGAACGTTTCCCCCTGAAGAACTCCGGCCCGAGCTGCACCCTGAAGATGAAGATGGCTCTGAGGGTAAGATAAGATAAGAAGTACTTTATTGATCCCAATTTGGGAAATGTTTGGCACAAGGCATTGCACATGATTATATAACATAGATTCTACACTGATTCTGATTCTGTTTTCATTTCAGGTTCTGAGCTTGGAGAAAAACCCTTCCCCTTCCTCCGACCCCTCCTCCTCCTCCTCCCCCTCTTCAGAGCAGGTCAACAAAAACAAGAAAACAAACCCTCAACCTGCCGCCTCTTCCTCTTCCTCCGACTCCCCCGTTCCTCCCTCCTCCACCTTCGACATCCCTCGCTCCGCCTCAGTGTCGGCGCAGGACGTCCTGAATCGAAGGAAAGAAGCCAATGATCCGTACCGCTCTGTAGGGAGCACTGATTTGGGGCAGGGAGGAAGAGGAGGAGGAGGAGGAGGTTTAGCTCAGAGTGGGAGGAGCTCCTCTAATCTCGCCATTTCCGGGTCGCAGCAATATCTGGCGGGAGGAAAAGAGCCGACTCCAAGCATCGCTTCTGATATCTCCAACCCTTACGCCACTCAGGAGCTCCAGCAGAGACTCGCTCAGCTGCAGAAGTAACTATCAAACTATTAAATATTCATTTATCTTAAGTCAAGTCAACTTTATTGTCAATCTTTCAGTTTGTGTGTACCAAGCCCCAGGGAAGTGCTCCGGACTCTGAGGAAAATATTCGTTGTGGCCAAACGGCGGTACTACAACTCCCGTATCAGTCCGTGACGTCACCCGGCCCAGAAAGACTTTTTCCCATTGACTAACATTGGGAAAGAGTGGTCTGTAAATCAGCTTATCATTTTTTTTAAACGAAATAAACTACCCAGCACGAACACTTTTACAGCCCTTATTAGAATCATTTGGTCCTTAAAGTTGTAAAATGCACTAAAAGCCGAATCTAGATTTATTTTCTCTCTCCATTCATTCTACTGAGCCGAAAGTGGGCAGGGCTTAATGACAGGAGGCGGGGCTTACGGGAAAACGCAACTGCGCTCTATGAGCTACATACGGGTACTTCTGCTCTGACAGCAAGGCATGATGGGTAATTTGTGACGTTTTGCTCTCGAGAATCTCAGGCCATTTTGTCCTCATGCGCCAATGAGCAGCTCTCATAGGAAAGAACGAGACCCCGCGCCCCACGCTGTATCCAGTTCTTATTATACATCCATGGTTTAACCCCCTCTCTCTCTCTCTCTCTCTGCAGTGGTTCTGGTCCCGGTCACTTCCCTCTGGGTGAGATCCAGCTCACCATCAGACACTCGTCCCAGAGGAACAAACTCATCGTGGTGGTGCACGGCTGCAGGTACGAACAACAAAGGACCAGGAGTTGTACTGACTCTATATATCAGGAGAGGGTTTTTTAAATCTTACGTTATATTCCCATGTTTCCCTTCCCTCAGAAACCTGATAGCGTTCACGGACCACGGCTCGGATCCGTACGTCCGCCTCTACCTGCTTCCCGACAAACGGAGGTCAGGGAGGAGGAAAACTCACACCTTCAAGAAGACCCTCAACCCCGTTTACGACCAGACGTGAGTCCCACCTTCACTGGCCTTTTTGGACAACTTATTTTCATTAAAAAGTCAAAAAAGAACTAGATCTATGTTATGTAGTTTGTGGAGTTATCCCAAATCTTTCCATCAATTGTCAAACCAGAGAAATCTGTCGTTATTAATCAGAATCAGAATCCCTTTATTAGTCCCACAGAGGGGAAATGTACATTGATACAGCAGAAAAGAGCCAAAGACAGCTTAATGTTACCTAAGAAGCATGCATGAAAAAACATATTACAGCTAAAAAAAATCTTTTTAAAACACATCCTGTAACAGTTCTGAAGATGTAGCAGCCAGATATATATTGCACAGTTATAAACGGCATATATATATATATATTGCACATATAGCACATAGTCTGTATTTTACAATGGGTGTTATATATAATATATAAAAAAGATTAGAAAACTGTCAAAAGAACTATCATTTCACAGGAAGACTAGGGGTAGAGGAATGTGAGCATTTGGTTTGGGATATTGCCAAATATCTGGAACAAACTCCAAGAAACCTGCAGGTCCGCCGCAACTCTTACTACTTTTAAATCCAGGCTGAAGACTTTTCTTTTTGACGCTGCTTTTAATTGAACTATTCACATCTTACACTGCACTGTAACTTTTATTAATGTTTTATTATCTTTGCTTTTTAATGTTTCTAATGTGTTTAATGCTCTTAATGTCTTTGATTTTTGTAAAGCACTTTGAATTGCCTTGTGTTGAAAAGTGCTATATAAATAAACTTGCCTTGCCTTATTCTGGAGTGGCAGGAAAATAAATACTATAGGCGCTTTCACACCAAGTACTTTTCCCAGGAATAGTTCCCGGAACTTTTATTTCCTGGAACTATCTAGTAAATCGCGTTCACACCGGAATAAGTGCCTGAGGGAGCCGCTGACAATACTTCTTCTTCTTCTTCTGCTTTGGGTTTACTGGCAGGCCGCAAACAACTTCACGGCGTATACTGCCACCCGAAGTCCCCGGCCGGAAGTCCCCGGAGTTGGGGACTGGCTTCAGTAGAAGCTGCTGGGACTCCCAGCAGCTTCTACTGAAGCCTTCCGAGTAAATCGCCAGAACGCCGACACCTCCTCATCTCCACCGCTCCCATGTTTTTTTTTGTGTTGCCATAAGTTAGTCTCTCTCCGTTTGTGCGCTGGGCTAATGCTAATAATGCTAATGCGAGCAAATAAAATGGCGGCTTCACAAAAACTTTTCAGAGTTTTACGGGGCGTGGTTTGCAATTCGCCCAGCCAATCAGAAATTGGAACCTTTTTCTCCCCAGGAAAGTCCCTGCTCTCTAGCAGGGACTAAAAAGGGGTGAAAAGGTTCGCAAAAAAAAGTTCTAGTTCCAGATCTTTTAGGTGTGAACGCAAAATCCCAGGAACTATCGGAACTATTCCTGGGAAAAGTACTCCGGTGTGAAAGCGCCTTGTGCTTTTAAACGTAGTATTTTAGCAGCTGATGATTGGTAATGTTTCCCTCTCCTCCTCCTCTTCCTCAGCTATGAGTTCAGTGTGTCCCTCGTGGAGCTCCACAGACGCACTCTGGACGTCGCGGTGAAGAACGGAGGAGGACTGCTCTCCAAACACAAAGGCCTTCTGGGAAAGGTACGCTCTCTCACTACAGATTCTACATGCTTGATTGAATACAGAAATGTCTTGAAATCAATCCAATTATCTACAAAGCAGTCTTTGTTTGAGGATTATGGATTTAAATCTTGAGTTTTGACAATATTCCAGTGTGTTTATCAACCTGAAATAGTGTTACAAGAGTATCTTCAAGGATGGTAGATTATTCTGCTCATGTCATATTTCAACTGTTTGCAGTCTTTTAAACACTTGATTTAGCATTTTTAAATAAGCTCTGTTGTCTTTTCTCCTCAGGTTCTGGTGGATTTGACGTACGAGGACACGTCTAAGGGTTGGACTCAATGGTCAGTGTTTGATATCTCACTTATTATTTATAAAACTCTGATCATACAAATATGAAGACCAACAAACAGCTCAGTTTCATGTATGATGTTAAGAAATCTTTGAATAAAAATAAAAGCATGGATCTGTCAGATTTCCAAAATAAAAGCATTGATCTGTCAGATTTTCAAAATAAAAGCATGGATCTGTCCGATTTTCTAAATAAAAGCTTCTCTTTCTCCTCCTGCAGGTATGAGCTGAGTGAAGATGGTCTGACGAAACCTCAGCAACTATAGAGCGAAACAACCATCACAATCACCATCACAATCATCATCACCACAACCATCATCATCATCACCACAACCATCATCATCATCACCACAATGATACAGTACATCTATTATTTTTACTAAGTGTACAAAGTAAAGAAGAAGAAGCAGCTTTGATCCATTTAATCAGTCGCAAGGCAGACCTCCCCTTTAAGAAGAGCCAGGCTTTAAAGGGAGTATTCCACATGTAGAATATTCAATATATCACCAATACTACCATGTACTGCTGTGGAAAATATATTCCATATTTATAGGAGAATATATATATCAGCTGTAGAGGAAGACAATCTATTTTTTTGCAGTAAAATATGTAAAAGTTTGTAAATATATAAACGATGATGCTCGACTAAAAAGGGCGTCATGTTTGAGAGATTCAGGCCAAATGATTGTTTGTCGTTTTCTTTGATTCATTCGTTTTTATGAATGAAAAACATTCTAGACGCCACCAAAGAGACGAGAAGTCATTTTTTGTATTCGCTTCCCTCGTTTGCTTTCCTCTGGTTTAATTCCACTTTGATAACATGTGTTTAAAACATCTTAAAGATAAGTATAAGTACACACAGGGGCGCCGCTTGCGAACAGGCAAGGCAGGCAACTGCTTGGGGCCCCGGACCAGAAGGGGGCCCCCAAAGAAGGTAGATTAAGAAGGTCCACAACATGAAACACCCTTTCATTTACTGCAACGACATGTCGGGAAACCCCCTCAAGGCGGCCTCATGCATAGCGCGCCCTAAAATGCTGCTTCTTATTTTAAGTTTCGTTGCCTTGCTCCGCTCTGGGGGGGGGGGGGGGGAAGAGTGTGTTGGGGCGCCACTGATGGCTGGTTCGAGGGGCCCCCAGTGAATTTTTGCCTAGGGCCCCCACAGACTCTAGAATCGCCACTAAGTACACAAAAGGTGTGTTAAATCCACAGTTTTTGTATCCGGTAATACACCTGTTGTTATTCTAGAATAAGGCCATTGTTATTGTTTTTAAAGCTGAATATTTTGTGTTTTTTTTATCTATCTGGGATCATCAGTCGGTTTTAGCGAGTAGTTCTTATCTCAAATTAAGAGTATTTATAATTAAAAAATGCCAAATTAAAGAGTCATGTATTGCAGTTATATAAATAACATATTTATGGAGTAGTGTTCCCTTCCTTTATGAGAAAATAACTATTTTTTCTGTTAAATATGAAAGTTAGAAGTTGAAAAAAGACAGATTTATCCGTAATTTCCCCAAATATTAGTATTGCAATTATCACCCATATTTTCTTCATTTATCTTAAGCCACTATGTATAAAAACACATTTCATACACATTTATAGTATTGTCATGTTCCCCGATGAATGTGTATCATAAAGAAAACATCACTTCCTGTCGGTTTTTCACAATAAAAGATATCCAGTTTTTTGTCTTTTATTTTGAAAATACAGGAATAAACCAGTGAATAAAGACAGTGTTTGTGATGTGATTATTGTGTAGCTATCCTAAAGAAAACATCACTTCCTGTCGGTTTTTCACAATAAAAGATATCCAGTTTTTTTGTCTTTTATTTTGAAAATACAGGAATAAACCAGTGAATAAAGACAGTGTTTGTGATGTGATTAATGTGTAGCTATCCTAAAGAAAACATCACTTCCTGTTGGTTTTTCACAATAAAAGATATCCATTTTTTGGTTATTTGAAAATCTTTTATTTTGAAAAACAGGAATAAACCAGTGAATAAAGACAGTGTTCGTGTTGTTTAAATTACAGAAGAAATCTAATGAAAGTGGCTTTAAACACTGATACAATTAGGAAAAAATGACATTAACAAAATGTACACATTAACAGTTTACACTTTAAATTTACACCAAAAATATTCCTAGTACAAATATATGTTTGCATCACTTTTCACATTAATAAAAACACTTCTAATTGCTTTTATTTATTTTAAAAAGCTTTTTAATACACAAAAAAGTACAAATAGTGACATTTAAAAAGTTCACATTGAGAAATGATCTGCAACACAAAAAAATGTCACCTTTTTGTAACATTGTCAAAAATATGCGAAAAATAAGATTTATTTACTGAAAATAATGACTTTAAAAATAAAGAAAATTGGATTAACATGACGACAAAATCTTCTGAAAAATATCAAATAATTACAAATAAATCCACAAATAACGGCTTTTAAAATTGAGGAAATTGGAATTAATTGACATCTCCTGAAATTTAAAATAAGGTCTAAAAAAATGTGCTTTTTTCTTTAGTTTGTCGCCATTTCAGTCTGGCTTTATATCGTCATAAGTTCTGCTATAATCAGGTTTTCCACATGTTGTTTATGAATCAACATGAGTCTTAACGTGTCAATAATACGTGTCATTAAGAAGTCTTGAAATTGTTGAAATTCACCTCTTACTTACTTTTATTTGGTGTACATAGATTTGTTTCCACGCATATCGTGTTTAAAAACTGCATTGATTTCACAGCACTTGCTCAAAAGGGATTTATATCAAACTACAACATAAATGTTAGTATTTAAAACAGTAAATAATATCGCTTTTCTTTCAAATACACTCTCTTGCCATCAAGAAAGTATTTTACACAAATGTATGAACGCTCTGTTATGTATGTCATGTTTTATTATGTGCATTTTGCAGCTGTCACCCATTTATATCTCTCGTTCATGTTTTATTTTGAAAGGATCAAACTGTTTTCTCTTTTGGATGCGAGAGCTTCTCTGAAAGGCGGTTTTGTTTTTCCCCGTCTTCTTAATTTATCTTGTGCCTTAAGAGATATTTACGTGTATAAAATAAGAAGATGCTTCAACGGTTTTTCCTCATGTGTCACAATGTCTCCTGAATGTCTTTTAAAAACAAATAAAGAGCTTTAGCTGGCTATAGCAGCATGGAGCTGTACAGCACTGTGTTTCTCATCATTTCTGTATTCATCATTGCACTGCTATTGGCTAGAGCTCCAACACATTGTACGTGATAGGCTAAGGGGCGAGACAGCTCTAAGCGGTAGACCAATCACAACAGAGCCGGCCAGCTAACCAATCAGAGCAAACTGGGCTCTGGTTTCAGACAGAGGGTGAAAAGAGGTGCTGCAGCACAGGCAGTATGAGAAAAATAAAGAGCTTTTTGAACATTAAAACTGGTGCCCATCAGCTGCATAGAGTTAACTAATTAAAGGGGCGTGGGCCCACAGCTGTGACAACTCAGCAATCAGGACTGGTGTCCATTTTAGGCAGCACTTTCCTGGAGGTCAGACAGACAAAGACAATAGAGTCCTGCAGGAGTCACGAGGGAGGCAAAGAGGAGGCAAATCCTACTTTGATTGAGCTAAGTATCGCTGGTGTTTTTTAGCCCCTCATGCTAAAACATGTATATATTCTCCATTCCTGTTCCTGTGTCTTCTCGCAATTATCACTGGCCCCGTGTATCTCCTAATCGCTATAACCAGCCTGCTCTCGTCTATCCCACATGCTCCACTGAGATCCAACATCTAGTTACAGATGGCCTGTGGAACTGCCAGTCAGCTGTTCCTAAGGCTGACTTCATCTCTGGCTACGCTTCCCTGCAGTCTCTGGATTTCCTTGCTCTCACTGAGACCTGGATTACTCCATCCAACACATCCACCCCCAGCAGCTCTTGGTATATGTATTTGATACCAATTTGGTAATACAATTAATAACAAGAACAAGGTTTGGGTTCGTTCTTCAGATATGACTGTGACGTTAACGTGTAAGCTCAATAATGAGCTCCAGCTCAACCAACCATATTGTAATATCTAAGTAATCATCTTGAAATATGACATTATTATTTGTAATATACACAAATCTTATTGTGAGGTTGATTTCACACACACTACGCTGCTCTTCAACACTACTTTGACGTTAGCTTGTCTACATAATCAATCATAGCGAATTTAAATTAACGTTATCAATGCATAAAGTTACCTACCTAATAAAATATATCTCTAACTTACAAGGAAGACCTTATTTTACCAACCTCAAACAGAAGCCGTTTATTCTACACTATTATCCCACTTAATGCTTAACACTTCTCTATTACGTTTTAACTTGGAGGCTACGATTAGCATCGTTAGCACAGATGTAGCTACCACTTGCTTACTACATGCTAACCCAAGCCTTAACATTCATTAACGTTAGCTGACTAAAAACATAAGCAACACATAAATAAAGTACTCAAATTTCACTTACCACAAAACCTCATTCATGCACCGTATGTTTTAACCGCAGAGCGAGTCACAATAGTCCGATATAAGCATGAAGAATAGTCCACAAGGCACCAGCACAACAAACACGGCCGAGTTCAAGTTATGTTCCCCGGATGAGCTGAGCAGGCTGAGCCCCTGTAGCATCACGGAGCTGCTAGCAGAGAGACAGGACGCTAACAGCAGCAGTCACTAGACAGAGCTGTCACTCAATGTGACCACGCCCTAATTTATGCATAACTTTAAGGCTTAATATAACTTAACAAAATTATAAATGTTAGTAACTCATAAATAAATGGTCATAAAGAGATGCCAAGAAACATCAAGATGGATGGGGGGGGGGAATCAACTCAGTGAACAACAGATACCAAGGATGCTGGCTGATGAAGAAGACAAAGTAAGCTAGGTAGCCAATATAAGGCTTAGTCATCTTGCCAAATAGTGAGCCTGTGTTGACGTATGAAAACTATGTTAGAACTGGTTTATAAATGGTTCTTAATGATTAGTAAAGTGTTTACAACCTAATTAATAACCTAATTATAAACCCTTTATGAATCCTTTACAAGGGTAGTCTTATTGTAAAGTGGTACCCTGTTTTCTTCAAGTTTGTATCTTCTTGGTCGAATGCACATATTGTAAGTCGCTTTGGATAAAAGTGTCAGCTAAATGAAATGTAATGTATTGTAAAGTTAATGACAGATAACACACCCTGCCTGTCACACAAAGATTTGTTGAATGCAGTTAAACCCGTTCCCCTTGCTTCCTGCTCCCAAACACAGTGAGCTACACCCTATCAAGGTATTTGAATGTTCCCTCCCCTTCACAGGTTGGCAACAAGTAACAAGCAACATGTTAAATGAGAAAGCTGTTTCCTCATTCTCTGCATTGAGTGAGCAAAAGCAGGAGGAGAGGAGATTTGTTGTCCGTCAGAGATTGTTTCTGTTCAGAGAAATTGGATATTTTACCTTCTGTCTGCAGTCCGTAACTATCACTGAGAGGTGAGATGGCGCAGGGAGGAGTTCAGCTGGACCGGGAAACCTTCTCTTGTTCGATCTGTCTGGATCTACTGAAGGATCCGGTCACTATTCCCTGTGGACACAGCTACTGCATGAAGTGTATTAAAACCCACTGGGATGGAGAGCTAATCCACAGCTGCCCTCAGTGTAGAAAGAGCTTCACACCGAGGCCTGTCCTGCTGAAAAACACCATGTTAGCAGATTTATTTAGTGTTTATTTCAATTTCCTCAATTTACTTAGTGAAATCTCTCATGAAGTCAGCGAGAGAGCCTCAAAGCACCTTGTGTTTTCACAGTTTGATCAGTCTGAAAACTCTCACATTACTGAAGGAAGCAGTGAGAGTGGACTTTGGAACGGACTGTCTCTTTAACAACGCTCCCCCTTATCAATTGCATCATACTTCCTGGTTCCCTCCCCTGTAGAGCTGTAGCTGGAGGATGGGTGTAACCAGTGCATGAGCTGACAGGCCCTATTCACAGCACACTCCCATGATCAGATCCCACTCTGACTATTTTCAGCTCTCAGGAAGTGAAACTCAGACACTCGCTGTCACTGAGAGGGGAAATGGCGCAGAAAGGAGTTCAGCTGGACCGTGAAACCTTCTCTTGTTCGATCTGTCTGGATCTACTGAAGGATCCGGTGGCGACTTCCTGTGGACACAGCTACTGCCTGGACTGTATTAAAACCCACTGGGATAAAGAGGATGAGAAGGAAGTCTACAGCTGCCCTCAGTGTAGAAAGAGCTTCACACCGAGGCCTGTCCTGCTGAAAAACACCATGTTAGCAGATTTAGTGGAGGAGCTGAAGAAGACTGGATTCCAAGCTGCTCCTGCTGATCACTGCTATGCTGGAGCTGAAGATGTGGCCTGTGATGTCTGCACTGGGAGAAAACTGAGAGCCTGTAAGTCCTGTCTGCAGTGTTTGGCCTCTTATTGTGACAAACACCTCCAGCCTCACTTTGACGCAGCTACGTTTAAAAAACACAAGCTGGTGGAGCCCTCCAAGAAGCTCCAGGAGAACATCTGCTCTCGTCACGACGAGGTGATGAAGATGTTCTGCCGCACTGATCAGCAGTGTATCTGTTATCTCTGCTCTGTGGACGAACATAAAGGCCACGACACAGTGTCAGCTGCAGCAGAGAGGACTGAGAGGCAGAGAGAGCTGGAGGGGAGTCGACAAAACATCCAGCAGAGAATCCAGGACAGAGAGAAGGAGGTGAAGCTGCTTCAGCAGGAGGTGGAGGCCGTCAATGGCTCTGCTGATAAAGCAGTGGAGGACAGTGAGAAGATGTTCACTGAGCTGATCCGTCTCATTGAGAAAAGAAGCTCTGATGTGAAGCAGCAGGTCAGATCCCAGCAGAAGAGTGAAGTGAGTCGAGTCAAAGAGCTTCAGGAGAAGCTGGAGCAGGAGATGGCTGAGCTGAAGAGGAGAGACTCTGAGCTGAAGCTGCTGTCTCACACAGAGGATCACAACCAGTTTCTGCACAGCTACCCCTCACTGTCAGCCCTCAGTGAACCTACACACTCATCCAGCATCAACATCCGTCCTCTGAGCTACTTTGAGGACGTGACGGCGGCCCTGTCAGCAGTCAGAGACAAACTACAGGACGTCCTGAGAGAGGAATGGACAAACGTCTCACCGACTGAAGTGGATGTTTTACTGTCAGCAGCAGAGCACACCACCAGAGCTGGGTTCTTAAAATATTCACTGGAGATCACTCTGGATCCAAACACAGCAAACACACGGCTGGTATTATCTGAGGGGAGCAGAAAAGCAACAAACATGGGACAACAACAGTCTTATTCTAGTCCCCCCAGGCAGATTCCCTGATTATCCTCAGGTCCTGAGTAGAGAGAGTCTGACTGGACGTTGTTACTGGGAGGTGGAGTGGAGAGGGAGAGGAGTTTATGTAGCCGTCGCATACAAGAATATCAGCAGAGCAGGGGGGGGGGTTGGAAGTGTATTTGGAGTCAATGACAAATCCTGGGCGTTAGTTTGCAAACAAAACAGTTATTCATTTCTTTACAACTGTACCAAAACTCCCGTCTCAGGTCCTCAGTCCTCCAGAGTAGGAGTGTACCTGGATCACAGAGCAGGTATTCTGTCCTTCTACAGCATCTCTGAAACCATGACTCTCCTCCACAGAGTCCAGACCACATTCACTCAGCCGCTACATGCTGGAGTTTTGCTTGGTAATGAAACCACAGCTGAGTTTTGTAAACTGAAATAGCCTGAAGTCATTTGAGGAACTCTTCTACTTCTTAAACTCATTGTGTCTCCATCATTGTTGCTGAGAGCTGATTGTTCATGTCTTCACTGCAAAGAGATCAGCTGTCAATCAAACATTATGGGATGTGCTTTAACATCTTCTCATGAGTTGTTCTGTAGATGTTGGAGTTCCTTTAGGCGGCGCTCCTTCCTGTGTCTGTTTAGCCATGGAGGCTGTCACTGCTCAGGAGGATCTCTGTTAACCTCAACTGAGATTTCTCTGCATGGAAATATCAACTTTGCTCTAAATATATGTTGAATATCGATATTGATGTATTTGTATGTTGTTGTTTCTCTTGTAAAGCATGAGAGAGAGAAAGCACCAGAGCTTCTTTCATCGTAGATATTTTATTCTAAAGGTCTTTATTTTTTCCTAAGTCTCAATGTGTTGAATGCAGAAAGGACATTTTGAAGAAGGAAATAACACACATTAAAAGAAAAGCTAACAGGTTGAGTTTGTAGTAAATTGTGTTTCTATTTTCAAGATGTGAGATGAGTGCCACATTTACATGTCTGTAACAAATACAATGTTGGGGTTTTTCTTGTTAATAAAAGAGAAAAGAGGAAAAAATCTCAGTCTTTTGTTTTTTAATTTGAAAAATATCTCTAAATTATTTTTCTGAAACAAGATATTTGCATTTTTTATTTATATTTAGGATTAAGAAAATAATTATAAATGAATGTGTACATCAGTATGTAGTGTCTCTACTTTAAAGAGTCCTCTCCTGCTGATGTTCAGGTGTATATCAGTATGTAGTGTCTCTACTTTAAAGAGTCCTCTCCTGCTGATGTTCAGGTGTATATCAGTATGTAGTGTCTCTACTTTAAAGAGTCCTCTCCTGCTGATGTTCAGGTGTACATCAGTATGTAGTGTCTCTACTTTAAAGAGTTCTCTCCTGCTGATGTTCAGGTGTATATCAGTATGTAGTGTCTCTACTTTAAAGAGTCCTCTCCTGCTGAGGTTCAGGTGTATATCAGTATGTAGTGTCTCTACTTTAAAGAGTCCTCTCCTGCTGATGTTCAGGTGTATATCAATATGTAGTGTCTCTACTTTAAAGAGTCCTCTCCTGCTGATGTTCAGGTGTATATCAGTATAGTGTCTCTACTTTAAAGAGTCCTCTCCTGCTGATGTTCAGGTGTATATCAGTATGTAGTGTCTCTACTTTAAAGAGTCCTCTCCTGCTGATGTTCCGGTGTATATCAGTATGTAGTGTCTCTACTTTAAAGAGTCCTCTCCTGCTGATGTTCAGGTGTATATCAGTATAGTGTCTCTACTTTAAAGAGTCCTCTCCTGCTGATGTTCAGGTGTATATCAGTATGTAGTGTCTCTACTTTAAAGAGTCCTCTCCTGCTGATGTTCAGGTGTATATCAGTATGTAGTGTCTCTACTTTAAAGAGTCCTCTCCTGCTGATGTTCAGGTGTATATCAGTATGTAGTGTCTCTACTTTAAAGAGTCCTCTCCTGCTGATGTAAAATGATATATGTGAATACTGTTTCAGTCTTTTGACCTGTAATGCAATGCATTGTGATGTATTGCTATATTAATCAATAAGGAAGAAGATGGATTGATCTATTTTGTGGTTGTAGTAAAAATGTAATCAGAAATGTATATAAATAAAAAGATGTGCAAGAAATAAACAAGGCTTGTCTCGGATATTCATATCAAAAATACAAAAAAGCACAAAAACAACAGCAGGAAACCTCCATTTGAAAAACAGCTGCAGTTTTTTTTTTTTTAACCTTTTAAAGTAAAATCTCAGAAATCAGAAAAATGCTCAATTTCATTTCTGAGGTGTTTTTTTTTGGTAGCTAGACTTCATCACTTATGTTGCTCTCACAGCAAAATGCATTCATGACACAATCTTAAACGTGTTTATAAAAGACGTAAGGGTACTTCAGGTTTATTTTAAATAATTTCCCTGTTTTTAACCATTTAAAGTCCAAATTACATCTTAAATTGTTCATATTTCACCTTAAGTATCACACTCTGCTCTCATTACACCAGAGCAGTGTTTAGACCCTGATGTTTTTAGGCTCCCTACATTTCATATTACAACTTGGCATATTTGTATTGCAGACTACTTATCCGTATGGGAATACAGAATACAGTACACAGAAATGCAAAAGCACAATGTACTGTTTGGGGCTGATAATAGAGGAAGAGTAACTCTGTTTTACGACTTACAATGCTTGACAGAAACCCTGCACACTCCCAGATAACACAGATAAGAATTCAAGTACATTATGTATATTTCGAATATTTTGAAATGTAATGTAGAAACACTTTGGATGCTGTCGAAGCTTTACAGCCCCCTAAAATGAGTTGAAGTCATGGCTGTGTGAATGTAAAAGATGGTGTTTTAGTATATTAAAAAGTCGCTGAATGAGAACTGAACATTGTTCTTGCAGCTCTGCTAAGTGTCATTTTATCAACAAAGTTACTTGCAAAAAGTGTGCAGGAGTGTTCAAGAAGCCGGCAAAACAGCCCCCAAGCACTTTGTGTTTTTCTCTGTGGGATTGCCTTGTTGCCTCACTAACTTATTGGAAGGACTTTGGAACAGGGTAATAATCCTCTGCCACGTTGGGACAATAAAAACCTCATGATAACCTCTCCGTCTTCTTCCTGCTCTCATGCATATTTTAACAAGAAAAACATTGCTTTTTCCACAAAGGATGTTCATATGTACTATACTAATGCATGTTTTAATGACATCAGCCTATATGCTGCAGTTGTAGTAGATCTTCCAAGCATGACTGGACAAAGTGCTTGCTGCTGTGTTTATTTCAATTTCCTCAATTTACTTAGTGAAATCTCTCATGAAGTCAGCGAGAGAGCCTCAAAGCACCTTGTGTTTTCACAGTTTGATCAGCCTGAAAACTCTCACATTACTGAAGGAAGCAGTGAGAGTGGACTTTGGAACGGATTGTCTCTTTAACAACGCTCCCCCTTATCAATTGCGTCATACTTCCTGGTTCCCTCCCCTGTAGAGCTGTAGCTGGAGGATGGGTGTAACCAGTGCATGAGCTGACAGGCCCTATTCACTGCACACTCCCATGATCAGATCACACTCTGACTAGTTTCAGCTCTCAGGAAGTGAAACTCAGACACTCGCTGTCACTGAGAGGGGAAATGGCGCAGAAAGGAGTTCAGCTGGACCGTGAAACCTTCTCTTGTTCGATCTGTCTGGATCTACTGAAGGATCCGGTGACGACTTCCTGTGGACACAGCTACTGCATGAGTGTATTAAACCTGGGATAGAGGATGAGAAGAAGATCACAGCTGCCCTCAGTGTAGAAAGAGCTTCACACCGAGGCCTGTCCTGCTGAAAAACACCATGTTAGCAGATTTAGTGGAGGAGCTGAAGAAGACTGGACTCCAAGCTGCTCCTGCTGATCACTGCTATGCTGGAGCTGAAGATGTGGCCTGTGATGTCTGCACTGGGAGGAAACGGAAAGCCTGTAAGTCCTGTCTGCGGTGTCTGATCTCTTATTGTGACAAACACCTCCAGCCTCATTATGACGCAGCTACGTTTAAAAAACACAAGCTGGTGGAGCCCTCCAAGAAGCTCCAGGAGAACATCTGCTCTCGTCACGACGAGGTGATGAAGATGTTCTGCCGCACTGATCAGCAGTGTATCTGTTATCTCTGCTCTGTGGACGAACACAAAGGCCACGACACAGTGTCAGCTGCAGCAGAAAGGACTGAGAGGCAGAGAGAGCTGGAGGGGAGTCGACAAAACATCCAGCAGAGAATCCAGGACAGAGAGAAGGAGGTGAAGCTGCTTCAGCAGGAGGTGGAGGCCGTCAATGGCTCTGCTGATAAAGCAGTGGAGGACAGTGAGAAGATGTTCACTGAGCTGATCCGTGTCATGGAGAAAAGAAGCTCTGATGTGAAGCAGCAGGTCAGATCCCAGCAGAAGAGTGAAGTGAGTCGAGTCAAAGAGCTTCAGGAGAAGCTGGAGCAGGAGATGGCTGAGCTGAAGAGGAGAGACGCTGAGCTGAAGCTGCTGTCTCACACAGAGGATCACAACCAGTTTCTGCACAGCTACCCCTCACTGTCGGCCCTCAGTGAACCTACACACTCATCCAGCATCAACATCCGTCCTCTGAGCTACTTTGAGGACGTGACGGCGGCCCTGTCAGCAGTCAGAGACAAACTACAGGACGTCCTGAGAGAGGAATGGATCAACCTCTCACCGACTGAAGCGGATGTTTTACTGTCAGCAGCAGAGCCCACCACCAGAGCTGGGTTCTTAAGATATTCACAGGAGATCACACTGGATCCAAACACAGCATACACATGGGTGGTATTATCTGAGGGGAGCAGAAAAGCAACATACATGAAACAACAACCGTCTTATTCTAGTCACCCAGACAGATTCACTGGATGGCCTCAGGTCCTGAGTAGAGAGAGTCTGACTGGACGTTGTTACTGGGAGTTGGAGTGGAGAGGGAGAGCAGTTTATGTAGCAGTCGCATACAAGAATATCAGCAGAGCAGGGAATGAAAGTTTATTTGGATACAATGACAAATCTTGGTCCTTAGAGTGTTACCAAAACAGTTATTCATTTCGTTACAACAGTATCATCACTCCCGTCTCAGGTCCTCCGTCCTCCAGAGTAGGAGTGTACCTGGATCACAGAGCAGGTATTCTGTCCTTCTACAGCATCTCTGAAACCATGACTCTCCTCCACAGAGTCCAGACCACATTCACTCAGCCGCTACATGCTGGAGTTTGGCTTTATGGTTATGAATCCACAGCTGAGTTTTGTAAACTGAAATAGCCTGAAGTCATTTGAGGAACTCTTCTACTTCTTAAACTCATTGTGTCCATCATTGTTGCTGAGAGCTGATTGTTCATGTCTTCACTGCACAGAGATCAGCTGTCAATCAAACATTATGGGATGTGCTTTAACATCTTCTCATGAGTTGTTCTGTAGATGTTGGAGTTCCTTTAGGCGGCGCTCCTTCCTGTGTCTGTTTAGCCATGGAGGCTGTCACTGCTCAGGAGGATCTCTGTTAAACTCAACTGAGATTTCTCTGCATGGAAATGTCAACTTTGCTCTAAATATTTGTTGAATATCGATATTGATGTATTTGTATGTTGTTGTTTCTCTTGTAAAGCATGAGAGAGAGAAAGCACCAGAGCTTCTTTCATCGTAGATATTTTATTCTAAATGTCTTCAATTTTTTCCTAAGTCTCAATGTGTTGAATGCAGAAAGGACATTTTGAAGAAGGAAACAACACACATTAAAAGAAAAGCTAACAGTTTGAGTTTGTAGTAAATTGTGTTTCTATTTTCAAGATGTGAGATGAGTGCCACATTAACATGTCTGTAACAAATACAATGTTGGGGTTTTTCTTGTTAATAAAAGAGCTAAGAGGAAAAAATCTCAGTCTTTAGTTTTTTTATTCTCAAGGATGGTAGATTATTCTGGTCACTGTGGGGGAAACCTCTGAAGCAATTGGAAACAGGACTCAGAGAGACACGAGGAGAGCTGGAGCTTTGATGGCAAACACTGACGGTTTATTTGGAGCTTCGGCCGGAGAATTCACAGGACATGTCACGGGCCACGATCTGACCACACGGTTGAGATGCCACAATCAATTCTGAAGAACTCTCCTGCAGCTCCAGGTTTGAACTAGTTCAGAGTGTAAAAATCAACAATCTTCATTAGTTAGACTAAACTGCTGAGGGACACTGAATCACATTTGTTGTCGCTTATGGCTCGGGGTCATCTACGCCCCGAGAAGGATGTGTTCCAGGTGTCCCACAACAATAACTATCTCTCACAGAGAGTCGCCCGGTCACAAACTGGTAACAACAACAACAACTTGCTAGGGCAGCCCCTCCTTAAGGGAGATAACGGCTGCTCAAGGTTGGTCAGCTGCGTCAGAGGGCGAAATGATTCCCTGACAGTCATGGAGTCATTTAAACACTTCAAGTCTTCTTTAAGTCTTAATTTCTGCCGGTGAATGAAACTTTTGTCCCTTTTCTCCTCAGGTTCTGGTGGATTTGACGTACGAGGACACGTCTAAGGGTTGGACACAATGGTGAGTGTTTGATGACACACTTATACAACTCTGAAAATGCAAATATGAACAGCTCAGTAAAAGCTCAGTTTAATGTATGGTGTTAAGAAATATTTAAAAGATCATCAGGACTGCAGACATTATAATTAAAGATATCAAATAAATATTGATTTGCCAAATATTGACACTTAAGGATATCAAGAATAAAAGCATGTATCTGTCAGATTTTCAAAATAAAAGCATGTATCTGTCAGATTTCCAAAATAAAAGCATGTATCTGTCAGATTTCCAAAATAAAAGCATGTATCTGTCAGATTTCCAAAATAAAAGCATTATCTGTCAGATTTTCAAAATAAAAGCATGTATCTGTCAGATTTCCAAAATAAAAGCATGTATCAGATTTTCAAAATAAAAGCATGTATCTGTCAGATTTCCAAAATAAAAGCATGTATCTGTCAGATTTTCAAAATAAAAGCATGTATCTGTCAGATTTCCAAAATAAAAGCGTGGATCTCGATTTTCAAAATAAAAGCCTCTCTTTCTCCTCCTGCAGGTATGAGCTGAGTGAAGATGGTCTGACGAAACCTCAGCAACTATAGAGCGCAACAACCACCATCACCATCACCATCATCATCATCACATCATCATCACCAACGATACAGTACAGCTTTATTGATTTTACTAAGTGTAAAAAGTAAAGCAGAAGAAGCAGCTTTGATCCATTTAATCACATCAGTCGCAAGGCAGAGGAGAGTGTTTGGGGCGCCACTGATGGCTGGTTCGAGGGGCCCCCAGTGAATTTTTGCTTAGGGCCCCCACAGACTCTAGAATCGCCACTGAGTACACAAAAGGTGTGTTAAATCCACAGTTTTTGTATCCGGTAATACACCTGTTGTTATTCTAGAATAAGGCCATTGTTATTGTTTTTAAAGCTGAATATTTTGTGTTTTTTTAATCTATCTGGGATCATCAGTCGGTTTTAGCGAGTAGTTCTTATCTCAAATTAAGAGTATTTATAATAAAGAATTGCCAAATTAAAGAGTCATGTATTGCAGTTATATAAATAACATATTTATGGAGTAGTCTTCCCTTCCTTTATGAGAAAAGACCTATTTTTTCTGTTAAATATGAAAGTTAGAAGTTGAAAAAAGACAGATTTATCCGTATTTCCCCAAATATTAGTATTGCAATTATCACCCATATTTTCTTCATTTATCTAAAGCCACTATGTATAAAAACACATTTCATACACATTTATAGTATTGTCATGTTCCCCGATTAATGTGTGGCTATCCTAAAGAAAACATCACTTCCTGTCGGTTTTTCACAATAAAAGATATCCAGTTGTTTGTCTTTTATTTTGAAAATACAGGAATAAACCAGTGAATAAAGACAGTGTTTGTGCTGTGATTCATGTGTAGCTATCCTGAAGAAAACATCACTTCCTGTCGGTTTTTCACAATAAAAGATATCCAGTTTTTTGTCTTTTATTTTGAAAATACAGGAATAAACCACTGAATAAAGACAGTGTTTGTGATGTGATTAATGTGTAGCTATCCTAAAGAAAACATCACTTCCTGTTGGTTTTTCACAATAAAAGATATCCAGTTTTTTGTTTATTTGAACATCTTTTATTTTGAAAATACAGGAATAAACCAGTGAAAAAAGACAGTGTTCGTGTTGTTTAAATTACAGAAGAAATCTAATGAAAGTGGCTTTAAACACTGATACAATTAGGAAAACATGACATTAATAAAATGTACACATTAACAGTTTACACTTTAAATTTACAGCAAAAATATTCCTAGTACAAATATATGTTTGCACCACTTTTCACATTAATAAAAACACTTCTGATTGCTTTTATTTGTATTTTAAAAAGCTTTTTAATACACAAGAAAGTACAATAGTGACATTTAAAAAGTTCACATTGGTACCCAAACTAAGAGAAATTATCTGCAACACAAAAAAATGTCACCTTTTTGTAACATTGTCAAAAATATGCGAAAAATAAGCTTTATTTACTGAAAATAATGGCTTTAAAAATAAAGAAAATTGGAGTAACATGACGACAAAATCTTCCAAAAAATATCAAATAATTACAAATAAATCCACAAATAACGGCTTTTAAAATTGAGGAAATTGCAATTAATTGACATCTCCTGAAATTAAAAATAAGGTCTAAAAATGTGCTTTTTTCTTTAGTTTGTCGCCATTTCAGTCTGGCTTTATATCGTCATAAGTTCTGCTATAATCAGGTTTTCCACATGTTGTTTATGAATCAACACGTGTCAATAATACGTGTCATCATTAAGTCTTGAAATTGTTGAAATTCACCTCTTACTTACTTTTATTTGGTGTACATATATTTGTTTCCACGCATATCGTGTTTAAAAACTGCATTGATTTCACAGCACTTGCTCAAAAGGGATTTATATCAAACTACAACATAAATGTTAGTATTTAAAACAGTAAATAATATCGCTTTTCTTTCAAATACACTCTCTTGCCATCAAGAAAGTATTTTACACAAATGTATGAACGCTCTGTTATGTATGTCATGTTTTATTATGTGTATTTTGCAGCTGTCACCCATTTATATCTCTCGTTCATGTTTTATTTTGAAAGGATCAAACTGTTTTCTCTTTTGGATGCGAGAGCTTCTCTGAAAGGCGGTTTTGTTTTTCCCCGTCTTCTTAATTTATCTTGTGCCTTAAGAGATATTTACGTGTATAAAATAAGAAGATGCTTCAACGGTTTTTCCTCATGTGTCACAATGTCTCCTAAATGTCTTTTAAAAACAAATAAAGAGCTTTAGCTGGCTATAGCAGCATGGAGCTGTACAGCACTGTGTTTCTCATCATTTCTGTATTTATCATTGCACTGCTATTGGCTAGAGCTCCAACACATTGTACGTGATAGGCTAAGGGGCGGGACCTCTCTAAGCGGTAGACCAATCACAACAGAGCTGGTCAGCTAAACAATCAGAGCAGACTGGGCTCTGGTTTCAGACAGAGGGTGAAAAGAGGACTCTTTAAAGTAAAGACACTACATACTGATATACACCTGAACATCAGCAGGAGAGCACTCTTTAAAGTAGAGACACTACATACTGATGTACACCTGAACATCAGCAGGAGAGGACTCTTTAAAGTAGAGACACTACATACTGATATACACCTGAACATCAGCAGGAGAGGACTCTTTAAAGTAGAGCATGAGCATGAGAGAGAGAAAGCACCAGAGCTTCTTTCATCGTAGATATTTTATTCTAAATGTCTTCAATGTGTTGAATGCATAAAGGAAAGTTCGAAGAAGGAAATAAAACAAATTAAAAGAAAAGTCATAAAAAAGAAAAACTAACAGGTTGAGTTTGTAATAAATTGTGTTGTGACTCATCTTTCCCTAAAATGTGCATTTCTTTGTGTGGTCTATCAGTAATCACTGTTTTCACACACACATGTAAATATATCTAATATGTATATATGACCCAATATATATATATGTTCATTTTAATTCATCTCTTATTTTATAGTTATTTTATCATTTTTAATTGTTATCTTTGATTTTATTAATCTGTGTGAATCCGTGCTGTCCTGTTTTTCATTCTTCTTACCCTGTTGCTGTTAAACTACTGAATTTCCCCACGGGGATTAATAAAGGTCCATCTTGTCTATCTTATCTTATTTTATTTTAATTTTGGAAAATTCAACAACTCAATTTTCCAGACTTTATTTTGAAAACCTTCACCGGAAGTACCTTATCCAACCAAACCTGCCTTGACGCAGTTGGGTCTGATTCTCCTGAAGCAGAAACGCCCTGCCTCCTCTCTCCTCTCCTCCAACATCCATCCATCCCCGGCTCTCCTCTGCTCCTCTATCCGCCGAGCAGACACTCTGAGGCGGCCGGAAAACCAACCAAACCTCGGTGGAGGAGAGAGGAAATAAAATGGCCCTTTAAACACCTTGAGAACATAAAAAAACCCAGAGGAGACATGGAGCCTTTTTCCTTCCTCCGCCTCCTCTTCCTCGTTTCCTTGAGCTGCTTCTCCACTGCTGCTGACAGGAGAATCGGTGAGTGGATTAAAGGAGAATTATGTTTAATAATTAGCTGCGTTTTGTTCGTGTTTCTATCCCCTTCCTCAAAGCCATTTCTGCAGAAAAAGACGACCCGAGGAGACCATTTCTGTTTCTGCTCTGTGTCAATATGTGTAGCTTCACCTGGAAAAACAAACACGGTGATCCTGGGATTTCTGCTGGAATAAACTGTGCAAATAAACCAGGAATAAACCAGGAATATGAGGGAATTAAACCAGGAATATGAGGGAATAAGACAGAAGCAGGATTTAAGGGGCTGCTGCGTGCTGAGGAGACCCTGTCAACATGTGAAGTGCAGGAAGAGGCTGATACAGGAAAATGTGGATTTATTATATCAGAAAAAAATAATACAATAATAATTAATAATATCTTAGTAAAGATAAAAATATTTGATGCAGAAAAATATAGGTAATACAATGCAGAAAATGTGTATACAATTATGTTTTAGGCCTATAAATACGATATATGAATTAAAAATAACATTTATTTATTTGAAGATTTACATACATTAAATAATTGAAATAATGAATTAGGAATAAAACTATATACACATTAATAAAATACATCGTATATATGTTTTTAGTATTAAGAATGACAAATAACATTTACACTGTACCAGAAAATATTAAAATAAAAATAGATACATGTATAAATAATGTTATAGGTAAAATAAAAAAGAATAATATACTAAGTTAATTCATTAATTACAAAATGACAGTACCAGAAAATATACAATACAGTGTATAGAAATTAATCATAAATATCCAAATGAAATGTACATAAAATATAGAAGTACTTTAATAAGTAATAAATACAATACTTATGTGAAAATGTATATAAATAAATCAATACATAAGATTAAATAAAATACAAATGATTGGGAGTCATTTTATGAAAACATTAGGAACAGTACCAAATATTAAATAAAATAAAAACAAGTTGTTGTTGCGTACACAAGCTTGTAAACAACAGAAGGAAACACTGTGATGAGTGATGACATTAATGCAAAGCAATGAAAAATGATCTTACACACACACACACACACACACACACACACACACACACACACACACACACACACACACACACACACACACACACACACACACACACACACACACTCCAATATCCAGTTATATGCTCAGAACAGAAGTAGTTATTGATCGAAATGTAAAGTATGTTAGTGTGTGTTTCTGCCTGTGTGTGTGTGTGTGTGTGTGTGTGTGTGTGTGCGTTTATTATCTCTCATGCACAGAGTTTATAAATAGCTGAAATGTAATATTCCCCGCTGATCTGAGATGCAGTCTGTGACATGACTGTTGCAGAAGAGGGTGAGAGGAAGAGGAGGAGGATGAAGCTGTGTTGGGAGGTGTGTGTGTGTGTGTGTGTGTGTGTGTGTGTGTGTGTTCATATTACATAACAAACATACAGAGAGTATGGCAGACTCTGAGCTGAGCAGAAAACAACAATACAATACCTTTATATTATTATCATAGTATTTTCCTATAAATTGTTGTGATACGTGATTAAATGATACAGACATCTTAGTGTGTTGTTGTTGTTGTTGTTGTTGTTGAGTTGCAGCATAGTTTGGGCATCTGTGGTCAATAACAGGTTTATTTTGAAACTTCTGATCAGAACCGAAACCAGTTAGACTTTATTTTGAAAGCAGCTACGCAGAAAACATTTTTTTTAGTGGCTGACTCTTCACACTAAAATGGTCCTCAAGTCCTCTACTGTGGATATACTGTAACATTGCAATTACAACAAGTCTAAATTGCAAGATGTTTTATTTAACCCTGAATAGGCAGGAAATCACCAAAAACAGGGAAATAGAAAGAAACTGTTTTTCTTGGTTCCCTGACTGAAAAAATGCTGCTCCAAAAACAAGTAAACTAATAATGAAAACAAGGTGTTCTCGCTTGTAATAAGTCAAACAAATCTGCCAGTAGAACAAGTGAACATTAGCTTGGTAAGATTTCCTGAAATAAGGTGGGATATTTAGATAAATAACATCTTGTAATTAGCTGGGAAAACTTATTTTGAACTGTATTTCAATCAGGAGAGACTTCATTTTGTTTAAAGAACATTTATTGACGCATGTCATATGATAAATGTTAAGTCTTTGGCGATTAGACCCCGATCCTGAAATGGTATATCTAAAGGGGGAAATGCAGCCGTGAGCATAGGGTACCCCCCCGGGGTCTAGACACTGGTGATGACGCTGAAGATCTGGATTTGATGAGGAGATGGGATGAAGAGGGGATGTGATGAGTCTTTGGATTAGCTCTCCTGGCACTGGATATGATGAAAGGAGGTGGATGGGGAGGAGGTGGATGGGGAGGAGGCGGGCGGCAGCATGAACACCTGAAATCACGCTGACTGCAGGGGAGAGGAGAACCATTTCAAAGTTTGGCTGCAGCACGCTGATTGGCTGCTGGAGATTGAGGTGAAATGTAATAGGTTAAAGAGACGTCCGTGATGAGCTGATTATATGCAGCTGCGGAGTGAATGTATATATATGTACCCAGTCTTCCTGAAAGAACCTGCGCTGAGCTTCATTTGACCAGGATCAGGAGATGTTGTGTTAAGAAGTAAGCCAGTAATACTCTGCTTTTCTGATGATTCATTAGTCGGTGTTTTTCCAATAGAAATGTAAAATCATCTGAGATACGACTGGAAAAAATATGTTTTTAAGAATCTTTGACTTAACAAGATGTCTAAAAACAAGACCTTATATCTCACTGCATCGTCACTTCTTAAGTTATCAGGTCTTATATCGAGTGTAAAGACATATTCTGAATAGATATTAGACAAATATCCTCGTCAAGATTTACAGTTTTAGTTTTTAAGGGTTATTACTTTAACTATGTACATGTTTTTATGTTGGGATAAAGGTTTGTTTTTATGGCTGCTTGTACTGTATACAACGTTTTTCCATGAGAACAAATGATGATCACTTACATGAGGGTTTGGGTTGTATTCAAATATACTGCATCTGGTATTCTGGGGGTCAATGTAGTCAACATTTCTCCTTTTTTAACTCAGAAATTAGGTTGGATTTTGTGTAGATGAGGTCTATTGGCCATACATGTTCAAAAAGTAGAGTCAAACTTGTGGTAGTAAGTAGGAATAGAGTTGCTTTAAAAAGGTGAAACATAGATTTGGTGATTAGTTATACTATTATGCTTTAAAAATAGCCAAACCAGGAGGACAACATTTGATAGAAATGAACAAGATGTTAAAGTCACAGGTGTCTCTCTTTTGTTCCCGTCAGCTCACACTGATTTGTGTTTATTGCATTTCTCGCCGTGCACCTCTCTGAGGGACAGGTTGCTCTCCTGGGATCTGACTCTCTGATTGGTCAGGTCTCTGAATCATTAACCCAAGCGGGGGGGAGGTCACCGCTGTGTGACCGTAGCCATGGAAACAGTCATTAACATTTTACACCTGCTGATTGGTGGGAACTGAGGTGCACACAGGACATGGATATGAAAAAAACACATTTGATGTATACACATATAGAAATGAAAGTGCAGAAAATGTGTGAACAATTGTCATTTAAAAAAATATTCAAAATGAATAATATAAATAAAAAAGCAACAGCATATTTAAAATAAACATTTTAATAAGATTAAAATAATAAAACAACTGGGAAAAATATGCAAATCAATCAAAAACCTCCCTTTGCATAGATTTTGCTGTGAAGATATCAAAAGGGATGATCTCAGCTATGTCAGATCTATGTAGGATCTGCATGAAACCTCCTGTATTGACGCCCAGCTGTAACTGAACTGGTGTTGCATTGATTGATGTTTGCTTTATTGATGATTTGTCTGCATTGATGTGACGTGAATCAATGAATCGACTGATCTGGATGATCAATGCTTTTTGAGTGCAGAACGTGTCTCTCAGCTGCTGTGTCTGTGATTTGATATCTCCTCCTGTATGAGCTTATTCTGCAGGGTTTAATGTTCTTCACTGTATCTCAGTATGTAGTGTCTCTACTTTAAAGAGTCCTCTCCTGCTGATGTACAGGTGTATATCAGTATGTAGTGTCTCTACTTTAAAGAGTCCTCTCCTGCTGATGTTCAGGTGTATATCAGTATGTAGTGTCTCTACTTTAAAGAGTCCTCTCCTGCTGATGTACAGGTGTATATCAGTATGTAGTGTCTCTACTTTAAAGAGTCCTCTCCTGCTGATGTTCAGGTGTATATCAGTATGTAGTGTCTCTACTTTAAAGAGTCCTCTCCTGCTGATGTTCAGGTGTATATCAGTATGTAGTGTCTCTACTTTAAAGAGTCCTCTCCTGCTGATGTTCAGGTGTATATCAGTATGTAGTGTCTCTACTTTAAAGAGTCCTCTCCTGCTGATGTTCAGGTATATCAGTATGTAGTGTCTCTACTTTAAAGAGTCCTCTCCTGCTGATGTTCAGGTGTATATCAGTATGTAGTGTCTCTACTTTAAAGAGTCCTCTCCTGCTGATGTTCAGGTGTATATCAGTATGTATGCATCACGTATGTGTTGGAGCACATCAGAAGCTGAAGCTAACTTAACTTCTTCACAGACGTTATCTTTTCTAGTTCAAAATGTTTCTGAAAGTGTCAGGATATGATGTTAATGAAGCTACACCAAAAGCCTTATCTTTAACACAAGTTAAATTACATACAAACGCCAATAATATTCACCCAATGAACACCCACAACATGTCATTAAAAAACCCCACACAACTACAAGAGATTTATTGTAGCTCAATAAAACTGTATCTTGGATTGTCAACACATGCTGTGGTCGTCACGCTAAACTCAGAAACATAATGAAGGCAGGCAGCGTTTGATTTGAGAGCTACAGTAAAAGAAAGCGCTGCAAACAAAGACCACCAGATGTATGGATCAATGCTGTGGTTTTGAACAATCGGTGTTAGAAAAGAACATGAGAGGAGGTTTTTTTTGTCGCTACAGGAGACAAAGAGAGATTACCGCCAATTTAAACGACTTCTTCCCTCTTACACCTTTTAATTGAGAAATGGATTTCCACCCGGCTCTGCTGCGAGAAAATAGAAATGATCAAACGCCGACTTTGCCTCCAAATCCTTCCTTTGGCGTTAAATTGTCAGGTGGCGTTGTTGTTGTCGCGACTGACGTTTCTCAGAGACAAACTAATTGGATTGCTGTCCTTTTTCAACAAACCAAGGGACTTTCACTTCACATACACATTCAATTAGGAAGCTCCTTTCTGATGGGAAAAATCTGAAAGTGAGTCAACCTTCAGAAGGATACAAATAACCCTACAAAGGAAAGGGAAGGCTTTTTTCCTTCAGTCTGCGACCCCGACCTGTTATCAACTTTCCAGAGATGTCAACAAAACATTGTGTGGTGGAGAAGGTTAGAGCTGAATGGGGAATTGAATTTGTTTTTAACGAGACAGAAGGCCATTGTGTTGACAATATTTAAGATTAAGAGAGCGGAGAAGGCCAAGACACAAACAACAACCAATCTATTTAATACTATAACACTTGATATGACTGTTTGCTGAAGTCTCAAATGGTAATCCACCAAACAAAGCTAAGTAATCAAACCTAAGAGCAGTATTTACGCTAGTTAGTTATTCATTTATTTGACATGGATGCTCATTCAACAACATACACATGTAGCCTACTGTAAAATCCTAATTGAGCTAATAGCTTAGCTAGATGCTAAATAGTTACATGAAGTAAATTATCTCAAATACACACATAGTATACAAAAAAAAACACAGTTATACCAATGCCAGTGTATCAGTATGTGGCATTTTATCATCCATTACAAAACAACAAAACACAGGGCTGCCAACACTCACGCATTGAGCGTGAGACTCACGCAATTAACACATATCTCACGCCACACAAGCCTTTTCTCACGCTAAGTTTTCGTTCAAAACAAATGTATATAAAATATAAAAATAAAGTGAAGGAACAGCAAACCGAGCGGTCTACGAAATGAGACGGTCTGGCTTACGGAGGACTTCCTGTTTGCGTCACCTGACACCCGCGTAGCACTGCCGCCTAGCAACCTGGACAGCGTCACGCATTGTGATTGGCTGTACGGTATTTGCACACTGATTGGATGTAATGAGGGTCCAGTAAGGTCCCATGGAGGTGCCCGGAAGGGGAGGGACTTTGCCTCTCTATATAATAAAGATGGCAGACTTGGAGCCATGCTTTAAGTGGGAGCCAACCCAATCCATGCTAAAGGCTGCAAAATCTGCCACCAGCAGTTACAACAGACCAGACCACAGCCAGAGCACAATATAGGTTTATGGAAACGACCTCTAATTGAATCAAGTTAAACCCTGTCAAGTTATGTATGTATTTTTTTTTTTAATGTAAATAGTTTGTACATGTTCAATAAATTTGTAACACTGTACACATGAAAGTTTCTTCCCCCCCCCAAAAAAAAAGTCTCACTCCAAGCGGAACACAAATGTTGGCAGCCCTGCAAAACACAAAACAAAATACGAATGAAAGAAACGTTAGCATTAAAGTTAGCATGCCTGGCTAAGTAGCTTACTGCCTACAGTTGAGTATTAGTTGTATCTGTTATTTCCAATGCCATTGACTGGAGTTTTGAAATAACCATGTTATTCTTTAGGAGGACTTTGCAGGTCAGATTACAACAGTTTTTGTTCACAGATCCACTATTTAGGAAGCTGAGCTTGGATGCTACGTATATCCGACTTTAAGCTAACGTTAACTGCTCTGTTGTGGTCTTTGTCTGGTTTGGAAACAAATTACGTTCCACGGTTATTTGCCTAATTTTCCTTAAAGGTGAGACATATTGCTTGATATAAAAGCGTTTCAGCATCAATTAAGAGTAAATAACACTTTAGGAATATATCACAGAGCTACATTTAGCTAGCTAGCTACTGTTGATGAATTAGCCCTTTGATTCGACCACTTTGAATCCACTTTAGCACTCACAAGAGATTCATTTAAGGCTTGTTGATAAGGAAAAATGTTTGTTAAATATATAAACAAGGTTATATCTCATGTAGAGATTAAAAAGATTTAAGGCTTTTTCTGAGAGATTTTTTAGATATTTGGTGCAAAAACGTTCAGCATGTTGATGGTAGGACTGTTTTTACTTATTAATTAATCGTATTTGATAGTAACAGTGCAACTTAATCAATATAGCTATACAACACATGATGTAAAAATGCCAGTGTTAGCAAAAATGCACATTTCGATGCCTTGTGCGTAGGCAGGTAACATAATCAGAAACATTACACTACGTTTTTACATGTAAGTGCACTTTTTACAAGCTTTTTAATGTATTTTAACAGAAAATAAACTGTATTTTGAATTTCTACAGACCATGACAGGATTACAGAATGACTCATTCTTCATTTTTCGAGTCAATTCTCCTCATGAATGTTTACTCAAAGTTTTTAAGGTCAATTAAATCATTTAACTTTATATGTCAAGGTGACCACGTCCGGAACATTTGGCCTTTCCCTCAGGAACAACAGGTGTGTGATGCAAACAGACAGATGGCATCCTGGGAAATGTAGTTCCCTTTATTGTCAGCGCAGCTTGTAATGTTCCTGCCAGGAGGCATTAAAGCTGCTCTCTGCTCACAGGGGGAAGCTGATTGAAATTCCTAAAACTCCTCCTGCTTCACCGTCTCTCTGTTGCTCCCCAGCGCAAAAACTGCAACCTATTTCACACTCTGCTGCCGAAAGGAAGGAGGGTTTTAAAACTCAGGGTGGCAGCAGAAGTCCAGAAGTAGCACACAGTCATCTTCCATATCCTCCACTTTCTACTGGCTGGAGAAGAGCTGTTATCTGGAAGTGAAAATTGCTCCTGTTTATTTTTCTTTTAACAGGAGTCTGAGTTTGTGTTTTGGGAGTTTTCTGCAAACATATTGAGCTTTTCTTTTCTGTTTTCAGTTGATTGGCAATTTAACCTTTGTTGGCACAACATAATATCAAATACAAACATTTAAAATAACTTAATATCTATCTAGTTATCCAAGAAAATCAAGTGAAGGCCACAGTCTTAATATTGTGCAATTCCAGTGTCCTTGTCACTGTCTGATCCCTGCAGGGCAAGTGTCGCCATGGTTACAGCATCCCATCATAATGCTGGTTTCAGCCGGAGCTTGCCGGAGCATTTCCCTCGCGTGTGTGTGTGTGCGTGTGTGTGTGTGTGTGTGTGTGTGTGTGTGTGTGTGTGTGTGTGTGTGTGTGTATGTAGTCAGAGTAGTCATAGTACCAGTAGAATACTTACTTAAATAAAATGACGGTGGAATAACTTATATGAGTTTTATCAGAGGAGACTCATCTCTAATGTAAGTGAATATATGTTTATTGACAAGAGGATGACAGGATGTGAATATTGTTTGATGAGTTGCTATTAGATATATTTTAAAGGGGAGGTGTAGCCGTAAGGAAGGTGTAACACGGAGGCGTGTGGTGCAGTGGATAGAGCCTTGGTGTTGGGAACAGCGGGTCACAGGTTCAAACCCCACTGCAGTCAGCATGTCGTTGTGTCCCTGAGACACTTCACCCCAAATTGCTCCTGTGAGGATTGTCCACAGTATTGAGTATGTAAGTCGCTTTGGATAAAAGAGTCTAACAAGTAACATGTAATGTAATGTAATGTAATGTAATGTAACCAAATCGCCGGACATTACAGCTGATGTCAGCAGAGACGAAAACAGATTGGAAGTATGATAGCAGCTAAATGATTGGCTGTTGAAGATAGTATCAAAATAGTTGGTTAACCAAAACATCCATTATCAGCATCAGTAGCTGGAGAGAGAATTGAGAAATGTTGTCCTCCAGATTAAACTATCTCTGGGCTTCATTCAGTGGTAATTGAAGTAATATCTGAATTACAAGTAGTAGTGCCAGTAGAAGTATCTGGCCTCTATAGATAGTATAGTTGTTTGAGTGGAAGTGAAGTAGAGATTACTATAAATATGTAATATGTAAGTAACTACATGTACAAGTGTTAGTATATCCGAAGTTGTAGTTTTAGAATTGGACGAGTTTAAACAGTTAGTAGAATAGAAAAGAATAGAAGCATTTATTGTCATTATACAAGTACAACGAGAAGAGTAAAGCCTTTTTAAAGTGCCATTAAAACATTCAGAAAAGACAACAAACAACAAAGACACACAGCATTCATGCATACATAAAATAAGAACAAAATAAAGTGCAGGAAATAATTCAATTAGTATAGCATTATACATGTTTGTGTGTATAGTATTGCACATGTATGGGTTATTGCATAAATATAGTACTAGTCCAAGGCCATGATCAGACACAGTGCATATTGAATATTATATTAAACCTGGTTAAAGCCGTATTAAATAGATAAAAAGACCCATTTGCAGTCCCCTAAATTCATCCAATAGGAAATAGGAAAATACCAAATCAAGTCCGGCACTTTCTGTTTTGAGTTTAGTTTTTTTTTTTTAAACCTAGAGGCATGCTCATGCACAAAACGTCAAATGCTTACCAACCATTAGGAGCAAAAAGCTTAATTCTCTTTGAAAACAAACTCAAAAAGCCGCCCCGAGCTGCTGAAAACTGCTCAGTCTGATCAGAGTTTTAGTATCTTTAGGCTAGAAGATGTAGTAGTTATTTTAACAGTTATATAAAGGATGGTAGTCGGAGATTAAGATCAATGTGTAAAACTCAAACTAACCTCAGAGTCCTTTATCTGCTGCCACAATCAAACAGCATCAGTTTTTAGCACCGGAGCTTTTGTATTGCGTAGCAGCCGCAGGAAAGAACATTTCATGGCTTTCACCACTATAGTTTATATCAGGGATGGGCAACTTGGATGGTGGTGGGGGCCACATAATGTATGTACTGGCCACCAGGGGGCCGCAGATTCACTTGGAACAGACACACACACAAATTGCATGTATTGTATGTAATTGTAGTTGTCTAACTTGAACCTAGTTAAGACACTCTGCTGTTCCTCAGCGCCGCTCCCCCTCCCTCCCGCTGACATTATGAATGTAAGGCGTATAGTAATCATAGATAACACGGCAGGGTCCGTGACAGTTTGTTTTCATCTGATTTCAAATAAACAAAGTCTTGGTTTTTAGAATATTAAACTTGTTTTGCCAAATTCAGATGATAAATACAACTTTGAATTACACGCGGTAACTTAACGTCACAGCAGGCATAACAACAGCCGGTGTTTCCCCGGGAAACAAACACAATACACACAAACGCGTCACAGATTATTTTGCGGTATTTGGCTGCTGAACGAAATCATGTACGCAGCTCGCGACGTAACTAGGAGTCTAGTGGACGGTATCAGTACTACAAGTACAAAAATAAATAATACTTTTTTAAATTTTATTTATTTTGTATTAATTACGTTGTTTATAAATTAATCTGAGGGCCGCAAAAAGAGGAGGTGGGGGCCGCCATTTGCCCATCCCTGGTCTATATGCTATAAATACCTGTAAAAGGACAAACAACCGTCTCCATTCTCTAAAGCTACAGGCGCAGAAACGTCCTTTAACTGTGTGTAGAAATGTGTGTGTGAAGAAGTGTTATACGCTGCCAGATCTCCTGTAAGTGGAACAGGATAAAATATTGCTGACTCCTCACATTTAAAGCTTCCCTCTGAACCCAGTGTAAACTCTGGATAAATGCAAGCTTTAATGGACTTTCTAATGGACTTTTTCCTGCTGATTGCTTGGTTTTAATATGTCCCGTTTTCAAGATCTTTCTCAAATGTCACAGAGATATTATGGAGATGAAATGAATCTGGTTTGTTGTGCTCATGTAAAAACAGTCAACAAAAAGTCCTCACTACTTTTGGATAGTCTACAGAAAGGGGAAGGTTGCTTTTAAATAATTGTTTAAAATGGAGTCAACCTGCTAACAGTTTGTTGTTTTCCTGTTTTTCTGTAACAGGTTGCCTGTTTGAGAACGAGCTGTGTTTACCGTATGAAGTCTGTGTTAAGGGTAAGATGACACACACACACACACACACACACACACACACACACACACACACACACACACACACACACATACCATGTATACATCACTTCAGGGGACATTACATTGACTTACATGCATTTCCTGGAGACTTATCCTAACCTTAGCCATAACCAACACATGCCTAACCCTAACCCTAACCAAGTCTTCACCCTAACATTAATGATTCCCCTTATGGGTACCTCCATTTTGTCCCCATAAGGGAAGCGAGTCCCCACACGTGACTGTGTAAACAGATTTAGGTCCCCACAAGGACAGTAATGCTAGGACACACACACACACATACATACACACACACACACACACACACACCTAAAACCTTTATTTCAATACGCTAATTACATTACAATAATTTAATAAGATTTAATAAGATTATGGTCAATTATCAACAAAACAACATCAGAAGTCAGAGATTAGATGACAACAGATATTAAATTATCTTTATAGGTACACTTAAATCAACAATACGCACAGTCCTTTTAAACGTGTTACAGCCCTCACTTTAAGGAATATTTACACAATATTAAATAACATTTTGAAAGCTGTAGTCCAAAGGGTAGTTTGTGTGTCATGCAAAATGCTCCGTTTTTGGAGAATATTCAAATGCTCAGGTAACTGAACCCCTATCGAGGTCAACAGTAAATGATGAGTGAATCAGGTGAGAAAGAGACTTCTAATAATGGTAATAAATAGTGACCAGTTATTGTCCAAACCACGTACTGTGTAGCTACATTCCTCCAGATCTAATCCCAGCATCTGAACCACTGTTTTAAAGGCTGATCTTTGCAATAAAAGTGTCTAAAACATTTTAAAATGATTGCGGAATCAGTTTAAAATCAGCAAAAATGTACATTCATAGCCTATTTTAGTATCAACTGCTTGGTTTTTTATACCTACACGCTCACGCTCACATACAGTTGAAGCCACTCTCTCTCTCTCTCTCTCTCTCTCTCTCTCTCTCTCTCTCTGTCTCTCTGTCTCTCTCTCTCTCTCTCTCTCTCTCTCTCTCTCTCTCTCTCTGTCTCTCTCTCTCTGTCTGTCTCTCTCTCTCTCTCTCTCTCTCGCTCTCTCTCTCTCTCTCTCTCTCTCTCTCTCTCTCTCTCTCTCTCTCTCTCTCTCTCTCTCTCTCTCTCTCAGCTTTCCTCTTCCCTTGTGTCTTCTCTGGCATCTATAGAAAGGAAACCCCTGCTGAGAATCAACCCAGAATCAAAAAAAGCCCCAAAAAACATGAAAGTCCATCACAGAAACTAATCTTAAAATACTGGAAACACTTTTATCTTCCTCTCCGTGGGTCGGACGGTTGATGAATTGGTTATTTCCCAGCGTTACTACTCTGTTTTATCTGTATTTTATTCGTGTACGGTGCAGAAAAGACTTCACTTATCATCATCTCTGCAGGAAAAGACAGAGAGCAGCCAGATAGTAATGTGTATTATAATCTAATTTAGCAGGGTCTGTCAGCTGCAGCAGGTGGTTTCTGACCTGCTTCCTGATGTGTGTGTGTGTGTGTGTGTGTGTGTGTGTGTGTGTGTGTGTGTGTGTGTGTGTGTGTGTTATAGGCTGAGTGTGTTTGTCCTGCATTCATTAGCCGGGTCGTTTCCTGTGTGCACGATGTCCTTTTGAAATGTAATCTGATGCCGACAGTAGAAAACAAAGTCTGTGAGAGAATCGTGTCGTCAGCTGTGAGGTTTATTTTGTATCCGTCTGTGTTGTGACGCCTTCAGGTGACCTTGTTTTGCTTTGATGGAATAAAAAAAAAAGTGTCAACAGCTTTTGTTTGGATGGTTGTTCAGCTGCTGCGAGTTTCTCTGAGCTCTGCTGCTCACACTTCGTCTGCTATCAAATTGAATATAAATATGAAGAAGTGAAAACACTCCAGTGCAGTCAGGACTCTACTCTTTTATATCAGAATCAGAATTCCTTGTTTCGTCCAAAACTGAAAAAAATGAACCTAGTTTTCATTTTATTTGTATTTAAACGTAATATTATTGCTTAAAACTAACCTAATACAATTATGTGAAAACTGTTGACATAATACATTTAATTAAAGCCATTTTTTCAGGGTTTTTTTTCCCGTGAACAAAGGGGACATTTATGTACAGCAAAGTATAGATAGAGAGAACACTATAATATAAAACGCATGCACATAGTATTTTAAATAATTATATTTCAAACAATTATATTTATAAAATAAATTAAGTGTAACAGCCAGTAGTTATAATAATATTGGCTAGGAACATATTGCACATAATAGTTTTTGCACAGTGGGGACCTAAATCTGTTTACACAGTCACGTGTGGGGACTCGCCCCCCTTATGGGGACATAATTAATTTTAGGGTGAAGACTTGGTTAGGGTTAGGGTAAGGGTTAGGGTTAGGGTTAGGCATGTGTTGGCTCTGGTTAAGGTTAGGATAAGTCTCCAGGAAATGCATGTAAGTCAATGTAATGTCCCCTGAAGTGATGTATACATGGTATGTGTGGTTAGGGGTTAGTGTGTGTGTGTGTTTAAACGGGGGTATAGGCAGTGGGTAAACAAGGTTAATAACACCATGCAAACCCTTTTATTTTGCTACAACAAAAGCTCAACAAAACTTGAAAGATTTCAAGTATAAAAACATTTGATTTCTTGCCGAGGTAAAAATAACCTCTTGTTTCCTCTCAGGATTGAGATGTGTTTCTACAAAAAAAGTTATGCAGAAAGAGAAAGAGAAGATGTCCTCAGCGGAACAATACCATCGGTACTCATTGTTTTATTTCTGCAGCGAGACAATAGGAGCTGCTGTGAGTCCTGATAGAGTCTGAGCTGCCAATCAGTGGGAGGCAGGTCACAATAAAGAGAAGGAACAATGAGGAGCAGCAGCCATTGTTTCCTCTGAGATCCACCTGTCTCACTCAGGAAGCTTTTCATGCTCTTAGAAACGTGGAGTGATGGTGGAACCAAGAGGAGCTCCATGAAAACTGTCAGAGACAAACAGAATGGTTTTAAAGAGTCCTCTCCTGCTGATGTTCATGTGTATATCAGTATGTAGTGTCTCTACTTTAAAGAGTCCTCTCCTGCTGATGTTCAGGTGTATATCAGTATGTAGTGTCTCTACTTTAAAGAGTCCTCTCCTGCTGATGTTCAGGTGTATATCAGTATGTAGTGTCTCTACTTTAAAGAGTCCTCTCCTGCTGATGTTCAGGTGTATATCAGTATGTAGTGTCTCTAGTTTAAAGAGTCCTCTCCTGCTGATGTTCAAGTGTATATCAGTATGTAGTCTCTTTACTTTAAAGAGTCCTCTCCTGCTGATGTTCAAGTGTATATCAGTATGTAGTGTCTCTACTTTAAAGAGTCTTCTCCTGCTGATGTTCAGGTGTATATCAGTATGTAGTGTCTCTACTTTAAAGAGTCCTCTCCTGCTGATGTTCAGGTGTATATCAGTATGTAGTCTCTTTACTTTAAAGAGTCCTCTCCAGCTGATGTTCAAGTGTATATCAGTATGTAGTGTCTCTACTTTAAAGAGTCCTCTCCTGCTGATGTTCAAGTGTATATCAGTATGTAGTCTCTTTACTTTAAAGAGTCCTCTCCTGCTGATGTTCAAGTGTATATCAGTATGTAGTGTCTCTACTTTAAAGAGTCCTCTCCTGCTCAGGTGTAACTACCACAGGGATTTTAGCCAGTGCAGACCATTTACTTGCATTAAAACATATAGAACACTCTACAGGAAAGGGCAAACCCCCCAAATGTTGTACAAAGACACTGTAAAATATTACTAATGGCACCTTGGAAACCATCCCCTTACAAACCTTTCATACTAATGAATCTCTAGTAAACTGTAACTGCGACAAATCAACATCCTTTATGGAACGCAGCCAAACTGTTCTCTACAAGCAAAGATGTGGCGTTCATTACATCCAAATCCCTGACAACACACACACACACAGACACACACACACACACACACACACACACACACACACACACACACACACACACACACACACACACACACAGGAAGGGGCTCTGCTTCCTGCTGATTAGCCACAAAGGACAAAAAGCACTTGATGGAAATTGTCATAGAAACAGAGCAGCGGGGATAAAACGGCCTGTTACCCATCAGCACCTGTTGCATCCTCCTGAACGCTGCAACGCTGGAAATTTCACAGCAAACAGAGACAAGGGCAACCAGGGCTAAAAACATACCATCGCTAAGTCTGTATTTGATGATATTGTGGATTTAAATTATTAACAAAGGACCAAAGCTTAATTGGGCCTGTTATAGAAAAAAAGGAGTGGTACTGTGTTTAATAGACACTTGCAAGTCGTTTTTAATTAGTTTATTGACGGATGCTTAATGTTTCAAAAATAAAACACAATTTTCACAAATGAGTTAAATATAAATCTGGTATTTTGAGTCAATGAGATAATACAGATTACATTAAAAACTGATTGAAAAAAGCTACTTTCTTGTGCTCTTGAACTCACAAATTATATAATTCAACTTTAATCCAGGTCAGTCTCTTTCACTTAATGCATTTATCCTTTGAGCTTCGTCTGCATATTGAAATTTGAACAACCATACCTCAAAAACGATTTAATGGTGCTCTCACTCTTCCTCATTTCCCATCATCACTCCACATCAGGAGTACAGCACGGTCACATGACTTCACTTCACCACCGCTAAGCTAAAGGCGGCTAATGTCGGGCTATAAAGGAACTACAGCACGGTCACATGACTTCACCTCACCACCGCTAAGCTAAAGACGGCTAATGTTGGGCTATAAAGGAACTACAGCACGGTCACATGACTTCACTTCACCACCGCTAAGCTAAAGGAGGCTAATGTTGGGCTATAAAGGAACTACAGCACGGTCACATGACTTCACTTCACCACCGCTAAGCTAAAGACGGCTAATGTTGGGCTATAAAGGAACTACAGCACGGTCACATGACTTCACTTCACCACCGCTAAGCTAAAGGAGGCTAATGTTGGGCTATAAAGGAACTACAGCACGGTCACATCACTTCACGTCACCACCGCTAAACTAAAGGCGGCTTATGTTATTCTTCAAAAAGCCATTGACTTCTAGAAAAGGGAACAGGAAGTTGTAGAATGCCGACTTATCTCCTGTTTTTAAGACTTATTACTGCAGCTCTCTTTTCCTAACACATTAAAACCCATGACATCCAGATCCAGTTCTTGACTTGTATGAAGGAAACCCCTTTACTTCCTGTATCCAGTCGAAGCAGCCATGTCTGCTAAGCGATGCCAGATGTCTTTGATCTTGTGGTCGGTGAGGGATGATGGACTTGTGCTGGTCCCCGGAGGAAACAGATCCATTAAAACATCTTAATCCAGTTCATTAGGCAGCAGGACTTCCTGTCAGCGAGTCCCTGCAGAGCAACACCGTGTCCAGACCTAAGTGCCATTGATGTACAATCCCTGTGACAACATGTTTTATTGCTTTAGCATTCGGAAAAAGTACAAGAATAACGTGTAGTAGGGTTAACACATAACTACAAGTTTCTCAATTGCTCAAAAATGACAAGAAGTTTAATTATTAGGGCAATGTATGGTTTTAATCTGACTTGTCTTCACTGTTAAACCCCAAAAACACACAATAGCAGAGGCAAAATCTGCAGGTTCATCAGCTCCTCTTAACAGCATGGACTAATTCATCTATTAAAGCCTGAATTATGGCCAACAATATCATTTAATTTAACATAAATAATGTTTTTGTGTGTTTTTGAGTGCTTTCAAACCTAAATTGAACAACTACAAACAGCAAATGATACTATTCAACTAGGTTAAAGCACAGTTTCTCTCTCATTGCCTGCATACCAACATTACTATCATAGGTTTATTTTACATACATACAGGTATGAGGTCTTACTGTAACACACATTTATTTAAATACTAACCCTAAAGCACATATATATGCAATAAATGAGAAGCAAAATGACGAATGCCCCACACGCCTTTCTTTCCTCTTCTTCTTGTGATCTCATATAACACAAGTTATGTGTCTCCGCAGAGGGAACATCTTGAATTATCTCTCATAATTATATGCATGCATATCCAAGGCTGTGTAATTTATCAGTTTAGTACCGGAGGCCGTAATTCAGAGGCATTGTGATTTATGCTCCAGATGAGAGAGGATGACACAGCACACGGTGTTTTACTGTAAGAGGGAAGAGATGGTCATTTGATTAAAATCCAAATATAAAACTTTTCCAATCTTTTGTATTTATTGTTTTTCATTTAATGTGTTTTTTTCCCCTCTATCATTATGTTTCCTTTTCAATCGACATCTCAAATTGCCTCCTTTTTTTTTTAGCAGTGCACTCGTTATGTTGTACATTGGAGAGAGAGCTGCTTTCTACATTTCATGGCGGCATCCTTTAACAAAACCATTTATTTGTATTATTACACATCCTTTTTTTTAACAGCAAAACAGAGCTTGAGGCAAGTATAACATCTTCGGGATATTAAAGAGGCTCTACTATGCTTTTTGGGGTTTCCCTTTCCTGTGGTGTTTTTATATACATCTGAACATCAGCAGGAGAGGACTCTTTAAAGTAGAGACACTACATACTGATATACACCTGAACATCAGCAGGAGAGGACTCTTTAAAGTAGAGACACTACATACTGATATACACCTGAACATCAGCTGGAGAGGACTCTTTAAAGTAGAGACACTACATACTGATATACACCTGAACATCAGCAGGAGAGGACTCTTTAAAGTAGAGACACTACATACTGATATACAGCTGAACATCAGCAGGAGAGGACTCTTTAAAGTAGAGACACTACATACTAATATACACCTGAACATCAGCAGGAGAGGACTCTTTAAAGTAGAGACACTACATACTGATATACACCTGAACATCAGCAGGAGAGGACTCTTTAAAGTAGAGACACTACATACTGATATACACCTGAACATCAGCCGGAGAGGACTCTTTAAAGTAGAGACACTACATACTGATATACACCTGAACATCAGCAGGAGAGGACTCTTTAAAGTAGAGACACTACATACTGATATACACCTGAACATCAGCAGGAGAGGACTCTTTAAAGTAGAGACGCTACATACTGATATACACCTGAACATCAGCAGGAGGGGACTCTTTAAAGTAGAGACACTACATACACCTGAACTTGAGCTTAAAGTGTCCTCTTTACGGTATTTTTGGATAAATGTCAGGCTCTAATGGTCAGTTTACAAATATCCAGCTTCCTCTCTCCTCTCTGTCATTGTAACAACAAAATAACAGTGAAACGTCTCAGATTAATAACATCATTGCCGACCAGCTGCTGGTCATCCTCAGCTGACTGCTAAATGGAGCTTGAGTTTTGATAGAGACGGCCTAAGTGTCGCAGAGGCTATTTATAGACAAGAGGCCTGAATTACCATGTACAAGTGCCATTATGCAACATCTATAATCATACATGCAGAAATACAGTTAGAGATATACCGAACCCCATAGAAACATGCAAACAGCACAGATGTGGACGAACTACAGTATAAGTCATTTTCATACCCGAAATACTGCTTTTTACAGGGTTACAAGGATGTTTTGCAATATTATTATAATTTTTTGTATTAGTCAGTTTATTGAACTTGTTAGAAACAAAACAAACAATAATAATGATGTGTAACTATTTTTTATTATAATTCTTTTTCTTTAATACTTTTTTATGCATGCTTCTTAGGTAACATTAAGCTGTCTTTGGCTCTTTTCTGCTGTAACAATATACATTGCCCCTCTGTTGGACTAATAAAGGTATTCTCATTCTGATTATAACAAAGAGAAGCAAAAAAAATTAAAACCAAAAAAAATGTCAAGGTATAAATTCTCAAATAGTTTCCGTCAAGGGGCAAGAAGAAGCTTAAAGAACCTTTCTGGTCCTCCTCTAGCGTACATTATTCGTGAAAATAAAAGTTTAGGTCATCGTCATCCGTGATATTTTAATCATTGTTGTTTTAATTGCAATACATTTTAGCTCTGAAACTGTATGTTCAGCCTGTGTCAAATGTAACATCTAAAAAGCGTTTCTCTAACTTCCTGTTTGTGTGTTGACAGATGCCATGTTTGGACGGTGTCACCCCGTTCCAGTGACGGACGTTTACACCTACGATGTCTCTCCGTCTGTAGTGCAACGCTTCAGGACGCTGCTGGAGAAACTCTCAAACAGAGGTAAGGTCTTTAATGAGATAATAACTTAAGTGGGATGTAGGGTCATTTTCTCATAGACTTCCATACAATCTAGACTTCTTTTTGTAATCAGAGAAGCTGCCCCCTGCTGGATATTAGAGATAATGCAGGATTGAGGCTCTTCTGTATTGGCTTTGGACGTTGCTTCTTGGTAATAATTACAAATATTTAAAGAGGACATTTATTATGCTCTTTTCAGGTTCATATCAATATTTAGTGTCTCTACTGTGAAATGTTTCCTTGCTTATATGTTCAAAAAGCTCTTTATTTTTTCTCATATTGCTTGTGTTGCAGCACCAGAAATACCATGGTCCTTTTTAACAAATTGAAATGTTGTTGTCGGACTACAAACATCTGTAGAAAATTACTGATTTTCAATTCTATCCCTGTTATACATCCAAATTATTTTCACCTTTTCGACTTTATCAAATGTCCGTTTCAAAAGCAAATGATGCAGATGAAGAAGGATCTGCATGCCGCATACTGTACCACTACTTTGTTTTTTACCTATTTAGTCATTCGGGTGAACTAACGCTTAAACTGATAAGACTTTTGCAACCTCACAACACACAGGATGTACACACAAGCGCACACTCTGCTCTCATTACACCAGAGCAGTGTTTAGACCCTGATGTTTTTAGGCTCCCTATGTTTCATATTACAACTTGGCATATTTGTATTGCAGACTACTTATCCGTATGGGAATACAGAATACAGTACACAGAAATGCAATAGCACAATGTACTGTTTGGGGCTGATAATAGAGGAACAGTAGCTCTGTTTTACGACTTACAATGCTTGACAGAAACCCTGCACACTCCCAGATAACACAGATAAGAATTCAAGTACATTATGTATATTTGGAATATTTTGAAATGTAATGTAGAAACACTTTGGATGCTGTCGAAGCTTTACTGCCCCCTAAAATGAGTTGAAGTCATGGCTGTATGAATGTAAAAGATGGTGTTTTAGTATATTAAAAAGTCGCTGAATGAAGAACTGAACATTGTTTTTGCAGCTCTGCTAAGTGTCATTTTATCAACAAAGTTAATTGCAAGAAATGTGCAGAAAAGTGTTCAAGAAGTCAGCAAAATAGCCCCCAAGGACTTGAGATGGGATTGCCTTTTAGCCTCACTAACTTATTAGAAGGACTTTGGAACAGGGTAATAGTCCTCTGCCACGTTGCCACTATAAAACCCTGATAACCTCTCCGCCGTCTTCCTGCTCTCAAACAGAGTTTCTTCCATGTGCCCTGCCCTTGACAATGTGCTGATTGGTGTAATAGAAATGTGGTGACAAGAGCTGATAAGCCTCATTCAGGGCATATAAGTGCTCAGGCTTGTTTCTGTTGTGAGGAAAGTGAGACTTTCAGGCATTTGCTCTCAGTGTGGTACGATGGAGCAGCAAGGATTTCAGCTAGTCCATGAAACAGGTTGCGGTTGCTGTTCGATTTGTCTCGATTCACTGAAGGATCCGGTGACTATCCCCTGTGGACACAGCTACTGCATGAAATGTATTAAAAGCTTCTGGGACAAAGAGGATGAGAAGGAAGTCTACAGCTGCCCTCAGTGTAGAAAGAGCTTCACACCGAGGCCTGTCCTGCTGAAAAACACCATGTTAGCAGATTTAGTGGAGGAGCTGAAGAAGACTGGACTCCAAGCTGCTCCTGCTGATCACTGCTATGCTGGAGCTGAAGATGTGGCCTGTGATGTCTGCACTCGGAAAAAACGGAAAGCCTGTAAGTCCTGTCTGCAGTGTTTGGCCTCTTATTGTGACAAACACCTCCAGCCTCATCATGACGCAGCTACATTTAAAAAACACAAGCTGGTGGAGCACTCCAAGAAGCTCCAGGAGAACATCTGCTCTCTTCACGACGAGGTGATGAAGATGTTCTGCCGCACTGATCAGCAGTGTATCTGTTATCTCTGCTCTGTGGACGAACATAAAGGCCACGACACAGTGTCAGCTGCAGCTGAAAGGACTGAGAGGCAGAGAGAGCTGGAGGGGAGTCGACAGAACATCCAGCAGAGAATCCAGGACATAGAGAAGGAGGTGAAGTTGCTTCAGCAGGAGGTGGAGGCCGTCAATGGCTCTGCTGATAAAGCAGTGGAAGACAGTGAGAAGATGTTCACTGAGCTGATCCGTCTCATGGAGGAAAGAAGCTCTGATGTGAAGCAGCAGGTCAGATCCCAGCAGAAGAGTGAAGTGAGTCGAGTCAAAGAGCTTCAGGAGAAGCTGGAGCAGGAGATGGCTGAGCTGAAGAGGAGAGACGCTGAGCTGAAGATGATCTCTCACACAGAGGATCACAACCAGTTCCTAAAAAATTACTCAACGATCTCACAACTCAGTGAATCCACAGAATTACCCAAAATCCATCCTCTGCAGTACTTTGGCGACGTGGCAAGAGCTGTGTCAGAAGTGCGAGATAAACTACAGGAAGTTCTGATGGAGAAGTGGTCAAATATTTTACAGACAGTCACTGAAGTGGAAACTTTACTTTCACATCAACTGACGACCAGAGAGGATTTCTTACGGTATGCATGTCATATAACGCTGGATCCAAAGACGGCACACCCCTGGATGATATTGTCTGAGGGGAACCGTAAAGTAACCAATATGGAAGTCTCAGTTTCTAACAAACACGCCGGATTCAATCACAATTATCAGGTCCTGAGTAAAGAGAGTCTGACTGGACGTTGTTACTGGGAGGTGAAGTGGGATGCAATCGTAAACATAGCTGTTACATACAAGGATTGGAGCAATTCAGGGCCCTTTCATGAATTCGCATTTGGATGTAATGACAAGTCCTGGGGGTTATACAGTCGCTGGGCATATGTTGGTGTCATACATAACAATAAAGTCACTGATATTTCAGGTCACTCCTCCCTCAGAGTAGGAGTGTACCTGGATCATAAGGCTGGTATTCTGTCCTTTTACGACGTGGGTGAAACCATGAAACTCCTTCATACTGTGCAGACCACTTTCACTCAGCCGCTCTACGCTGGAATTGCTCTTAGATTACCAAAAGGAGACAATGCCACGGTGTGTCAGTTGTAGTAGACAGGATGTTTTTAGGTGGCATTTCTGATTTTGATTTTCAGATTTGTTCCATCTTTATTAGAGCCGTCAGCGTTAACGCTTTAATCTGGAAACCGCTGTGATCTCATAATGACTTGATATTGCTGCTCATATTGTTTTTGTAAAAGTATCTGTGCTGTCCCGTGTTATTATTAATGTAAATCATTGCAGTGTTTTTAATACTATCTTAGTCAATAAGTAGGAAGAGGCATATTCTTTTCATTTATGGTGTCAACATGTACGAGCAAATGATGAACGAATGTACTTTTTGAGAGGATCTGGCAAATTGATTCCTGGAGGAAGTTTAGACATAAATAAAATGATTTCTACGATCAAACAAAGCTTCTCTTTTGTAATCATATTAAAACCGCTGCAATATAACACAAATAGAAAACTCTCAAGAGTGAGATTTTGTTCTACTCTTTAAAGTAGAGACACTACATACTGATATACACCTGAACATCAGCAGGAGAGGACTCTTTAAAGTAGAGACACTACATACTGATATACACCTGAACATCAGCAGGAGAGGACTCTTTAAAGTAGAGACACTACATACACCTGAACATCAGCAGGAGAGGACTCTTTAAAGTAGAGACACTACATACTGATATACACCTGCACATCAGCAGGAGAGGACTCTTTAAAGTAGAGACACTACATACTGATATACACCTGAACATCAGCAGGAGAGGACTCTTTAAAGTAGAGACACTACATACACCTGAACATCAGCAGGAGAGGACTCTTTAAAGTAGAGACACTACATACTGATATACACCTGCACATCAGCAAGAGAGGACTCTTTAAAGTCGAGACACTACATACTAATATACAGCTGAACATCAGCAGGAGAGGACTCTTTAAAGTAGAGACACTAAATACTGATGTACACCTGAACATCAACAGGAGAGGACTCTTTAAAGTAGAGACACTACATACTGATTTACACCTGAACATCAGCAGGAGAGGACTCTTTAAAGTAGAGACACTACATACTGATATACACCTGAACATCAGCAGGAGAGGACTCTTTAAAGTAGAGACACTACATACACCTGAACATCAGCAGGAGAGGACTCTTTAAAGTAGAGACACTACATACTGATATACACCTGCACATCAGCAAGAGAGGACTCTTTAAAGTCGAGACACTACATACTAATATACAGCTGAACATCAGCAGGAGAGGACTCTTTAAAGTAGAGACACTAAATACTGATGTACACCTGAACATCAACAGGAGAGGACTCTTTAAAGTAGAGACACTACATACTGATATACACCTGAACATCAGCAAGAGAGGACTCTTTAAAGTCGAGACACTACATACTAATATACAGCTGAACATCAGCAGGAGAGGACTCTTTAAAGTAGAGACACTAAATACTGATGTACACCTGAACATCAACAGGAGAGGACTCTTTAAAGTAGAGACACTACATACTGATATACACCTGAACATCAGCAGGAGAGGACTCTTTAAAGTAGAGACACTACATACTGATATACACCTGAACATCAGCAGGAGAGGACTCTTTAAAGTAGAGACACTACATACTGATATACACCTGGACATCAGCAGGAGAGGACTCTTTAAAGTAGATACACTACATACTGATATACACCTGGACATCAGCAGGAGAGGACTCTTTAAAGCAGTGGCGAACCGTGTCTATCACAACTGGACCTTCTGTAGACACACACACCCCGCCGCCCCCCCCCCCCCCCCCGGCATTATAATGTCCGTCTTTTCACTGAATTGTCGTCTTGAAAAGGGTACTCACAACAATTCCGCAACAACTTCATCTTCACCTGTTGCACTCGCCATTTCAACGTTAAAAACAATAAAACAGCATGAATTGCTTCGTCGCATTCATCTAGATCCTCTGTCTCGAGCCAGTTAACTACTGGGCCCTCGAGAGTACCCTGGAACCGAGGGAAACTCTGAAAGAATACGCCCATTGGCTACAAATCAATATATGATTGGTTGATCAAAATGTCAGTCCAAACGTACGCTCTCATTCAGTGCAACGGCCAGGGCATTCTATCATGATATAGAATACCTTGGATGAAGGATATTCTACCCAGAGACCCAGAACAAGATCTGATTGGTTGCTTTCTTTTCTAACACAAAACCACTGAAATGCGTAGTGCATGGTCCGAGAAGGACAAACAAATCAACGTAACACTGTAATATTACAGATCAACAACACAGATACGATTATCATTTATTCATTTTATATACCTTTTATTTATATAATTAAATCGATTTTTTGTTTGTTTTATCTGAGTGTTCCAGGGTATTCTCTGAATACCTTGAAGGCCCTGACGGTTCGCCACTGCTTTAAAGTAGAGACACTACATACTGATATAAACCTGAACATCAGCAGGAGAGGACTCTTTAAAGTAGAGACACTACATACTGATATACACCTGAACATCAGCAGGAGAGGACTCTTTAAAGTAGAGACACTACATACTAATATACACCTGAACATCAGCAGGATGACTCTTTAAATTAGAGACACTACATACACTTGAACATCAGCAGGAGAGGACTCTTTAAAGTTGAGACACTACATACTAATATACACCTGAACATCAGCAGGAGAGGACTCTTTAAAGTAGAGAAACTAAATACTTTTGTACACCTGAACATCAACAGCAGAGGACTTTTTAAAGTAGAGACACTACGTACACCTGAACATCAGCAGGAGAGGACTCTTTAAAGTAGAGACACTACATACTGATAAACACCTGAACATCAGCAGGAGAGGACTCTTTAAAGTAGAGATACTACATACTGATATACACCCGGACATCAGCAGGAGAGGACTCTTTAAAGTAGAGACACTAAATACTAATATGAACCTGAAAATGAGCAGAATTCGGCCCCTTTAAGTTATCATGAAAACTGTGTCAGTATTTATCCATTGATTTTTTTTTTTTTTTATCTCAAAGACAAGTGAAAAGGCAAAAAAATAATTACTAATCCAAATTATTATGTTCTATTTGTAATCCTCTTATTCAACCTGGTTCCCCTGCACCCAGTGTCATGTTTGTACTCTGGATCCAAAGTTGAGTGGGTGTGAACAAAGTTTCCCAACAACCTTGTAAATGTTTTATTGCACTTCGTTATAAAACCATAGCCAGTGTAGGAAGAAGTACTCAGATCCTTTAATTAAATAAAAGTACAAGTACTATGGTTCTAAAATAATTAATTACAAGTAAAGGACCTGAATTAAAAAAAATTACTTAAGGGAAAGTACAAAGTATTAGCATCAAAATATACTTATAGTTTAAGAAGTAAAAATACTCATTCTGCACAATGGTACTAAAGTACCATCAGGTATATCACTCGATATGCAGAATGGATCTTTTCAAAGTATTTTATTATCATTTATTTATTTTTCGAAGGATAGCCCGTTGAGATGTAGCATCTCATTCTCAAGAGTGTCCTAAAACATATATATACCAATTATAAAACACATACAGACAGTTGCATAACATTACATATTCTACAGTACATATACACAAATACAGACAAATGATGGTTATTATATTATCCAGTTATTTATACATGTAAGAACATTTTGTCTTTGGTCAAGTTGGACAACATTTGCATACTGTGTGGATTAGTAGTAAAGTATTTCCTTCTACCCTATCATCATGTCATGTGTTTATGCACAAAGTAAAATCAATGTACTGGAGGAAAAATAGTACATATCTGCTTCTGAAATGTAGTGGACAGTAAGTATAAAGTAGCATTAAACGGAAATACTCAAAGTATAAATATGTTGATAAACTACCGAGTTACAATACTTGAGTAAATGTACTTTCCAACTCTGCTTATCGCTCAACAGCCTGACTGGAAAGATAAGATAAGATACAACGGTATATATTTAGAAATAGCTGTGACGCAGTTGCAATATAAGAGGAAACAAATATTCATGCATATTTTAACTAAAACCACATAGATCTTTGCACTGTCTCCTACAAAGGATGTTCAAATGCACTATACCAAGGCATGTTTAAATGACATGTAGAACAGCCTATATGCTGTAGTTGTGGTAGATCTTCCAAGCATGACTGGACAAAGTGCTTACTTCTGTGTTAATTTAAAATAAATCGCTCATGAAGTCAGCGAGAGAGCCTCAAAGCACCTTGTGTTTTCACAGTTTGATCAGCCTGAAAACTCTCACATTACTGAAGGAAGCAGTGAGAGTGGAATTTGGAACGTACTGTCTCTTTAACAACGCTCCCCCTTATCAATTGCGTCATACTTCCTGGTTCCCTCCCCTGTAGAGCTGTAGCTGGAGGATGGGTTTAACCAGTGCATGAGCTGACAGGCCCTATTCACAGCACACTCCCATGATCAGATCCCACTCTGACTATTTTTAGCTCTCAGGAAGTGAAACTCACACACTCGCTGAGAGCTGAGAGGGGAAATGGCGCAGAAAGGAGTTCAGCTGGACCGTGAAACCTTCTCTTGTTCGATCTGTCTGGATGCACTTAAGGATCCTGTGACGACTTCCTGTGGACACAGCTACTGCATGGACTGTATTAAAACCCACTGGGATAAGAGGATGAGAAGAAAATCCACAGCTGCCCTCAGTGTAGGAAGAGCTTCACACCGAGGCCTGTCCTGCTGAAAAACACCATGTTAGCAGATTTAGTGGAGGAGCTGAAGAAGACTGTGCTTGAAGAAGCTCCTGCTGATCACTGCTATGCTCGAGCTGAAGATGTGGCCTGTGATGTCTGCACTGGGAGAAAACTGAGAGCATGTAAGTCCTGTCTGGTGTGTTTGATCTCTTACTGTGATAAACACCTCCAGCCTCATCATGAATTGCCTGCCTTTGGAAAACACAAGCTGGTGGAGCCCTCCAAGAAGCTCCAGGAGAGCATCTGCTCTCGTCACGACGAGGTGATGAAGATGTTCTGCCGCACTGATCAGCAGTGTATCTGTTATCTCTGCTCTGTGGACGAACATAAAGGCCACGACACAGTGTCAGCTGCAGCAGAAAGGACTGAGAGGCAGAAAGAGATCAAGGTGAGACGACAAAACATCCAGCACAGAATCCACAGCAGCAGGAAAGTTATGAAGCAGCTTCAGCAGGAGGTGGATGGCATCAATCGCTCTGCTAATAAAGATGTGAAGGACAGTGAGAAGATCTTCATCGAACTGATCCGCTTCATACAGAAAAAAAGCTCTGATTTGAAGCAGCAGGTCAGATCCCAGCAGGAGAGTGAAGTGAGTCGAGTCAAAGAGTTTCAGAAGAAGCTGGAGCAGGATATGGCTGATCTGAAGAAGAAAGACACTGAGCTGGAGCTGCTTCAACAAACAGACGATTACACCCAGTTTCTACAAAAATTCTCCTCAGTCTCACCTCTCGGTGAATCCTCAGAGTTACCCAGCCCTAAAATCCGTCCTCTGCAGTACTTTGAGGACGTGACAACAGCTGTGTCAGAAGTCCGAGATAAACTGCAGGAAGTTCTGATGGAGAAGTGGCCAAAGATTTTGCGAACAGTCACTGAAGTGGATGCTTTTCTGTCGCAACAACTGAGGACCAGAGAGGAGTTCTTACTGTATGCAAGTAAAATCACGCTGGATCCAAACTCATCAAATACTAGCATAATGTTGTTTTCTGAGAGGTACCGCAAAGTAACAACAACTCCTTTATTGGAAATGTATTTTCCGTCCCGAGACAGATTCAACGGTTTACATCAGGTCCTGAGTAGAGAGAGTCTGACTGGACGTTGTTACTTCGAGGTGGAGTACGATGCACTAGTAACAGTAGCTGTAGCATACAAGGATATGAAAAGACATAATACCTCTAAAGACTGTGCATTTGGGTACAACGAGAAGTCTTGGGCGTTATATTGTCATTCTCAATTTGAATTCAGACATGACGATATCCACACGCCAATCTCGGTTAAGTCGTCTTACAAAGTGGGAGTGTTCCTGGATCATAAGGCTGGTGTTCTGTCGTTTTACGACGTGGGGGAAACCATGAAGTTCATCCACAAAGTGCAGACCACTTTCACTCAGCCGCTCTACGCTGGTCTGGCCCTTCACTTTTCCAATGGAGACAACGCCACGGTGTGTGAGCTGAAGTAGGCCTGACTTCATAGGAACCATCATTTTAAATGGTCAATGAAAGAGGACATATTCTGCTGATGTTCAGGTGTATATCAGTATGTAGTGTCTCTACTTTAAAGAGTCCTCTCCTGCTGATGTTCAGGTGTATATCAGTATGCAGTGTCTCTACTTTAAAGAGTCCTCTCCTGCTGATGTTCAGGTGTATATCAGTATGTAGTGTCTCTACTTTAAAGAGTCCTCTCCTGCTGATGTTCAGGTGTATATCAGTATGTAGTGTCTCTGCTTTAAAGAGTCATCTCCTGCTGATGTTCAGGTGTATATCAGTATGTAGTGTCTCTACTTTAAAGAGTCCTCTCCTGCTGATGTCCAGGTGTATATCAGTATGTAGTGTCTCTACTTTAAAGAGTCCTCTCCTGCTGATGTCCAGGTGTATATCAGTATGTAGTGTCTCTACTTTAAAGAGTCCTCTCCTGCTCATGTAAAATGATATATGTGAATACTGTTTCAGTCTTTTGAACTGTAATGCAATGCATTGTGATTTATTGCTATATTAATCAATACGGAAGAAGATGGATTGATTTATTTTGTGGTTGTAGTAAACATGTAATCAGAAATGTATATAAATAAAAAGATGTGCAAGAAATAAACAAGGCTTGTCTCGGATATTCATGTCAGAAATCTAAAGGTGCATGAAATCAACAGCAGGAAACCTCCATTTGAAACACAGCCACAGTTTATTTTATTTCACCTTTTGAATACAAATCTCAGTAATTAGTAAAATGCTCGATATCATTTCTTAAGGGTTGTTTTTGGTAGCTGTACTTTATCACTTCTGTTGCTCTCACAGCAATAGTGCATTCATGACACAATCTAAAAATGTGTTTATAAAAGATTCAGGTTTATTTAAAATAATTTCCCTGTTTTTTAACCATTAAAAGTCCAAGATACATCTTAAATTGTTCACATTTCACCTTAAGTATCTTGTATTTTGACTAATTTGTGTGCTAGGCATGAGTTTGTATCAAATTGACCCTAAGTATGAAAATATTATTCTATATCAGTGATATGTTTTACTTTTGCGACACACTTTACCTACTTATGCACTGTTTACCAATTCTAAACCACTACAAACTTACAAAAAACCCAGTAATTTATCCCACAAATTGCTGAATTAGAGGAATATAAGATGAGAGTTTTACTGGAGAAATCGCCTTGAAGGAAGTTGAAATAAAGAGTGGAAAGAAAAGTATAAAGACTGCAAATAAAAGTCTATGATGCAATCATAACAAAAGCTGCATATTCAATATAAACAGCGCCATAATCACAGAGTGTGGTTCATGAAAACATGAACAGGTGGTGGTTTGCATATAATGTAGAAATGTATGCACAGTAATGTCAGAGTGCATGGTGGTTAACACAGAAGGAACACCATTAGCCTTAGTGAGCATTGAGCGTTGAATAAATGTGAAATATTGTTCAAATTCTATTTAAATATGCATTTTTTAACCTGTGTGGACATGATTTATGATCAGCTGATGTTTTTCTGGAGTAAGAACATCCCTTTATTGTTCTGTACCACTAGAGGGAGGCAGTCACCGTGTAACAGCTCAGTGTTTTCATTTCACACACTTTCATCATGCAGGGAAATTCCGCTCTAGAGTTTTATCGTATCAAGCACCTGCTTAAGAGAGGATCATGTCAAGAAGTACAACGCTTATTTTGTTAGGAGTTTCTCTCTCATGCATGTGTGAATGGAATACAGGGATTTCAGCCTTTGCAGACCATTGACATGCACAAAAACCTATAGAAAACACTACAGGAAAGGGGTAACCCCCTAAAAGCACAATAGGGTACCCATTAAGATCTAGAAGCATTATCCTTCTGAACGCTATTTTCCTTCTACTTCCAGTGATCGTTGGTGTTGGGGAAATATCTTCCTAGGCCCATAACTTTGTCCCAGTTTACCAGTTTTTGCTGTCAGTGTTTTGTCTTCCTATTCCTGCCTGTTGGCGTCAGCTGATAGAGGTTATAGTGCTTTATCTTGTTATGCACAATGTTGATTATTCTCTACCTAAATACATGGGTCTGGGGTAGAGATCTTAAGCACATGTCTTGTGAATTCTCCTGCCGAAGCTCCAAATAAACCATCAGTGTTTGCCATCAAAGTTCCAGCTCTCCTCGTGTCTCTCTGAGTCTCCATTGCTTCAGAAGTTTCCATCACAGAGGGAACACAGGGATTTTAGCCTTTGCAGACCATTTACATGCACACAAACCTATATAACACACTACAGGAAAGGGAAACTCCCTTAAGGGTCCCCTATTATACTGTTTTTCATCAATATATTACAGGTCTCAGATATATACAAAACATGTCTCTGAAGTGTTTGGCTCCAAACACCAAACAGATCATTGCAGCATCCCATAATCCCCTCTGTTTCAGCCCTGTTTCCAAAGTGCTGATTCTCTGTCTGTTACTTTAGATGAAAAAAGGGAGCCACTCCCCATGCCCCTCTGAGAGAGATTTGGTTAAAAAGAACACAATGGTGCTCTAGGAGGAGATTCAGGGGATAAGGTGGGGGGGGGGGGTTACCTTGGTTGGTGATTGGCTAATGGTTACACAAGCCAAAACATCGTTATGACATCATAAAGTGGCCAAAATCTGATCAGCTCATTTTCAGACAGGTTTTTATATAAATGGATCAGGACAAAAAGTGAGCGAATCTTTTTTCCTGAAACGTTCAGAATCTCTTTACACAGAGGGGACACATGTTGATGTAGAAGAGACATGAAGAAGAGGGGACACATGTTGATGTAGAAGAGACATGAGGAAGTGGATTTTGCATAATAGGTGACCTTTAAAGCACAATAGGGCGTCTTTAAGATCTAGAAGCGCTATCCTTCTGAGCGCTATTTTCCTTCCACCTCCACTGGTGGTCGGCCTCTTCCACACATCTCAGTTTTGGGTTTATTCTGTGGCTCTGGATATCCTGGGGCTTGGCATGTGTTAACCTGTGGTGTCAAATACCGTCTGTTCACCCGCCGCTAACGTCTGATTGCTGCCATTACAGTCTCCGCTTCATCGCTCTGTGATGGCGAAAGCTTGGCCTGACTCACTGTGCAGCTGCTGGAGAGAGAAGCTTCTGGTTCCTGGTGGTTGGGGTCATAATTTATTTCGCAGCGAGGCTAAAGAAGGAGAAGTGTACTCCAACAAATCGGGCTGATTTAATTAGTGCAGAAGAGTAGATGTGGCTAAAGAAGTGTCTCATTCTGGAGATGTCAAATCAAACCTTTAGGAGACGAGAGTTGGACCGTTTTTTTGTGGCATCTCTGTATTTACCTTATCAAAACTTGAATTTTTGTAAGGAAGATAGATTCAGACGTTCATGCTTTTGAAGTTAGTGTTTCCCCTCATACTAAAACAAGGCAGCTTTTAAAAATGTTAAACCTCCTTAAGAGTAAAGTTAATACTCAAGAATAACTGCTGAAAAAAGTCTTCAACAATAGTTCCCTCAGGAGTTGGTAAAACAGTGATTGTTGGACCTGTGTTTATGTGACAGCGTAAACTTCGACTGAACTCAGAACTTCACTTCTCTTTGTTATTTATCTCCAGTTTCTCTCCTCTTGTCTCAGACTTTTAAACGCCTCCGGATAAGCTTCCACTTTTTACTCAAACTGAAACATTTTCAACAATTCTTGGTTGAATTCCTGCTCCTCCAGGCACATTTGCATCCTCTCCCTTTGCATGCAAGTCTCCACTTATAAAACTTGCTCTGCTTTCAGTCTGAACACGTCAGAAGACTTGTTTCTTCCTCGGTAGAGGAATCATTTAAAGGTTATTATTGAGGTTTGACTATAAACTGTACCTGGCTGGAAAATTGCGCAATCTTTTAAATACATTTCCTCTAATTTTGACAGTTTTGCCTATTTCAGATACTGAGAAACTACTTTTTAACGTGCGCTTTTATTGCATTTGTGTGCTTACTTCATGAATGTGTAAAACATTTATGATAGAAAATGCAAATTTTGCCAAATGATGTATTTTTATAAAAATGTGTTTAGTTTATCATCATTAACGTTGTAGTTCTTGCATGTCAAATTAACACATGCATACTTCTTATATTTAACGTACAGGACAACAGTCATAGTATTCGGTATTGGAGACATTATTATAAGTCTTAAAACAGATAGGAAAGCTATTGTTGAAACTTGGACTTGTTTCTATTGTTTTGAAGTTGTTTAAATCTTTGTCAAGTCTGTTTTTACTTCCTATCTTTGTGTGTTTTCCCGACAGTCTTGATTGTGTGTTCTGGCGTTGTTAGTTTGACCTTTTGCTCATCAACGCTGCGACCACCTGACCTCCTGCACACCGTCCTCTTTTTTCCTTTAGTCATTATCCTTCTTGTCTTGTCATGCTTGGATTACACCTTAAATTATGAAAGCGTTTTCTGTTTAAAGGTCCTTCAAACTTTAGCTACAGGCTTTACAGCTGACAGCAGTTCTGTTCTCCTTGTGTTTTATAGTATGTCCTCCATTCTGGACCTTTTATCTGATTTATAGACTCTTCTTGCACTATGTCTATTTTATTTTTTTTATTTACTTGCTCATCTCAAAACATTCTCTTGCACTATTTTATCTGTTTTATCTGTTTTATTTGTTCTATGTCCTATATATATGTTGCACTGTTGGAGGAGCCTGTGAACTAAGTTTTTCATTGCCATATCTACACTGTAGCTAATGTGCAAATGACAATAAAGCCTTGAATTGAATTGTAGCATCACACCTGGATCTGCAGTCTGTATCACTCCCATCTTTCAGTCCCTCATCTGCCGGACGCCTCGGTTCGTGTTGTGCATTTTTGGCTCGTCCATAATTTCCGGTAACGTTTCGTTCCGCTAGCCCATCTGCTGCTGGTCCGTCTCCTCTGTTCGGCTGCCAGAAATCTGTGTTTGGATGCATGTTGAACACAAGAAACAGACGGGGAAGCCCAAGCAGCTCATCAAACACGTCCTTTTGTACTCTTGCTGAAATGCAGAAGAGGGGGATGAAAAAAAGAAATGCTTCGTCAACGATGCTGATACCCTTCATTTGCATAAGATGCTGAGATTAGGTAGTACCCAGATGAAAAGAGACACAGATGCCCAAATAAATTGCTCATCAGTTTGTTTTGAGGAGAGGAAGAGTCTTTTTTGTCTGTGATAAATAATATGATCATACATCAAAGGATAGGGGATTTCACAAATGCAACCAACGATGTTTGTAACATTGGTTATTCAAGAAGGGGACAATGCACGTTAATTAAAATGAGCACAAAAGTCCATCATGTAAGTGGGCCAGATTTAGCCATAGAGGCTAATTTTCAGGCACTGCAGATGACACAAAGTGGAGCAAACGTTGAGAATTTTCCATCAGATTGCGTCTATATCTGCACAATCAATTGGATATCGCACTGTGGTGCAATATCCAAATTGCACTTGGCAAGGCAACATCTGTGAAAACACCTGAATGAAGTATTGTGAAGAAGACCTGGTCTAAAAATGGTATTCTACAAACTTAATAATACATATTTGTGTGGTACAGTGTCTTCTGTTGATGTTTTATTCCCTCAAATGTTGCAGCAGGAGAGAGAAATGGTTTGTGCTGAGTCACTGAAACTCTCATCAGAGTCTCCTCCGCTAATGAGCGACCTGATGAGTTTTGGGAGGATAACGGCACGCTCAGCATTTTGAGTTCCTTCTTTCTCGGCCATACTCACTGCAACTCAGCCGGGTCAAACTCACTAAGCATCGCAGTGAAGATCCATGTTTCTGTCTGAGACCAGAAGAAATAATGCAGTTCCTCTGTGTTTGATGTGGTTCTTAAGGTTCTATGTTTATGATGTAGTTCTTAAGGTACTTTGTTAACTTCATAAATTTCCCCTCTGTGGGACTAATAAAGGTATTCTGATTCTGATTAACAATGTCGTTCTTATGGTACTTTGTTGACAGTGTGGTACGCAAGGTACTTTGTTGACGGTGTGGTACGCAAGGTACCGTGTCTATGATGTGGTTCTTAAGGTTCTGTGTTTGATGTGGTTCTTAAGGTTCTGTATTTGATGTGGTTCTTAAGGTTCTGTGTTTGATGTGGTTCTTAAAGTTCTGTGTTTGATGTGGTTCTTAAGGTTCTGTGTTTACGATTTGGTTCTTAAGGTACTTTGTTGACGATGTGGTTCTTAAGGTTCTGTGTTCATGATGTGGTTCTTAAGGTACTTTGTTGACGATGTGGTTCTTAAGGTACTTTGTTTACGATATGGTTCTTCAGTTACTTTGTTGACGATGTGGTTCTTAAGGTACTTTGTTTATGATGTGGTTCTTAAGGTACTTTGTTGACAGTGTGGTTCTTACGGTACTTTGTTGACAGTGTGGTTGTTAAGGTACTTTGTTGACGGTGTGGTTCTTAAGGTACTTTGTTTATGATGTGGTTCTTAAGGTACTTTGTTGACGGTGTGGTTCCTAAAGTACTCTGTTTATGATATGGTTCTTGAGTTACTTTGTTTATGATGTGGTTCTTAAGGTTCTGTGTTTACAATGTGGTTCTTAAGGTTTTGTGTGTGTGTCTGCAGGTCTGACCTGGGGAGATGACACCACTCAGCAGGTTCTCTCTAAAGAGCTTTCCAAACTGAGGAGGGTTCCCTTCAGAACGCAGCAGAATGGAGCCGTCTACAACACAGACAGCAGGTAACATATATATCCTTAGTAGATCTGAACTTCAAAGATATGTGGACACCATTCAGTGTGTGAACAGGAAGTGACTGATTTGCTGCACAAAGCATGCTGGGATACCTTTCATGCAGACAAAGCTGGCTGTGTATCAAATTCAAACAGTGTCAATGTCAAGAGAGCCAATGAGAAGAGCTAAAATGTGTAGTTGATGATTTATCAATGTAAAAAAAACGAACAGAAACCGATTCATAGAGTTGCCTTTTTGGTTAATAAACATCCTTGTGTGGAGCTGGCTGAGAAAATATGGCAATATCTGTATAAAGCAATGAAAGAGCGCACAGAAAGAATGGATAACTCTGAATGACTTTTCATGGCTTATTGCACTTATTGTAAGTGGCTCTGGATCAAAACCTCAGCTAAATGTAATGCAATGTAATCTAAGCGTAACTAAACGGCTCTGCAGTAACAAAGTGACGCCCCCCTCCCCCCTTTAGACCTTCATCTGAAGCGATGGACCCGGCAGATCGGAGGGTGAAGCCGGTGCAGCTGGAGCTCAGCAGGAACCTGCAGACGTACCTCCAACGCCTCGGACTTATCCCCAAAACATCCTCTTCCTCCAGCCTGAGCTCACAGGGCAAGGTGAGTCTCTTCTGGGTCTCTGATGTACTTTTATTCAATCATTCTGTTATGGGTTTTTGGGTTAAGGGAGTGCCCTCTACTCACTGCCACCTGCCTAACACACACACGTGTATACAGTACACACACACACACACACACACACACACACACACACACACACACACACACACACACACACACACACCACACACACACTCCTTCACAGCAGGGTACCGGTGTCATCCCTCCTTGTCGCTCCCCTCTCTTCTTCTCCTCCTGAACTGATGGTTTCTCGCAGCACGATCGTTATGAGGGAGATAAAACCAGCAGAGTTCAGCAGTTCAACGCTGTAATTAATAACTCTCCCCGTGTGTCCCCCTTTTTTGAACTTGTGGCCCTTTTCTATGCAGGTTCATGTGTTTGAGCAAAAGGAGCAGAGCTGAATGATTTCTGGTAGACATGAGGGGAATATAGGCTGAACGATGAATCAGAATGTCATCTAATTTGCAATATCTACATGTGCAATGTTTGGCAAAGGAATAATATATATTGTATATATCGCATTTCATTTTCTTCAAAATCATGCAGCTCTTTAATAAAGTCCCCGAACCCTAAGATATAGAAGAATAACGATCCCGACCATTTTAAATACCAGAAATTGCCTCACATAAACACATCATAACGAAGTTTGACTGTGAGGAACTTCACCGTTTATGTTGTTTTTGTTATAATCTCTCTGTGCTCCCTGGTGGGTGTTAATGGAGCCGCAGTGACTCTGCTTTTGTTCAGCTGATGGATCCGTTAATACGATGGCATAATTGCATTTAATAAGTTGTTTTTCACCCCAAAAATGTGCCTTATTTTCATGTCAATAATTACTTTGTGCAGATGTTGGATTAAAGTGGTTAATGATGAAGCTAAATGTGGCGAATGCTTTAAAATGCTCTCACTGTATTTAAATCCAAACTACATTTACACACACACACACACACACACACACACACCTACACACACACACACACACACACACACATACCATGTATACATCACTTCAGGGGACATTACATTGACTTACATGCATTTCCTGGAGACTTATCCTAACCTTAACCATAACCAACACATGCCTAACCCTAACCCTTACCCTAACCAAGTCTTCACCCTAAAATTAATGATTCCCCTCATGAGGACCTCCATTATGTCCCCATAAGGGAGGCGAGTCCCCACACGTGACACGTGTAAACAGATGTAGGTCCCCACAAGAATGGTAATGCTAGGCCACACACACACACACACACACACACACACACACACACACACACACACACACTGATATAATAAGTAATAAGTGCATCGCAAGATAGTGTTTTTGATTCAGTTTTAACAATGTAAAAAGTTACCTTTTTTGGGGTGTTTTTATAAGATGTTTTGGGTTTTTAATGCTTTATTTTAGATGCAATTCACCTTAAACCACTTGTCCACCCAAAAGAATGCAAAGGTTTTAATTTCATATTCACAGCTACAGTGTAGTTGTAGTAATGCAATGGACATCTTGGGTCACATGTTCCTCAAAACAATGCAATATAAATATAAACAAGACATACATTAATAATAAGAATAGTGCAGGCTCAGGACTTAAGCAGTCTCATGGCCTGTGGGATACACTTAGATCAGTGTCACATAAATCAGGACATATCAAACGTTCTGTTACTGTTTGGGTGCTTATCGGCTTTTAAAATGTACTTTATGTCACACATGCTTTCTCGTTTCTTCCAGGCTGACCGTTTCCAGTCAGGCGTCGCTGCAGACTACTATCGCTCCAAGCCTCAGAAGTCCTCCAGCTTTTCCTCCTCTTCCTCTTCCTCGTTCTCACCGGTGCAGAAGCAGCAGAGACCTCCACCCGATGGAGACTTCCTGCGGGGCGCCCTGAGGCAGTATCTGTCCCTGCAGAGCGGGCGGGGAGACCCCAAACTGAGGCCCTTTTACAGCAACGGGATAGAAAACACCGGCCTGAAAACAGAGGGTCCGAAATTCAGACTGATGAAGCTGGGGAAAACTCAGGGGGCTTCAGTCAAAGAGCCTCTGACGCCTGTGGATGGTACGTGATGGAGAAGTTGATTTATTATAATGTCTATGTTAATTATTTGAATGTTTTAATTGTCTTTTTTGTATCTTATTTTATTTTGTTTTATTTCTATTTGTATTCCACACACTATCTTGTCTTCTCGTTTTGCTGTAACTCCATCATCTACAATGTTGTTGTTTGTTTTTAATCTGTAAATCCCACTGAGACAAACGTGTTTTGTGATATTGGGCTATACAAATACAGTTCGATTTGATTTGATACTGTTAGAAAAATATCACTCGTCGCCAGCTTGAGCTTCAATATCAGAACTAGTTCCTGAACAGTGTCCTTCACATGCTGATATACAAGAGAGGGAGTTACACAGTCACAAGATGGAGGAATACCTGTTCTTGTAGGTAATCATACATCCTGTCATGTACAAAAAAATACTGAGTTTTTTCTTAAAATGTTGGCTTTTTTCAGAAAATCGAAAAATTCTGACTTTTTCTCAAAGTTCTCACTTTTTCTCAAAATCTCAAAATTCTCACTTTTTCTGAATACTTAAAAATGTTAATAATCATTCGTCACCGGCTTGAGCTTCAATCTCAGGATCCATGTACTTCTGATCCTCTCAAGAATGGAAGTAGTCATCACATACAGAGCATCAACTAGTTCCTGAACAGTGTCCTTCACATGCTGATATCCAAGAGAGGGAGTTACACAGTCACAAGATGGAGGAATAGAAAGCAGTATTCAATGTTTAGTTCAGATTAGCTCCACGTCAGAAATGATCATGCTTGTCATATGTCTATCTCCATAGAGGCTGAATCATCATGTTAATCACATAGCTATCATATGCCTAAAACATTCCTGATGCTCTTCTGGGTAATCATACATCCTGTCATGGAGAAGTGCACCTCGATTAATTTTAATGTGTTATTATTCTAAGATGTAGAGCTGTGCTTTTACTCAGGCACACTTTGATCTTTTAGCCGCTTTACTTTCAGTGCTTTTAACTCTGATCCTTTTTAGGTTGTAGTTTGTGGCCTTGTTTTATTGAGTTCTACCAGATATGCATTCTCGGCTTGCCTGTATTTGATTAGTTGACACATTATATTGCTATGGGAAAACTCAGGGGGCTTCATTCAAAGAGCCTCTGACGCCTGTGGATGGTACGTGAGGGAGAAGTTAGCTTTGTTTCATTTCTTTTTCCAATTCATTACATTGTTTTTTTCACATAAATTAATCCTTTTGGGGTTCATTTATGGTTTAAAGCTGGGGCGTCAAACTCAATTTCATCGCGGCCCACATCAGCATTATGGTTGCACTCAAAGGGCCGGTTGTAGGTTTAAGACTATATAAATATACATATATAAATATATAATATATATAAAATAATGTATTATATTACATTATTGCCTCTGCTGCATTGGATTATTATCGGATAGGGTAATAACTTCATAATACGTCTGAAAGCACATGATTTCATTCTAACTTATTGTATTTCGTGTGCGTTTTGGTAAGGATTGTGTCTAAGGGTCTGTTCTCTATTCTCCATGTTTCCTGCAGAGAAGTTCATCCAGAAGGTTCTGCAGAGCGTGGGCCGGCACCATGTGGACGTGGACGGCCTGACGCAGCAGGACCTGAGCCAGCTGTCCCGCCTGATCACTGAGGCTCTGCAGGTGGTGGACAAAGATCAGAACCAGAACCAGAACCAGAACCAGGACCAGGACCAGGCAGAGATGGCAAAAGTACACACATCCTTTACTCAAGTAGAAGTACAGATACTCGTGTTTAAAAATACTCTGGTAAAAGTAGAAGTACTGACTAAACTTCTTTACTCAAGTAAAAGTAAAGAAGTATGGGCTTTGAAATGTACTTAAGTAAAAAGTACCCATAAATAGCAGCTGTTTTAAAGAGTACCTGACCTCCCTTTATATTAATAGAACAATAATGTCATTGTTAGCTAATGAATGTTTCCATGCTGAACAACGGCAACATGACAACGTTTTCATTGGTCCCTCTTCTTTAGAGAAGACCAGGAAATGATGGATACACGGATCGTGTTCAAATCAATAGGCACGCAATGACTCTAAATAATAATGATCACGCCACCAAACACACATTCAAACTAAAGGAACCAGCTGTTTGGAAATGTAAGAAGTAGAAAGTACAGGTATTTGGTTCAAAATGTAAGAAGTCAAAGTAAAAAGTCGTCAGAAAAATAAGTAGAGGAGTAAAGTACTGATACCAGAACAATGTACTTAAGTACAGTAACGAAGTATTTGTACTCCAGGCTCCAAACCGGGGCGGGACTCGGGTGAGACCTGGACCCAGAGACCTGGAGGGAGAGGAGGAAGAAGAGCCTGGCAGGGATGAGGAAGAGGAGGAAGAAGAGAAGCTGCTGGAGAACGTTCCGACCGTAAAACAACAGGAGAGCTTTCCCACAGCGCCAGCTAAACTGCAAGGTGATTTATCCCAATTCATTTTGAGTTTTTATGCAATAAAAGCAGCTCTCTAGTTCGTGCATTATTGTTTAGAAAGGATTAAAGAAACAAAAGAGCTCTAAAGCAGCTTGCCTCAAAACTTTAGAAGCAACGTGAAAAATCAAATAAGCATCCTGTTTAAACACAGCTAGTTTTAATGCTTGCACAACAAGTTTAAAATGATGCGTCCTTGAGTTTCTTGAAATGCGCTTTTTATATCCAAGTATTATAATTAATTAAATTCCCATCAAAAAGCTTTAAAATGGCTAAAAAAAAATATATAACCTTGTAGCATTCTGCAAAGCTAAGTAAAGAAATACAATGTACAAAACTAGATATCACAGGAGAGCAATTAAACCGCTTGCCACAATATCTAAATTAAAGTAAAACAAATTATAAATAATTCAAAAATTGTATATATCATCCCAATTTAACCCAGATTTAAATCTTGAATATCAAATATAATCCGTGCAAAACTAAATTACCGTTGAACATTCTTACACTCCAGAAGCACTTTCAGGTTATTATATCCTGAATGATTTCGAGCTTTTTTAGTTAAACACATAGCTTTAAAATGAGGAAAATGCAACAATTTGACAAAAATGTAGCACGGTTAATTTGAAACCGGCAACCATTAATATTTACACTCTTTACATTCTGTTTTATCTTCTATTTTGAGATATTATATTGTATAATTGTTTTTTTTCTAAAACATTTTTTGTGCAATACTTTGTTTTACATGCTGTTGCAACGAAAATATGTCCCAATTTGGGATTAATAAAGCATATCTTATCTTATTATTATCATATTATTTATGCAGAGTATTTCATGAAATAAAACACATGTGCAGAATTAAGTAACCACAGGAGCAAATTCACATCATTCAAATATTAAAATGGAAAAAGTCCTTGAAATATGATTCAGTTATGTGTTATATTAAAGGGGACCTATCATGCAAAATGCACTTTTTGATGTCTTTTATACATAAAGATGTGTCCCCGGTGTGTCGGGGAACTCACGCAGCGTCAGAAAATAAAACCCTCTCTCTTTTCCTCCGTACCCAAATCTCTAAAAACGGGGCTACAACAGAGCTGATCCAGATTTGCGTCCGATATGACGTAATATCGGCGGCGGACCCACAGCACTATCAGAAAGTTGCTATCAGAAACAATGCCCGACTGTTTTGGACGTAATATGGTCGGTGTTTACATTAGCATCGCTAACACTCAGAGCTAACCTGTACTGGAGAGCATGTGTGTGAAGAAGCAGGAAATAAAAGTTAACTCACCTTGTGGTATAACCGGCAAGAGAGAAAGCCTTTGAGCTCCATACTGTTTCAGAAATAATCCTTGATCTAATAATCCTTGCGTTTCATCACCGCAGCATTTTAGACAGTATCTGCCAGGTCCAGCATGAGCCGGCATAGGCTCCGCCCCCTCTTATTTTTATGTTTTTCAGTTTAAAAAAAAAAAGCTTTATTTTTAATTTTTTTTTTTTTTTAAATCTCATTGAGTCTCATTCTCAAGAGAGACCTGTTTATACCCAGAATCAGCACTTTTGAAACAGGAAGTGAAATAGAGGGATATGAGGCGTGGCTAGAATGGGAGATCTGTTTGGTTTTTTGACCAAAACACTTCATAGACATGTTTTTTATATTTTTTTATATATCTGCTATTGCCTAAAAATAGCATGATAGGTGACCTTTAATATCAGTTAATTACTATTAAAATGTCTTAAAACATTGACTCTCTTTCCCCTAACAGAGCGCCACACAGATACTGAGGAGCAGAACATGGGGAAAAGGTAGGTTTCATTTAGTTTAAGAAAAACCTTACATTTTAGAGACAAGGCTGATCATTATTGCAGGAAATTAGCCTCCAGTTCTCAAAATAAATTCAGCTTCTGAACAAAATGTGAAGAAACTGTCCTGAGAATTTGGCAGGAACTCCATGTTCTTGTGAGAGTGTTTAAAAAAAATAAAATGAAAATGAACAACCTGGATCAGAATCCAGTATTCAACTGAAGCATACAATACCGTATAATTGGATATAACAAACACTTTGAATTCCAGTTATGTATATAGTTTGCTTCGTACACATTTAATTGCACGTTGGTCACTTACACCATTTTATTTCTATTTTTATTGTTTTTGTCTTGTATAGTATTTATGTTGCATTGTTGAAGAAGCCTGGACAATAAAACCTTGCATCTTTGAATCATCTCATTCACAAATGTCCTTTCTTTGTTTTCTCTCTCTTCTTCCCCAGCCTGACCTCTTCACCAAACTCCTCGCCTACCTGGACAAATCCTCCTTTAGCTCCGCCCCCTCGGCCAGAAATCTGGACAATTTGAACATGGAAACACCCGGAGGACGACAGGTGGGGCTGGAAAACGTCCAGAGTCGCACCAGCGAGGCGGGTGTGACGGTGCAGAAGAAGGACGCCGCTCAGCAGTTGGAGGAAGTGTCGGAGGTTCACGGATGGATCAAAGACGTGGCGCCTCCTCCGGCTGCTCTGGTTTACGACGATCCGCACAAAAAGACACTTCAAGTCCCCGAACTGCAGCTGGACGTCAAGGAAGAAGGCGGGAAGAAGGCCGACGAGAACGTGTTCGGATACATCATCACCGACACTGAGTGAGTATAAAACTACTGACATACAAGAGGATCTGCACCAAAAAAAGACTTCTCTGTAGCTCAATACTTCATTCAAATGGTTTGAATCACTTCAGTTCATATTGCAATTTTGATAAGAACATTTTTTGTACATTGCATATGTGAGTATAAAACTACTGACATACACACAGGTATTATGGGTAAAAACCAGAGGAAGAAGTATTTATATTTTGGGGTAGAAACTAGGGCTGCACAATTTGGAGAAAAAAAACGATGGATATTGCAAACCATCCTATTGAAATTTTAATATAACTCTGATGAGTTGTTATTATTTTCTTGGACATGGGATATGTTTTGTATAATAGAGACTGAAAGGATGATACCAATGTTGTCACTCTAACTTAATTTGTAGATTCATGATCTCCCTTCCTCATCTTCTTTTTAATACTGTTGTATTTACCAAAGTTTTCCTAGTTCATACAACTTCTTCATCTTCTTCTTTACCTGACTATGATATCCCTGTAAGGTTAACAATGAAGTAGTATTTGTACTTTCAATAAAGGCATGTATTCCTGCTGAATACACGTGTCATTTTTGCTTCAGTGATAGGAAGCAGTATTCTCGAATAGTTGATCAAACTATTCACTAAAGACACACGTCAGCTAAAGCTACGCCTAAATCTAGCCACTTGATAGCAAACGCCCTTTTTAAGAGGCGTAAAAGCTTCGGACATTCACCAGTGAGATATTTAGTGACATATTTGATGTCGTAGAACAAAATGGTAAAATGTCTTCAGCTTGTGTTTACCACAGACCTTATTTCAGGCATGTAATATAACTACTACAGTGCTGAAATGCTGATTCATTTCCGGGTTAAGGTCTCCTTTGTGCACCATGTATAAGAGATTTTTAATAGATTGTATGAAAGCTGTGCTCTGTCCTGCAGGCTGTTTTATGTGAGAAAGATCCGAACCCTCCATACTGTAGGATCTGCAGAGATCATGGAGTCAGATCTGAAGCAGCTGCTTTGAGGACTGACTCACACTGTGTCTGTAATCTGGGCTGTTAGTCACTTCTAATATGCAGAAAATCTAGTTTTACCAACAGTGGTTCAAGGGTTGGAAGGGTTACTTTAAAAATGTATTCACATACAAGTCATTACCTGTTAGAAAAGGAGAGTGTAACCTAAGATAAGTAAGCTAATCTAATGCGCAAGTATCACAATTAATATATTATGCACATTTCTGCACAGATCTCCACTTTAAAATATAATACAATACACTTCAGTCATATATTCATTGTAATTTTTCTTTCTTTTGTATATTTAAATTTAGTGTAAATACTTGTCTTTAATCTTTTTGTAAATGCTAAATCTTAATTTTTTTAACATTTTCTTTTTATAATCATTATATCTTTGACCTACGACTACTACGAAGCAAATTCCTGGTATGTCTAGACGTACATGGCAATACACTGGATTTTGATTCTGATTCTGAAGTAACATAACATATTGAATCTGTCCTCTGCTCAGTGTTACTCTTGGGGATGAGTCTTGTTTAATTTATCATTTCTCTTCCTCTTCATCAGTGAGCTGCAGACGGACAAAGGCCTCCACCTGATGGAGATCCTGGCTCACATGGCTAAAATCCAGATGACCGACTTCGCCGAGCTCTCGTAAGTATTTCTGTTTTTATTTATTGGTCACACTTCAGCAGATATGAGTTTGATCAACTGCTTAAAAAGACAAAAGTCAGAGGACATTTGCACGTCAACCCCATGGTCACCAACACTTTTTAACACAAGATGTATTTTTTGCTATGGAAGATTTCAGCCTAATCTATGCCTTTAAATCAGAATGACTAACCATAATACAAAACTTAAACAAATAAAATAAATGTGTTATTAATATCCTACTTCTATATTTTGTTAGCTGTAATTGGCCCTTCATAGTATATATCTTCAAATATATATATTTCACTGTCACTGCATATATTTAACTTTGTAGTTATGTTTAATTTTCTTTTTTGTGTCTATATGTTTATATCTGTTTATTTCATACTATTTTTTTATTTTCAGTGTGCAATGCCTTGTTTACATGCTGCTGTGACAAAAAACAAATCCAAATTGGGATCAATAACGTATATCTTATCTTTAAAAACCTCAAAATAAACCAAAACATTTTTGCACATCACCTTTTCGCGTCCTCACAATGCGAGATGTGGGTCCACACAAGCTACTATATACCAGCATATTCTGTACACACACAAAACTCCAGCTCCTCCTGAAACTAATAATAAACTAATTTCTAATGCTTATAATGTCCTTCTAAAACTTTGAAATCATCGCAATATCACTTTGAAACACCTCAGACTAGAAACAGTGAAGGAGTAAAGGTCAGTACATGATTCATCCTGTTTATGGTTCGCTTTACGTTCTTAACGCACCTGCAGGCTCAAGTGGGCGGAACATTTCTTCTAAAAGGGCGAGCATCTCGTACTGGAAACTCTTCAGATATCCCCGCTTGGTAGATGAACAATGCCTTGTTTACATGCTGGGATCAATAATGTATATATTATCTTTAAAAACCTCAAAATAAACAGAAAAAGTGTTGCATGTCACCTTTTTGCTCTCCAATGAGGGCGAGTCCTCACAATGCGAGATGTGGGTCCACACAAGCTACTATAAACCAGCATATTCTGTACACACACACACACAACTCCAGCTCCTCCTGAAGCTAATAATAAACCAATTTGTAATGCTTATAATGTCCTCCTAAAACCCTCTTTGCCCTTTAATAGAGAAGAACTTAAGGACATGCCAGCTGTCAGTTGGCCAAACAGTTGAATACAATTAAGAAAAACATTATAATGTCCTTCTAAAACTTTAAATTCATCACGATATCACTTTGAAACACATCCTCAGACTAGAAACAGTGCAGGAGCAAAGGACAGTACATGACTCATCCTGTTTATGGCGCGCTTTACGTTCCAGACATCAACCAAATGCACCTGCAGGCTCAAGTGGGCGGCACATTTCTCTAAAAGGGCGAGCATCTCGTACTGTAAACTCTTCAGATATCCCCGCGTGGAAGATGAGCAATGCCTTGTTTACATGCTGGGATCAATAACGTATATCTTATCTTTACATACCTCAAAATAAACCCAAAAAGTTTAGCATTTCACCTTTTTCGCTTCAAATTGAGGCGAGTCCTCACAATGCGGGTGTGTTTCCAGATGTGGGTCCACACAAGCTACCATAAACCAGCATATACTGTACACACACACACAACTCCAGCTCCTCCTGAAGCTAAGAATAAACCCATTTTAAATGCTTATAATGTCCTTATAAAACCCTCTTTGCCCTTTAATAGAGAAGAACTTAAGGACATGCCAGCTGTCAGTTGGCCAAACAGATGAATAAAATTAAGAAAAACATTATAACGTCCTTCTAAAACTTTAAATTCATCACGATATCACTTTGAAACACATCCTCAGACTAGAAACAGTGCAGGAGAAAAGGTCAGTACATGACTCATCCTGTTTATGGCGTGCTTTACGTTCCAGACATCAACCAAAGGCACCTGCAGGCTCAAGTGGGCGGCACATTTCTCTAAAAGGGCGAGCATCTCGTACTGGAAACTCTTCAGCTATCTCCGCGTGGAAGATGAGCAATGCCTTGTTTACATGCTGGGATCAATAACATATGAAGGGCCGTGTAGGCCAAGATTCAAACTCACCTCGCGCACACACTACTGAAAACATCTGGCCTTGCACAAACACTACTGAAATACTCTCACATTCACTACTGAAAATTAAACCTCACACACATACTACTAAAAATGTACCTCACACACACACTCTTGAAATCCTCTCACATTCACTACTGAACACCTCATACACACACTACTGAAAACATCTGGCCTTGCACACACACTACTGAAAATGTACCAGATGTTTTCAGTATTGTGTGTGTGAGGTGTTCAGTAGTGAATGTGAGAGGATTTCAATAGTGTGTGTGTGAGGTTAATTTTCAGTTGCGTGTGTGTGAGGTACATGTTTTCAGTAGTGTGTGCGCGAGGTGAGTTTGAATTTTGGCCTACACGGCCCCTCATAATAACGTATATCTTATCTTTAAAAACCTAAAAATAAACCAATAAAGTTTTGCATTTCACCTTTTTTGCTCTCCATTGGAAGCGAGTCTTCACAATGCGAGTGTGCTGCCAGATGTGGGTCCACACAAGCTACTATCAACCAGCATATCATGTAAACACACACAACTCCAGCTCCTCCTGAAGCTCATAATAAACACATTTGTAATGCTGATAATGTCCTTCTAAAACTTTAAAATCATCACAATATCACTTTGAAACACCTCAGACTAGAAACAGTGCAGGAGCAAAGGTCAGAACATGACTCATCCTGTTTATGGTTCGCTTTACGTTCTTAGTGCACCTGCAGGCTCAAGTGGGCGGCACATTTCTCTAAAAGGGCGAGCATCTCGTACAGGAAACTCTTCAGATATCCCCTCGTGGAAGAAGAGTATGATTTACCCCCCCCTCCCCAAAGATTGTAGGATCAGAGAGGGCAAACTGGTGGGATCAAAACAGAATTTTTTTTCCAATGGCACAAAGCGTTCGAATCCGAAGTGAGGAAAATATTAAAAAAACATTGCCCTTACAGAGTAGAAACACAAGGACGATGCCTTATTCTTATTCTGTCAACATACTCTCTGCTCTTGGGGGGGGGGGGGGGGGATAGAGAGCATTGAGGGCTTCTTCTCTGAGTTATCGACGTGTTGAAATCACGTATTAATGAGACTGAACTCTGCCTCTCTTTCCCTCACTTCTCTCTGGCTGCTTCTTTTCCAAGTTTGTCTCAATTTATTTCATCACCTCTCTCCTCCTCTCTGTAGAGTTGTTACCCCCACAGGTGAGTTTTCAACCGCTGCAGGGGATAATAGTCGGTACACAGACGTTATATATAGTGTATAGTGTGTGTACATTTAAGTGTGCAGGCCTCTATGGTCACAGGTAGAAAAGATGTATGCAGCTTAGGGGTCAAACGTGCCGAAACCTACCAGAAACAAAATGTGTTTTGCTAGTTTTAATGCAACTTCAGTCTTTTTTCCAATGTTTGACCTTCACCTCCATCAATTATGATGAAGCTGCACCTCAAGAAGAAAGGGATTTAGCAGAAGTTACAAATTCCTCCTTGAGCAGTTTTGTATTTAGGCGTAAGAGATACAGTTAACATCAAACTCAAAACCCTTCCTTGGAAATAGTTTGATTAAATATTCCCAACTCGTGGGGTACTCAGTAGATTCTTCCAGCGAAAAATCTGTATTTTTAGCGGATTATCAAGGGTTTTTTGTTCTTCTTGTGCTCTATTTGATACTTTCACATCCTTTTTTCCTTTATTTGATCCAAAGTGTATTACAATAAGAAAGTTTAACTATATTACTTCAAAAATATTGCAATATTCATGCAAGAATACACATCAACTTCATGAAGTATGCTGAGCTGCAGTCCTGTAAAACAAACTGACATGGTAATAAAAACGGTTTAATCTGGCTCATTAACGTTATAATCTCTCATGAGTGGTCACACAGTAATTAGAAATGCTCACGTCAAGTCAAAACGTTTGCTAAACACTCAGTAAGGCTGTCGTTGTATCCAAATTATCTATTACAAAAACCATCTAAAATCCTTGGTTATATTCCCCTTTATTCTTTGCAAAAAGCTCAAAAGCACCTCACTCTGAACACACAGTGGCTCAGAGTGAGATGTTGTGGTATTTATTAGGCTGTGATTACTGAGATCTGTGCAGAATACTTTGGGTTTGATTATCTGTTATCTTGTGAGTGCAGCGCGTTTAGATGCTATTATCAAGTATTGATTTTTGACAATGACAGCCTTTCTGTGTTGTTTGTCCTCCAAAAAGTGATTTTGCTCTGCAGCGGCTTTTCGTAACTTTTTAAATTGTTAAATTGAACGAAAAACACTATCCAGTGATGCCCACACGATTGCACTTCAGCCGAGAGGACGACATATTTCACGTTCTGTCAGATGTTTGCATTTATAACAAGACTCATCCCTGACCCTGCAGAGCAACACTAGCACTTAGGAACAGGAGAGGAGCTGTTGCATAATCAGCAGAAAGTGTGTGTGTGTGTGTGTGTGTGTGTGTGTGTGTGTGTGTGTGTGTGTGTGTGTGTGTGTGAGTGGGTGAGAAGGTGGGATTGCAATTATCAAGCATGGATAAGATGTCGCGGGGGAAAAAAAGAAAGGATGGTGAAGTACTACAAGTTGTGTGTGTGTGTGTGTGTGTGTGTGTGTGTGTGTTTTAATTGAACACAGAAATAATTGAGGTGTACATTCATGTGTGTGTGGACAGGTGGGTGGCTTTAGGTCGTGCGATTCTCACACACACACATACATGCATACCCACACACACACACACACACACACACACACACACACACACACACACACACACACACACAACACACACACACTCTCTCTCTCTCTCTCTCTCTCTCTCTCTCTCCCCCTCTCCCCGGCCCCGTTGCTCCTCGCTGTGTTTTGAGTCTCTGGGTGGCCTGTACTGTTCTCCGGTTCTAATGCACCTTTTGTCTTTGTTCTCCTTTTTTCTGGGGAATGAAAGGATAAAGCTGCACATTAGGAGGGGGGAGATGTGGGGGGAGATGTGGGGGGGGGGGTGATGGATCGGACGCAGAGAAAGCTAGAAGGGGGGAGGCAGAGATATGGAGAAAGCGAAAGAGAGCGAGAGCTGGGGGTCTCTTTTGTTGCGAGCAGTGGCGACTGGTCATTAGGGGCAGGTGGGGCACAGCCCCACCTAGTGTCAGCAGCAAGTATTACAAATAATGATTACAAAAAAATGCAAAGAAATGCATAAAAAAAAATATAAAATATATTTTAAGATCATGTTTAATCATCTGATTCGTCTGTACATTGCTTTAGTCTGTGTTCTTCTAATTAGTGTTTACAGTGTGTGCCTATTGAGACGTTTTGAGCCATGTGGGACAAAACCCGATCATACCCCTCCCTCTCACTGTCTAAGTGAATGGTGACTGTAAAAACTACACTGCGCATGCTCAGAGTATTTTCCGATTTAATGTGTGTGGCAAAAAAAGAATGACCATAGGGGCACTGAGCTGCCATCCCCACCATACGTCATCTCACATAATGCAGAGCTGATTGGCTGCAAGTATGTGTGCCGCGAAAAGTGTTGTGTGTGAAGAGGAGACGAGAGAGGTGCTGTGACGCGTCCTAAAACCCGGAAGTAAGCTGCGCATGGGTTCCCTCGACAAAAAAGCAATGAGATTTCTCCATAGGATTTCAGAAAATAGCTCGAAATAAGGTCTGTGGGAAACGTACCTGTTAGATAAATGCAAGTTTTGTTCAGCCGGATAATATCCACATGTCTACCCTACTTTTATCATTTACCAATCATAAATCTATCGATTAGATTTATGATTCGACTTTTGAAACTACAAGAAGATAAGGAGGAAAATGTAAGAAGTAGAAAGTACAGGTATTTGTGTTCAAAATGTAAGAAGTCAAAGTAAAAAGTCGTCAGAAAAATAAGTAGAGGAGTAAAGTACTGATACCAGAAAAATGTACTTAAGTACAGTAACAAAGTATTTGTACTCCACTACTTCCCACCTCCACCAGAATCAGTAAACCCAGTAACAAAGGGTGCTGACAGCTCTGATTTACCCAGCATGCCTCTGGCTTTTAGCTTCGTGCTCCACAAGGCCACCACTGGATTAAATAACTCGTTCTTCCTCTTTGTTTTCCCTCTTCAAATCCAGTTTCACAATTCTTTGAATGGATTTATTTTTAATTTAAGATTAAAAAAGGAGTGTCTATTATGTGTGAAGTACATTAACTCTTAACTGGAGATGCATTTTGTGACAGCTTCCTGAATATTCTATTAAACCAAGCAAATTTGTATTCCAATTATTTGGAGGAAAACATTTCAAGTAACATTTTTCACAGGAAAGTTTGTGAATAATCCAAAAATAACCAGGACAGTTTTTAGGACATTATGTTGCTGTTACATTTTTTCAAATTGAGTTATTTTCAAATGTCAAGGCTCCTCCAACAAAGCAACTTAAAATATACTTAAAAAGATAAACACAAATAAAGAAATAAGTAAACATCACAACTATCGTTTCACTTCTACTGTATGGAGTTAGAGGCAAATATCGTACAGGCAGAAACTGGATAAGTAACTATATGTGCACATTGAAAAATAACATTTGAAAACCTTTATTATATGGAGAAAATAGTTCCTTAAGTGTTCTCAGTGAAGTCTGTTGATTGACCAAAGTAACCAGCACATACAAATATCTTATGGGGCAGAAAAAAACAAAAACTTTCTGCATGACGATGAAGAAATGTGTGTTTTGATGGATGGATTTGTCTTGAAAGTTGAGTTGCATTGACTTAAAAGGCAGAGGTGGGAAGTAGAGTATAAATACTTTGTTACTGTACTTAAGTACATTTTTCTGGTATCAGTACTTTACTCCACTACTTATTTTTCTGACGACTTTTTACTTTGTCCTCTTACATTTTGAACACAAATACCTGAAACTTTCTACTTCTTCCATTTCCCAAACAGGCTGGTTCCTTTAGTTTGAATGTGTGTTTGGTGGCGTGATCATTATTATTTAGAGTCATTGCGTGCCTATTGATTTGAACACGATCCGTGTATCCATCATTTCCTGGTCTTCTCTAAAGAAGAGGGACCAATGAAAACGTTGTCATGTTGCCGTTGTTCAGCATGGAAACATTCATTAGCTAACAATGACATTATTGTTCTATTAATATAAAGGGAGGTCAGGTACTCTTTAAAACAGCTGGTAGTTATGGGTACTTTTTACTGAAGTACATTTCAAAGCCCATAATTCTTTACTTTTACTTGTGTAAAGATTTAGTCAGTACTTCTACGTTTACCAGAGTATTTTTAAACACAAGTATCTGTCTTCACTCTGAGTAAAGGATGTGTGTACTTTTGCCATCTCTGCTTAAACTGAACTGGAAGTACTGTATAAAGTCATAGTAGTATTATGTCCCTCCTTTACATTAATCTTGCACTTCACCCCCTTTTTTACCTCCCCCACTTTCCAGTTAGCAACACCGCAGGCACCTCCACCTTCCACTCTCACAGGAGCTCCACATTAGCATAATACAACAACATAAATGTCCCTGAACGGAGCAAGAGCGACCTCTTCAACCTCATCCACCTCATCCACCGCAAAAACCTTCCCTTTTTAACAGAGTCAGAGCCCCTGCAGCAACCTAAATCCACACTGAAACATATGAATCATAGAAGTGAGCCCACACACACCTGAGCTCCTTTTGGAACAATTCGATACCGATTAGATACTGACGGTTACTGAGGTACTTTAAAAGATAGTATTTTACTTTATAGTCTATTTGCCAGCCTATAGTCCTCTTGAACCCGAAATGTTCCCAAAAGTTGTATGTTAGAAATAAAAAGTATAGGCCTGAGCATTTAGAAACTTCAGACGCTAACTTGCATACGTTGGCTAATTGCACGCCTAGCATAAGTTGCATTTAGCATTTATTAGCATAATCAAAAACTGATATGGACGATATTTGAATAAGAGCTCGGCTGATTTGGACCATATTGGAGAGCTTTTGGTGTTTTTTTTAAGGATGCTTAATTCATTAAAACACTGTCAGGATCCAAGATGACAGTTTGTCCGGAATTTTGTCCATGTGATATTAAATGCTAATTGTGCAAATTGTAGACTATTTTAATACTTTTACCTCTACTCAAATGTATCTGGGAGTTTTTGCAGATTCAGATTATTAGCTGAATAAACATTGACAGATATTATAGTTAAAAATGTCCACCAGCAGTTTAACAAAGTCATAAGGATAACTCCACCTTTTCCAGCTGAAAATACATTAATGTGTCCATAATCATATTAAAATAATGCATATGTGCCACAACCATATTCCGTCTATTGCCACAACAGTACGTGTATTTTTGGTACATGAGAACATTTCAATCTGAGTACTTCTTCCACCAGAATTGACGCTGAACGCTTTTATCTAAAAGGCCTTGGGTGTGTTTTTTAGTGTGTAGAGGTGGAGGATGAGGCTTTATGTGGGAGGGTTGGCAGAGCGTCTGACTGTGCTGCAGAATCATGACGGCTGTTGCGTAACCATCACTGAGGAGAGACTGCATGATTCTTCCTTTTTTTTTTCTTTTTACGAGGTCGAGGTGATTGTAATGTCTGAGTCTGAGAGGTCGTATCAAAGACGCCACTAGGAGGAGAGAGATGCCTCTAAAGGGGAGCAAATGTGTCCCAAGTAACTCAGATTTTATTTAATACAGGCAAGGGACATGACAGTATGATGACACACACACAACACACACACACACCACACACACACACACACACACACACACACCCACCACACAACAGCACACGCACACGCACACACACACACACACACACACACTATTAAATATTACTACCACATTGCACTTTTACAAAATGATCTCCAAATCCTGCGTCTAACGTTGTTCACACAACAGCTCACACACACTCTCACACACACACACACACACACACACACACACACACACACACACACACACCACATAATTTAAATATTACTTCCGCAATACTCTTTTACAAAATGTCTCCAATCCTGCGTCTAACGTCGTTACCCACTCACTCACTCTCTCTCTCTCTCACACACTCTCAAACTCACACACAACACAGACACAACACACATTTCCAATAACTAGGTCCAAGAACCAAAACACACAGACTCGCATGCAGAAAATTTAGTTTTTTTATATATAACCCAATTTCCGTAAGAGCTAATTGTGTCCTTTTTCATGTGATGTTTGGCAACCTTGTAATGGTTTGTGGACAATATGTTTTTCCAAATATTTTTAAAGAAATCTTACATTTCGATAAAGGATAACATGTTTATTTTTAAATAATTTTATTCACAAACGGCACAATCATGAGCAGAATTTGTAGATGTGCAATGGGACACTTCTATACGCTATCCAGGCTTCATATTTAACGAGTTTAAACAAAATACAAATGTTTTGGTGAATCTTGTAAACTTTTCAGGATCTGTGAGTGACAGCTGTGTTTGAGCATGACGACTTTAGACGGAGGATTAGAGATCATTTGGTGAAAGAGCAATGTAATCCCTCTACTAATCTGGAATAATGCAAAACATTTGGGGCCAAACAAATGAGGCATAATAGGGCCCTTTAACTTTGGAAACATGAATACATTAAACTGCTAATTGCAATCCAGTCATTACATGTTAAAAACTCTAATGTCACATCATATTCCCCTCATCGTGATCTTGAAGCATCGAATGGTTATATCATCCGATACTTAATTAAAAGTTTAACCTTAAACATCTACAAATGTATTCAAAACACTTGTGCAAAGTTCAAAAAGATACATAGCAGTGTTTAAATATAGAATCTAAGCAATGGGTTTAACCGTTTTCATTTCTTTTGCATTTCTCTTTTACTTATTCCTATTTTCCTTCAGCCTAAATTTAAAATGGGTCTCCTTGTTCATGTTGTCCTGAACCCAAAGACCCCATAGCCTGCACAAACCCCTCAAAACAATACAACTATTTAAATCAACTTGAAACCGAACACCTTTTCTGAGTCCCTGAACACATTATCTTTCTCTCTGCTTCAGGATGGGACCTGCTCCTTTAATGATGTCCCCATATTTTACCCTGCTGTTGTTCCACTTCCTATAGCGGTGCGCGGTGATATATCTTCCTGCTGCCTTTACTCTGAATTACAGCAGCAAAAACAAAAGGTTAATCACATTGAGAGACCCCGCGCTGCCTCGACCACCCAGACTCCGCCTCGCTGTTTCAATTCAAGCTTTATTAGCATGGATGTTGGATGATCATGGAGAAAAAGCACCTTAAAACAAAACAAACGTCCAATTTCTGCTCATTTGTCTCTCTTTTCTGCCGTTTTAGCTGCCCAAACTCCCTACTACTCTTTCACTTGTAACAGAGTATTTCTGCACTGTGGTATAACTTCCTTAAGGTTAAATATCTGAGTACTTCTACCATCTCTAAGGGAAGTGGGGCAGCAAAAACGAGAGAAATATGGGCCGTGAATTGACATTTTAATAGATTTTTAGGTGTGTTTCCCCCCTTTTTATCCAACAGATTTGTAAATTCAACATGTATATTTTCTACTTTATTGTTTATTTCTAGTCTTTTTAATTTGTATTGTACAATGCCATGTCTTTTATGCTGCTGCAACACAAACATTTCCCAAATTGGGATCAATAAAGTACTATCTTATCTTATCTTAAGTGCTGAAAACTTGTTCTTAAGTAAATATTAAGTACAGTACATGAATGTGAGTAAATGTACTTTCTATCGCCCTCAATTTGCATCCATCACGACAACGTGCAATCAGCAAACGTTGAATCAAAATGTAAATGTGTCCAGGGTGCTGGAAATCTGAAAACCAAGTATCTTGTCTGAGTACTTGTACCACCTCTAAGGGAAGTTGGGCCACAAAAACGAGAGAAACATGTGCAGAGAATTTACATTTCATTAGGTTTTTAGACGTTTTTTCCCCCTCTTTAACCAACAAGTACTGAAAACGTGCTCTTAAGTAAATATTACGTACATGAATGTGAGTAAATGTACTTTCCATCACCCTCAATTTGCATCCATCACGACAACATGCAATCAGCAAACGTTGAATCAAAATGTAAATGTGTCCAGGGTGCTGGAAATGCCTTTTTTTAAATCTGAAAACCACGTTCACAGCGTCGTCTTGTTGATGACCAAAACCCCCTCATCTCCGACCCCCTTTTTCTTCATTTCCCAGCATGCTTTAAATGCCGCCGGGTGCATTACATTGAGATTCAAGAGGTTATGTGTCCTCGCAGTGGTGATGGGGATTGAAACAGCCTAAAGGATCGCCACGGGGTTAAAGACATGTATGGATGAGCTTTAATGACTGCTTCCCCCCCCTCCGTCTGCAAAATAACCAGAAGTGCAATGGAGAAAATTACATTTCATATATTATATATTTAATAAGCCCAATATCACAAAAACCCACTTGTCTAAGGAGGCTTTACAGATAAGCAAACAGGAATGACCATGTCCAAATATATGGTAAAATATACAAGATAATATAGTAAAATGGCAAAATAAGAATGTACAAATTACAAAAATACAAGTAAAATGAAAGAAATACAATAAAATAGACTATAGGCTTTTGTCAAAAGGAAAGTCTTACGCATACTCAAGTACTGTACTTAAGTATACATTTGAGATACTTACATGTACTTTATAATTCTACTCTACTACATTTTGAAGTCCATGCTTACAAATGTTTTTCTAAAACCTTAACAAATATATTTTCTTGTTACAGATCCTCTTTAAAAAAATGACACCGTGATCAATTTAATTCAAGGTTCAAGGCTTTATTGTCATTTGCACATTAGCTACAGTGTAGTACTAGATATGACAATGACAAACTGAAGTCACAGGCTCCTCCCATAGTGAAACATGAATATATTTATATAGGACATAAAATAGTGCAAGAGAATGGTTTGAGATGTGCAAATAAATATACTATAATATATCTGTTTCAAATTTAATGTGATAACGTTTTAAAAATGTGCATCCCTTTTTAATATCGTGAATCACATCACAATTAAGAGTTAACTAGTGGGAGTGTATGTGTGTTTGTTTTCCAGTGTGGTGGGGCCCGCGGTGACCTTCAAAGTGAGCCCCAACCGTCAGAACGTCAGCACCACAGATGTGGCCAACGTAGCAGGTAAGGTTTTCTGTTTTTTTCTTCCCCCTGACTGATGTTGTTTTTATTCTGACAGCGAAAGAGACAGCCCATTATCACCGCCTCGCTGCGGCACCTGAGCCCCCTGAAACACCTCTCAAAACTCACATATCTGTAAAATATCCTTTTTTGTGGACTCTGCAGTATGCCGTACACACCTTTTTGAGCTTTTCTAGCAAGCTTTTCTTATGCTTTAAGAAGGGGTTTTGCATTGGTGTAATGTATTTGAGATGAGTACTTGCACTTCACATGAGTATTTACCTTGTTATGCTACTTTATATTTCTATTTGACTACATTTTCGTAGTATTTTTAACTCTCCTCAATACATTAAAAACTCAGAGTAATGAGCTACTTTTTTCCATATTAAAAAACACTATGCTTCTATGATGTGTAGGAGTTTAGTTCTATTAATCTACCTAATATTTAACACTGATATAAAAACAAAAATCTAATGACTTTTGATACTTGAAGTACATTTTGCTGATAATACTTCTATTAAAGTAACTTTGTATATTCAGGACTTTTACATGTAATGGAGTATTTTAGGATTTTAGTATTTCTACTTTTATTAAAGTACTGCTTCCACTTCTGGTATTTTGAAAGGCAGCCAGTTTCTCTTTGTATCACAGATCTCTAAGCGGCCATGTTTGTTTGGTTCCATTGTGGTAATCCATTGGAGAGTTGGATGTCTGCCTAAAAACACATGAAGAAGAAGAAAAAAAAACCCACCAGGAATAATTTGTGTTTGGGAAATGTTCAATAATGACTTTCGCAAATATGAAAAGCCTGATAAGGTACAGGTTTTTGTCACAAGGACGCACAATGTGGCCTTCAAACTTTGTGGCCATTCAGTAAAAGCTGTTCTTTAATACAAGAAATGAGACGATATAAGACTCACAAAAATTGTGAAGATTATAGGGTAACTGATATAGACCTGAACATCAGCAGGAGAGGACTCTTTAAAGTAGAGACACTACATACTGATATAGACCTGAACATCAGCAGGAGAAGACTCTTTAAAGTAGAGACACTACATACTGACATACACCTGAACATCAGCAGGAGAGGACTCTTTAAAGTAGAGACACCACATACTGATATACACCTGAACATCAGCAGGAGAGGACTCTTTAAAGTAGAGACTCTACATACTGACATAAACCTGAACATCACCAGGAGAGGACTCTTTAAAGTAGAGACACCACATACTGATATACACCTGAACATCAGCAGGAGAGGACTCTTTAAAGTAGAGACACTACATACTGATATACACCTGAACATCAGCAGGAGAGGACTCTTTAAAGTAGAGACACTACATACTGACATACACCTGAACATCAGCAGGAGAGGACTCTTTAAAGTAGAGACACTACATACTGACATACACCTGAACATCAGCAGGAGAGGACTCTTTAAAGTAGAGACACCACATACTGATATACACCTGAACATCAGCAGGAGAGGACTCTTTAAAGTAGAGACACTAAATACTGATATACACCTGAACATCAGCAGAAGAGGACTCTTTAAAGTAGAGACACTACATACTGACATACACCTGAACATCAGCAGGAGAGGACTCTTTAAAGTAGAGACACTACATACTGATATACACCTGAACACCAGCAGGAGAGGACTCTTTAAAGTAGAGACACTAATTACTGATATACACCTGAACATCAGCAGGAGAGGACTCTTTAAAGTAGAGACACTACATACTGATATACACCTGAACATAAGCAGGAGAGGACTCTTTAAAGTAGAGACACTACATACTGATATACACCTGAACATCAGCAGGAGAGGACTCTTTAAAGTAGAGACACTACATACTGATATACACCTGAACATCAGCAGGAGAGGACTCTTTAAAGTAGAGACACTAAATACTAATATGGACCTGAACATTTGCAGAATATTTGCTCTTGGGAATATGATGAAAACCAGGACTTGGTGAGATATTAATGTGCATTAAGCTTTCTCGCTCTGACGAGATTTGGTCCACCATTTTTCTTTTTTCTTGTCTGAAGAAGGTGCAGACAGTGTTTCTGTTTCAAGATCCTTCAAATCAAAATGTCTCAGTTCAGCCTGTTCTATCACACAGAGAGGGTCTCTGTGATAATCACTCAGCAGCGGAGACATTGTGAAGGTGTGTGGGAGTGTGTGTGTGAGTGTGAGAGAGTGTGTGTACAGTGTTACTCACAGTAATGAGGCGAGGGTGTTGATGAAGTGGGGAATAAAGAGAGGAGGAATGCTAGCCATTAGCCAAGCTGTCAGTCCAG
>CM062276.1:5345637-5425637 GCA_031216635.1 Dissostichus eleginoides
GCTATTGTCCGCAGAAAACAAAGACGGGTTATTTTAATTGGAAACACAGAGGAGTGTCAATCCGACCAGAATTATCTTCAGTTAAGAGGCCATTTTTATGATTGACTATAAAGTAATGGGGGAGTTGAAGAAAATTCACAAGTTGATTTGTATTTTTATTAGTTTTATGCACCTGCAAAGTAACCTACGTTGTCAATCAGAATCTGATTTATTGTCAAGTATCTGTTTACATACTCAAGGAATTTGGGGTAAAATGATGCAAATCATTAGATTGACTTACATTTTGAATTCGACAATTTTCCAGAATTCTGACTTTCTTTTAATATATTTATTTTCCTCAGAATTTTGACTTGTTTTCACATTTTTGGGTTGTTAATTTTGTAGTTAAAAAACATATATTTTTGACATTTTATTTGAGATATTATTTTCTGAATTTTGACTTTTTTCATATTTCTGACTTTTTTTTAATATTTTTGACATTTATTCAGAGTTTTTACATTTATTCAGAATTTTGACTTTTTATATTTTTGAATCTTTATCAGAAATATTTTAAGGGTTTCTTAATCGTTATGTAATCACACAAAACAAATATATACATTAAGGTGGTCCTTACAATTGAAAGTGGGAAAGTCTAAGCTCCAACCCCCAGAATTCATTCTATTAGTCAAGAAAACTCTCCTGGTGCATTTTTTCCTCAATCTGACAACATTAGCCGCTTTCACACCAAGTACTTTGCCGTACTTAGTTCCCAGCACTTAGTTCCCCCATGGAAGTAAAGAGCAGATCGCGTTTACACCGGAATAAGTCCCTGAGGGAGGATTAGGCAAATGAAGCCGCTGACGTCACTTCTTCTTCTTCTGCTTTGGGTTTACTGGCAGGCCGCAAACCACTTCACGGCGTATACTGCCACCCGAAGTTCCCGGCCGGAAGTCCCCGGAGAAGGGGACTGGCTTCAGTAGAAGCTGCTGGGACTCCCAGAAGCTTCTACTGAAGCCTTCCGAGTAAATCGCCAGAACGCCGACACCTCCTCATCTCCACCGCTCCCATGTTTTTTTTGTTGTTGCCATAAGTTATTCTCCCTCCATTGGTGCGCGGGGCTAATGCTAATAATGCTAATACCAGCAAATACAATGGCGGCTTCAAAAAACTTTTCCGAGTTTTACGGGGCGTGGTTTGCAATTCGCCCAGCCAATCAGAAATTGGAACTTTTTTCTCCCCAGGAAAGTACCACCTCTCTAGCAGGCACTAAAAATGGGGGTAAAAGTTCTCATGAACTAAGTTCTCTTTTTGATGTGAACGCAAAATCCCAGGAACTATCGGAATTAAACGGGAAAAGTACGGGGAAAAGTACTCCGGTGTGAAAGCGCCTATTTACCCCTCCCTCATCAACCTTGAAGTTTAGCCTCAGTTGCAGCACCGTGGCTGCTGGTGTGGCAGCCCGGGTCGATGAGGGAGGGGTACATGTTGTCAGATTGAGGAAAGAGAGTTTTCTTGACTAATAGAATGAATTTTGGGGGTTGGAGCTTAGACTTTCCGACTTTCAATTTTAAGGACCACCCTACGTGAGGCTAAACTTCAAGGTTGATGAGGGAGGGGTAAATATTGTTGGAATTTGAATAAAATTCACCAGGAGAGTTTTCTTGACTATCATAACGAATTACGGTGGTTGGAGCTTAAAATAAATGAATTTGAAAATGTACATGGCACTAAGGACCACCCTAATATACATGTTTTAAAACGCTTTCAAAAACTATTATTAAGCATTCATTAAAAAGACAAGTAGCTCAAAATTGTACTTCGGGACAGTAATCGAGTGAATGTACCTCCCAATATTCCACCAATGCTTTGTGTTTTCTGTCTGCTGATGTAATTTTGTCACAGAGGAAACGGTTGAAGTTACATTTCCAAAAGCGTCCGTTACATCCGCTCCTTTTTCTCTCCTCCTCTCGACTTTTTGCCTCGTCGTTTTCTTCCGTCTGAGTGGATTAGCATAGATCTCGCACGCTGACAGAACTGACCTTCACTGCAGCTAAACACTTGTCAAAATGCCAAATGTAATTACTGAGCTCTTTAGGTCAAAGTAATGCGTTTCATCTACCTCACTCCGCTCTGTTATTGATGTCGGACCTCAGACTTCTCCTCCCCCTGCTTGTCTCTCATAACAAGGAAATGTATTTGTAATTACGCCCTATAAGTAATGTGGTCAAATTGTCATCTGTGTGGACAAGTTTAGCTTCGCTGCTGAGACGTCTTTGTGTGACTTTGTGAGCCCCCCAGATCCTGTGATTATGGATAATGTAAAGTTATCGCATGGGGCTACAGAGTGCTTTCCTCTCAAAGGTCATCTCCATTACTGCTCCTCTGGAAATTGCATGGCTGTGCATTGTCAACGGTGTTATTCTGTCTCGACATCAGTTGTCTCTATAGGGAGCCCTTTAACTTGGATTTGACTCAAAAACACACACAGGGTGGGGAGGGTTACTTTAAAAGGTATCCTGGAATTCTGATTACTTTAAAGAAGCCCTATATTAAGCTAATTCAGTATGTAGTGTCTCTACTTTAAAGAGTCCTCTCCTGCTGATGTTCAGGGGTATATAAGTATTTAGTGTCTCTACTTTAAAGAGTCCTCTCCTGCTGATGTTCAATTGTATCTCAGTATGTAGTGTCTCTACTTTAAAGAGTCCTCTCCTGCTGATGTTCAGGTGTATATCAGTATTCAGTGTCTCTACTTTAAAGAGTCCTCTCCTGCTGATGTTCAGGTGTATATCAGTATATAGTGTCTCTACTTTAAAGAGTCCTCTCCTGCTGATGTTCAGGTGTATATCAGTATGTAGGGTCTCTACTTTAAAGAGTCCTCTCCTGCTGATGTTCAGGTGTATATCAGTATTCAGTCTCTCTACTTTAAAGAGTTCTCTCCTGCTGATGTTCAGCTGTATATCAGTATGTAGTGTCTCTACTTTAAAGAGTCCTCTCCTGCTGATGTTCAGGTGTATATCAGTATTTAGTGTCTCTACTTTAAAGAGTCCTCTCCTGCTGATGTTCAGGTGTATATCAAATGTAGTGTCTGTGATTTAAAGAGTCCTCTCCTGCTGATTCACACTTAAAGTATTACCCTACAGAACAGTACAGCCTACAGAAAATATATACAATCTGATCCTTTCACAACAAACTAAATATGTTCTTTTTAGGTTTTCACTAACATTGTAATCCTGCTCAATGTTAACAAAATGTACCTGTAATCTTATTACGTCTTTTTAAGGTAACAAAGGTAGAACAGGTAACTTTTTTGTATCCTGATCACGTTATCCCGTCACATGTTATCCATTACTCCCCAAGGCTGAAAACACATACCAACAATCATCGATTTGTCTCTTTTGTTGCTGATATTGAGAGTTGCAGAGAAAAATGTTACGCTCATATTTGACATCCCATCCACACACACACACACGCACACACACACACACACTGTCATTAGTCACACCGCTGACTGATTTTGTGTCATGCCTGTCACTGCGTGGAACTCCTTTAATTGTTCCCATTGATTGCCGCAGTGATTGCATTGGAAACAGCTCTCGCTTTGGGAAGCTTTCCTCTCTTCAGTTGCCCTTCAGGAGCGGGCACATCTATTCCAGTTAACTTCATCCAGTTCACCTGCTGATCAGCGTTCAGCGCACGCCCGAGGCTAATCGATTCTAGAAGTTTCTCTCACCTGTTGTTATAGAAAGAAATGGGCAGCGACAGAAGATATGTTATAGTTGCGCTGATAAATGTGCTGTTGTTGATATGTTGATCCGTGCTTTAATTGTCAGTATAATGGACAATATGGATCTTACCCACTCATCACATGAGTTGTTCATTTGAATGCTGCTCTGCTCGCCAGAAAACAGGACTGTAGGGCCACATGAAATCCGTCCAAAAGGTTTAGGGTTGCGACTTTTTCTCAGAAATCTAAAAACATATGAACTGACTTTTGACTTTTTTCAGAGTTCTGATTGTTTTCTTAGAATTTAGATTTTTCTCATAATTTTGGCTTTTTAAAAAAGAAATTATTCAGAATGTTGACTTTTTTCAGAATTTCGATTTTTTTGCAGAATTTGAATTTTTTTTCTAAATTTGACATTTTATTTTTATTTTTTTGCCTTTTTTCAGAATTCTCCGTTTTTAAAAATTCTGACTTTTCAAAAATGGTTTTAATCCGAATTCTGACTTTTTTCTCAGAAGTCTGACTTTTTTCAGAATAGTAACTTTCTTTTTTTTATTCTGACTTTTTTCATAACTCTGAAATGTTTGTGTGTTTCCTGCACAGGTACTCCACATTGCAATTATCCAAATCTGGCATAAATCAGCTCTCTTCAGCATAATCTTTGCCTCATTAATACATAATAATAGTGACAGTGTCAGTGATGCAATTTGCCGCTTCATCTTCATCCTTCACCTGTCGTCCCAGCTGATCTGGAGGCGTTTTCTAATTTGCTCGATGCTTTAAAAAGCCTCTGCTTCCCCTCCTGCTGATCCAGAGTCAGCTGTGGTTATTTTTGTCTGACTTCAGAGATATGCTCTGTCCTGTGGAGCTTTGCAAGCATCTTATATGTTGTTACTGTACATTTGTAATTCAACGTGTATATTTTCTACATTTTTTTTAATGCTATTTTTTTTTTTTTGCCCGAATTTAGCATTTTTTCAGAAATTTGCAATTTTTCAGAATTCTTACTATTTTCCGAATTCTGACTTTTTTGTATTTTTTTATCCAAATGTTGAAATTTTTCTCAGAATTTAGACTTTTTTCAGAATTCTGACTTTTTAAATATTTTTTACATTTTTCTTTTTCAAACTTTTGCTATTTTCAGAATTTTTACTATTTTCAGAATTATTACTTTTTTGTTTTTTCTTATCCAAATTCTTTGACGAGGAGAGAGGAGATGAGTATTCTGTATTTACTGTGAGGATTGTGTGATGCACAAGGGAGTGCTTCAGTCTGACTTTAGTGAATCGCGGGACCCTGTATCTCCGATTAGATGGTAGCACTTCTTATCTTATCTTATTTATCTTATCTGTGACTCCTGCCATTGAGTGAAAGAATGGGGGAGATGAGGAGAGAGGAGATGAGGAGGGAGGACACAGGTGTTGTGCTGAGCTCTAGTTTGCTCAGCGGTGCAACGTGATCCCGAGCCAAGCAGCCAAGCAGCCGGCCTGATTTCCCCGGCGTTGGCACCGTCCTTTTGGCTCCGTCTCCCCTCAGCTGGCAGCGTCTCTAAACCCCCATCCTCACGTTTGGCAGAAATCTCCCAGATGGCCACATGTAGCAAAGCTGGCTCGCATCACGTTTGCATCGTTCCCTCCGGCTACTGAGCTGCAAAGGATTCAAAGATTCTGTTGTGACATTTCTGCAGTGACAATCAATAGTGGTAGACCAGGATTAACATGCTAATTATTGGAATTTCCCTTAAATAAGTGCTCAAAATTCCTATATTCCTAATTGTTTTGCATCATTCCCCCAAATATGTAGCTGTAGAGGAAGGAGGATGCATTTTATTTGTTTAGCTGTGACATTTCTTCAATGAGAATCAAAGGAAATACTCAAGTAAAGTACCTTAAGATTGTATTTTACTTAAGTACAGCAGTTGAGTAAATGCACTGAGTTACCATCTGTCTCCACTCTCACACACACACACACACACACACACACACACACACACACACACACACACACATATCATGTATACATTACTTCAGGGGACATTACATTGACTTACATGCATTTCCTGGAGACTTATCCTAACCTTAACCATAACCAACACATGCCTAACCCTAACCCTTACCCTTAACCTTACCCTTACCCTTACCCTAACCCTTACCCTAAACCTAACCAAGTCTTCACTCTAAAATTAATGATTCCCCTCATGGGGACCTCCATTTTGTGACCATAAGGGAGGCGAGTCCCCACACGTGACTGTGTAAACAGATTCAGGTCCCCCACAAGTATAGTAATGCTAGGACACACACACACCTGCACACACACACACACACACACACACACACACACACACACACACACACACACACACACACACACACACACACACCTGCACACACACCTGCACACACATCACTACCAACGCTGATTTTTCATTTGAACAGTCCCATAATATTCCTATCTTTTACATTCAAAATGACGGCACAGTGTCAAGGTGCCTCTCGGCTTCATATTTTATTTATAATCTAATTTAAATCCTCCTGCATTCCCTATAATTCATACTCTGTAATCCCAGTTGAACGGAAGAACAGACCTTGACCTTGCCAAAAAAACTCCATAGCACTGAGATTGAATAATTTATTTTACATTTTTTTTTAAAACTGCAATAGATGGGAGTGAAATCATCTCGTAGCATTTTCTTAATATCCTCAGATTTAATGAGCATGTCTGTCTGATGACTGCTCCTAATTATCACATTATCATCCTGCTGATGTTTTTAAGATTCCTCGCTGGCACTGAATAAGACAAATGATACCTGTGATATCATGACATTACACTTATTGAAATATTAAGACAGAGAACATGCAGTTACTGAGCATTTTATTGGATGTATTTCATGTATTTATTAGTTATTTGAACAGGGACTGTTCACATGAATAAAAACCGTAAAAACGAATAATAATAATAAAAAATAAAACAAGTGAAACATATTTAAACAAATGAAACATCTATACAGCAGGGGTTTTTCTAGAAAGATATAGTATGAGTACTGTGACGCTGATCTTGAATATAAGATATATCAATTCTGGGGAGAACATGAAGCCCGTATACAAGATGGCGCCGCGTACGTAAAAAAAAGCTGTCTCTGCCGTCTGACGCTCTATTTGACACGGTTTCCATATTTTTGGAGTAATTATACAGTTTTTAACGACAGTTTTTTCCAAAGCGACTTAATACTCAATACTGTGGGCAATCTCCACAGGAGCAATTTGGGGTGAAGTGTCTCAGGGACACAACGACATGCTGACTGCAGTGGGACTCGAACTTGCTACCCCGTTTCGAAGTCCAGCACACGACCCACTGAGCGGTAGCCGCCAATACTCAATTCAGAACATGTGACACGTTGTTAATCCAGTAGTACAGACCGCTGTCAGTTATATCTAAAACTTCATAAAGAAAAGAATACAATAGCTTTCAAGCATTTTCAGGAGTTGGCTAGGATGTGACAATCCCAGGGACTTCATACGATAAACTTACTACCTGAGTATTCACAATGACATCACTCGTATCAAACAGTTTGCTCTCCGTCCATGTTCTCTGAAGCTCACTTTGTGGTGTTATGAAAGACTCCTGCCTGTTGCTCTCGCTCTCAGCCGCCCAGAGGAGGCCGTCTGGACCCGGCGACTCATTTTTAGCCGTCTTCAAGATGCCTGATGAGATGTAGTGGCAGACAGCTGGATTGATTGGCCCCTCTTGAGCACACAGGCCTTGATTACAACTCCACTCAAGTGCCCCCTCCCCCGTTGATTTCCCAGTCTTGTTCCCTTCGTTTGCTGCCTGTCTCTTTTTCTCATGATTTCTTTTTCCCTTCAAAGAGAGAGGGCGGATGAGGAGAGACTGCTGAGGAGTGAATAGAAAAAAAGAGCAGAATGACTAACGTGGATTTGGCTCTGCTAAAGTAGAACAGGGCGAGGATGTTGAGGACGTGTTTGAGATGAATTTGGAATCACCGTGAGAGGATTAGATCAATATTTTAAGAACTGAGTTTACTCAAATTTGTCACACGCTGATTGGTATTTGTCTGGGTTGTAAATTAGGAATCTCATAAACAGGCATCATTGTCGGAAGAGAGGGCGTTAAACGGATTATTCAGGCTCTACTTGTTGTAGAAATTGCTGTCATGGATAGTAGTATTTTGGTACACTGGCAGCAAAAAGTGTACATATCTTCTCCCTTTACCTGTTGTACTATGCAATGCCCATTTTAAGATGGATATGACACCATCTGAATACAGTGAGTTGTGTTTGTGGAGCTCACAGCATTGAAAGATCACATTGGAAAAGTCTGACACCACAGTTTCATCTTGTAAAGGTTTTCAAAGATGACCTGTGGATATTTTGAAAATGTTGAATTATAGAAACTGCTCCAGGAGAGAAGACAGTGACAACCTCTAAGCCAAAGGGGGCTTTAAAAAACCAACTCAATCCCTCACTAGAACAGGACTGACTAGTCTGAGACCTTTTAATAAAAACTGAATGTCTCCACAGTAATTCTACTTCAGCCCTCAAAATAGGGCTGTGCAATTAATCGTATTTTAATCGCAATTAGGATTTTGGGCTGCCACAATTACGAAAACAACATAATCAAAAAAAAGATTATTTTGCTTTGCTAGGTTGTGACATATTTGATCTAATTTATTTTAGTCTAATTTATTTGTATTTATCATATTTATATATGTTTAGTAGCTTGTGGAAGTGCGCCCCAAAATATTTGTTGATCTTGTTTATTGGTATTTATTATTTTGGGTTAGGTTTATTGTTGTATTGGTTCTTCAGTTGAATTATACGTTCAGGGTAATCAACAGTTAAGAAGATACTGTTCAAATTATTATTTGTATTTGTTTTAAAGTTCAAGAAATTGATGTTTTCAAAGTCAATGAATAATCGTATTTAATAATCGTGATATCAATGATTGACCAAAATAATCGTGATTATGATTTTTGCCATAATCGAGCACCTCAAAACAACTCAGTAATTCTCAGTATCTTCATTTTTCTTTATCAATATACAATATGATTCTCACATGATTTCTATAGATCGTCAAAAGGGACACTATAGTCTTTTTCTAAATAGATAAAGCTTTTGATATTCTTTATTTACTTGAACAAATCCCGCAAGACAACCTGAACCAACAATGAACTGGTTTTTACTAACTTTCTGTCCCAGATTAAACTCAGTTTTTGTCTCAAGTTAAACCCAGTTTCTGTCAACGATTAAACTCTGTTTCTGTCTTGGAATACACTCTGTTTTTCTAACGTGAAACCATGTGTCTGTGTCAGTTTTAACTCAGGTTTTGGAGTGCTTCAGTCTTACTTTATCAAATCGTTGGACCTCCGATTTTATGGTAACAATGATCATATTCGCTGTTCAGGACATGGTTCGGGTCAGATACAAAGTGTGGTGGAAATTCCACACTTAATCACCTTCTGGTAAGAAAAGAACAAATATACAAGCTTAAACCAAAGTCGTGTTATTTAATAAAGAGTTATAGCATTTAACAGAATCAATCATATTTCCGGCTGGAAAGGACAGAGGTCCTGCAGTAGTAGATAGTACCAGGTTCTGACCCCGTTACACAGAAAAGTCATTTATACAGATGAGACACAGGAAGGAAGGCAATCCACATTACAGTCCTAAGTTGGGTGGGGGGTCAGACAGAAGGGGACGCGCAGCATGTTAATTACAAACCCTAAACATCCATATGATAATTGCCTGACAATGGTCAGGGCGACGCCCTTCTGTCTGACAACATATTGTCGCCAGGAGACCTACATACATATTGAATCACCGTAAATTCCCATCATACAAAGTTGTTGTCCAGCTTCACTATGTTGTTACGCTCGGCTGATTCATAGAGTCTCTCAAAGGGTTGACCTGCAATCTTTGAGCAGATTGGTGGAGCAGTTTTGATTTTAAAGCGGAAGACAAACACTTGAACCATTTCGTATTGCAATACTGCATAAGTTAAAGTCAGTGTTGTCTCAGGTTAAACTCACTTCTTTTCCAAGTCAAACTAAATGTATATATATGTATTTTTCCTCCAGGTTGAAATGTCCTGATTATTGGACTAGCGTTTTTCTACAGGGTTTAACATCCTGACAGAGACTTGTCAGCGTAAATCTCAAGTTCGTACCTTACACAAGTGGAGTACAGTCCACCTGGCTTTTATATTATATCTTTCTTCTTTTCCCAAGTTGAAATGTCCCTCACTGTGGCTGTTCCTGTCTGCTGCTCGGTGTTTCATGTAGAGGAGAAGTGAGAGACAAAGGCAGTCGAGAGCTTCAAAGGCTGCGGGTGACATTTACTGCTCAGTATCTTCAAAGACCAGGCCCTCTTTTGTAGTTCTTCTTTTTGTGTATAATTAATGTAGCCCTTCCTACGGATTTTTCTCTTCTTTATACTTGCTTTTTGGAGCTGGATTAGAACAGCAGATTAAGGGAACTTCACCTTAATTTTCAATTTGCATTCACGGGAACTTCAAACCGCAGCGACAAGCTTTTGCCAATCAAGCGTTTGTCGCAGCAGAGAGGTTAGAGAGAGTCTGTGTGGTACTATGATCAAAGATTGTTTTGTAACTTGCTCAGGTTTAATGTGAGAAGAAGCTGCATGCTTTCTGCAGAGAGAAATGCATGCAGAGGGATTGTGATTGACACGAATGTCAGTAAATTCCCCAAGAAAAGTACATCTCATACGTAGTCATATTTCACAAGATCAGAAAACTAATATCAGTTGTTGTTACACGGCCGAGTTGAAAACTGGATTCTTATTTGTCAATTTGGACATTTCAGAGGTTGTTAATACTCGCTAACACACCGCTGCTAAGCAGTACATGAACGTTACTAAGGGGGATCAGGGGACTATGTTAAAGACGTTATATAACATTTCATTAAACACTGTCACTGTAAATGTAAGTGTTTGTCAATATATCTGAAATGACTAAGTTAGCTACGTTAGCTAGCTAGCTCACAGCAGATCTGCGATAATATTATAAGGAGTCATGTGATCACATTGTTAAAATAAGCCAATAAAATGGAACAACTTTCCTACAACATTGACAGTTGGCCAACTTTATAAATCCGAACGTCAAAAGGTTTGAGCTTTGTGTGTGACTTTTTAGTGTCCCCATTTCCGTTGGGTTTTGAGCTTCTTGCTGCATTTTTGATTTGCAGCGCTTTGTGTTTGATCCTTAAGTTTATGCAGCGCTTAATATACATTTTCATTTGCATGTGGTTTTACACATCTGTGTTTTTTTATTCGCATCGTTCTTGAAGCTACAGAAACATTTCTCCTACAGTAAAGTAAGTGTTTTGGGTTAGTTTGCACCTGTCGGCCACCGTACGATTTCCCAATATAGGACACAGAAGTTAAATCTAATCCAGTCTATTCAACTGGTATTTATAATGGAAAAATGATCTGCTTTTGTTAGAATAACTAGCGCTCCGTAGACTGATATGCATCTCTTAAATCACATTTCTGACATGCAGCTTTGTGCAGTTAAGCCGGCAATATAATAGATCAGCAAAGGTCAGGGTGCCTCGATGCCGCAGGGTGTGTGTGTTTGTGTGTGTGTGTGTGTGTGTGTGTGTGTGTGTGTGTATGTGTCTGAGATTTGAAGACTTTGTCTAATTCTACTTGTCAACACACAGGTGAGAAAATCACTGCAAGGATAATAAGATTGAGGAAAGTGTTGCATTAGCACCTTGAAGTGTAAATAGCTTCTTATATTGCCTATTAGACCCAGATAACCTGCGAGGTGGAGGGTGACGGAGGTGCTGGGTGGGAGGATTCACAGAAAAACATATTAGCTGTGTCAAAACAGACGGAAAAAACCTCCGAAGAATATAATTAGGATTTTCTATCCGCGTGTCTGTTTGTGTTTTAATCTGCTAGTGATGAAAGACGGGTTATTTGTTTCTTCAGCTGCAATATCCTGTCGCCCTCGCTGCCGGCAAAAAAAAGAAGGAATATCTGCCGCCCTCCCCTCCTCTCCTCTTTTCTCTCTTCTCCTCTGGGTTTTGCATTATAAAGAGATCTCATCTCATCCACCTTTTGCCAGGTTTTGCCTTTGATATTATTTATTAGCGCAGGTATTGAACAGTTCTAGCGCCTTGAATGAGGGGCCCCCTCGTCGTCTTCTTCTCCCCACAATCAATACCGTTCCACATTACATATACATCAGCTCCGAGTGCAATATCGCTCGCTCCCAACCTGCTGCCTAATTAAAAAGATAAGCGGCTTCCTTTGAAGGCTGCTTTAATGGGCCGCTGCCTTGTTTCTAGGCGTGAATATTGAACAGAATCATGACTTTGCTGGAGATTCGGTTCTTTTTGTGTAGATTACTCTGGCATGATGGAAGGATGTGAATTAATGGATGATATCAGGCCAGGATCACATGGAGCCACTCTGATTGGTTCATTTTGGTTTTAATGGAGAAATGTGATGTCAAAGGCTTGTGAAGCATAACCAGGACATGACTTATTTGACTTTTAGTGAGTAAAAGACTCCTGTAAGACCTTAGACGTCCACTTTGGATTGGAAGGAAACATGGGAGTGTTTTTAGTCGTGCAGTGAGGATTACTTTTTGTAGGTCAACCCTGAAAGTTAGTATCACACAACCCAGTCTCACGGCATTTCGTGTAATAGTCACGAAATAAATGTAATCTATTGATTCGTGTTCACCAACACGATTTTCCAATTTTTTTCGTGTCACACAGAACGATTTTAAAAGCAATGTTTTTCTATTGGTAGTGTGTTTCGTGCCTGCACCACGTCTTTTTGTCCGGTCGGGTCTTGGAAGACCGGAAGCTGTGTGGTTCATAGAAACATTTTCTTACTCAATATCAAGCCACGATTATTGTTTTTATTTTAAATCGTATAATGTCGGACTTTTTTTGCCGTCCGCGAAGAAAAGAAATGTATCTGTATTTTTTCCTTCTAATTTGTTATTATTTGGTGCAGGCACAAAACATACTACCAATAGAAATACATTGCTTCTAAAATCGTTCTGTGTCAGGATACTGAAATCTGTATTTTTTTAAATCTTTTTTTCCTTCTAATTTGTTATTATTTACATTGCTTTTAAAATCGTTCTGTGTGACACGACAAAAATGGGGAAATCGTGTTGGTGAACACGAATCAATAGATTAATTTCGTGACTATAACACGAAATGCCGTGAGACTGGGTTGTATCACAGGGGCTCCCTCAACAAAAAACAATGGGAAAGAAGATAAGCTTTGTAACCAACACATGTTTATGATAAAAAGCTAACGTTCAGCTATAAAGGAACTACAGCACGGTCACATTTCTGCATTACTGCAACATGTTTGTATATTTCTGTCACCGCTGACTGCAGCCCACAGCAGACAGATTTAAAGAGCAGGTGGAAAACAGTTCTGGTTCTCCAGAGAAAAAACACAAGCAGTCTCAGCCTCCATAACGCATCAGCATCAGCTGGAGGAAGTGGGAGGAAAGTGTGTGTGTGTGTGTGTGTGTGTGTTTGTGTGTGTATGTGTATGTGCCTGTGTGTTAGTGAGACAGATATTTGGATCTGCAACCGTCACATTCCTCCAGACGCGTGGCCAGGCCATCGCATCCCAACTGCCAGCTGCTGAGAAAGAGAGCTGCCTGACACACACACACACACACACACACACACACACACACACACACACACACACACACACACACACACACAAACTTCTTCCCCCTCGCTCCACTGCTAGGCTGGCATGGGACCAAGTCCTGCATAATGGCTCTGCCAAGGCGGATATGTTCACCAGTTAACTGGCTGCTGCCAACAGCTACACACACACACACACACACACACACACACACACACACACACACACACACACACACACACACACACACACACACACACACACACACACACACACACACTCGCACTCGCACTCGCACACATGCATATAGAGAGGTTGCGCTTGCATCCTCTGTAGCAGAACTGTATGTTGTTTGAATCAAACACTGTCTGTTGTCATATTTACAAAAATATTTATTGTTCTTTTCTATTTTCTAACTTTGTCATTTACCATTTGTGTCAAAATAATAGATGTTAGCAGCTCTCGTAGAAATCAGTTGTCAGACACATGGTTATGTTCGGTGTCAGAAACCACACATCTGCCAGTCAATTGCCTTATCTCTGGGTCAGGGTTAGGTTTAAGGCCAATATTGTTCAAAAGTCCGTCAGAAAGTAGTGAAAACTTCTTTTCTGAACGCACCGTTGTGTGAATTTGACAATCTGTCAAACTGACAAACCCACCAACTGACAGCCCTGCCTGTTTTATTTTGCCATCGCTCAGGTGTGCAGAGGTGGAAAAAACACCTTCCTCCCCATTCCTCATATTCCTCTGTCCTGCTCAGTATTTCATAGCCTGAAAAGGAAAACCTGCAGGAGAAAAGGTACCTGGAAATGTAATTCTTGATCTGCTTCTTGCACGGTCTTCATGGGTCATCCTCAATCTGGCTCTCCTAACAATATGGAAAAAATAGTAACCTTGTGTTTTACATAATATGTAATTTATAGTAATATGTATAGTATATTTGGTCACAGTGGTTAAGATAAGGATCAGCTAATCCTATCTCAGGAAGAGGAGAGCAATGGTTGCCCGATCAATTACGTAACAAATATATTACATCTTCTCATCTCATTTTCACAGATGTCCAAATCAGGTCCAATGTCTATTCTCAACAACTTTACCATAACCTCTAAATACTTTTCTTAACAGCATATCTTACATGATCTGTGTTTGTTGCCAAAGGATGGTCCAGTGTGTCCAATGCTCAAAGATGTTATAAAAAAGGAAGCATTGAAGCTCCTTCTTTTTTGCATCTTGAGAATTCAAACTGCTCTCATCATAGATGGTACTACCAGTTATTTTACTAAGCAAGGAACCTTTCCAAGAGAAAAATACTATTTGACAGCAACTGCGGTCTTGCAAGGCTCAACACGGGGCAACATTTCCCTGATTTGACAGCCAATAAAGTTTCTTTAATCTTCTAGATGTGTCCAAATCGTGTCAGCTGCATGTAAAGAACATATTTCCAGGTGCAGATATCAGGTTGAGTTATCTTCCTCGTTGTAGACGGTGTTATGCTGACACCTCCACAGATACAAATGTAAACTGTTGGCAATTTGTTGCACAGGTCACATCGATATTCTGCACGGCAGACGATTTAGAGGCCTCGAGGTCACGGAGGAACTGCCTACATGCTACATAAACTTCCTTCAGCGCCCTCAGATCACACCTGTTAAATGAGGTCATCCGCTCAGGGTCATGTTTGCATTTTCTTCCGTATTTCTGTCCCGATGCGAGTTGGATATTGCTGATTTTCTCCGGGGTCACGGATCAGGTAGCATCAGCTCCCCCTCCCTCCTCCTCCTCGTCCTCGTCCTCCTCCTCCTCCTCCTCCTCCTCCTCCTCCTCTTCCTCAGTGGATGGAGCAGGTTACCGGCTGCCGTGTTTGCGTTCTCGTTGGCGGGATCTTGACGGACACAGTGTGTGATTTGCAGCGACAAGCGGAACAAATGTCGGTAATGAGGTCACCTTGGGCTGCAGGTCTGCGTCCGACTTTCAAGCCTGATCCCCTTCTCACACACACATACACACACACACACACATACACACACACACACACACACACACACAAGCTCACACAAACTCACACACACACCAGCTCACACACAGAGACATGCACCACTAAAGAGGAAAATCACGAGGCATTCAAAGATATCTGAATGAAAATGAGGCGATTGAGATGCAGGAACAAGATGAGTAAAAATCCATCAGGTCTGAGTACCTGTGGATGTTTACTTTTTATGTTACATTTTTTTCTGAAATATTCTGATGGAAAAAAGGTGAGAATTCTGACAAAGTCAAAATTCTGACAAAGTCATTCTGACAAAGTCAAAATTCTGATAGAAAAGTTGGGATTATGATAAAAAAAATGGGATTCTGATTTAACAAAAGGTCAGAATTGAGAGAAAAAATCTTAATTTTGAGACAAATTAATCGGAATTCTGAGAAAAAACTCGGAATTTGAGATCAAAGTTGGAATTTTAGATAAAAGTAGGAATTATGATTAAAAAAAATCGGAATTGAGAGAAAAATACATCGAAATCTGATAAAGAAGTTGGAATTTGAGAAAAAAGTCGGAATTCTGATGAAATAGTCGGAATTATGAGAAAGAAAACCGGATTAAAAGAAGGTCGGAATTGAGAGAAAAAGTCGTTATTTGAACTAGAGGCCATATTGATAAACTGTGCTTTGTAATATATCGTTCTGTATTTGTATTGAATGTATTTTGACATTGTAATCCTGCTAGTAATCCCCCTTTAATTTTTTTTTACCAGTCATCTCACGTTTTTTCGATGTGACTGCAAGGAAATACAGGTATATATGTTTACTGTTTCCTCATCTCGTAATCCTGTTACATTCAATCCGTTACTCCCCAAGCTTGGTGGTGTTTGTGTGTGTGGTGTGTGTGTGTGTGTGTTGGTGTGTGTGTGTGTGTGTGAGAAACAGACAGAGCAGACCTCATGCACACATCTCAGTGTCAGATCACATAAGAGGAGTTGCTCGCTGAAGGGCAGATAGAAACCAGAAGCTTCTCAGCAATCAAACAACAGCCGCTGTGAAAGACACAAAACACTGCAGCAGCAGAGACGAGAAAAACAACCTTGGATATTTCCCTCGAAATAAAACGCATTTAGATTCATTCAAGTCGTGTAAGTGTGATATTCAAACAAGAATAAGTGAAGGATTGCAGAAATAATTGGCCAAAAGCACGGTAAAAGGTTAACTAAATAACAGAAACAACTGTGTTGACATCTTAAATTAAGTTAATTAAAATATCTTCGTAGTACTTTTTGCAAGGGCAATTTTAATTATGTTCCAGTTAATAAACCAACCCTGGCTTTGTTGAGTCAATGTCTTACTTCCAGTTCTGTATAAATGATTGGCAACACAAGTCGGGTAGAAAGAGATCTCCCATCTGTTAAATAATGAGACACTTAGTGGAAATATATCATCCTAATCGAGATTATAGAGGACATTATGGTAGATGTTGTAGTAATTCTGGGTGTCTTGCCCACTTGACTTTGCACTTTGTTCTCGGCAAGTGGAAGATGTTTAATATGTATTCTGATAAATTGCACTCATAATATAGAATAGTCAAGCCTCAGTTATGCCAAGAAATCCCAATAATTGTATTGTTGTTTGCGTAATCATGACTTAAATAGAGGGAATAGAGAGACGGTGAATTATAACTTAAAGAAAACATATAGTGCTTTTTTCAGGTTCATACTTGAATCATGGTTATCCAGTAGAACAAATTCATGCTTAATTATAAATATATATATAGATGTTTGTATGTATTGCTCATGTAAATATACCTTTTTTATCCTTTTCTGTGAAATGCTCTGGAAACGGAGGACTCCAGACTTTCTCAGTATTTATATTGCACTTAAATAAAAAAAATGCATTGAAATCCCACTTTCGACAATTTAACAATTACCAAACATGTTGCAATTTGTCATCTAAAAACCTTACATTTTACAATTTTAATGCAATATCCAATGCACATCAGGAGTAGTTCATACATTGGAATGTCCATGTCTTTTCAGCTATTTTGTTTGAATGAAATATCTTGTAGAAATCACCTTCCGTCACTTTAATTAACGTTTACTTTTACATATATTAGGTGGTTGTGAGTATAAAGCACACACCACCAATGAATCAACAAAAGCTGCAACTCCAATATGTGAATTTGATGCATTTTAAGGTGGTTTCCTTACTTTACTTTCTTACTTTAAATCCATTGTACGCTCTGTAAACTACCCACCTCTCTATCTTCCTTCAACATAGCGATAGCATTTATGATGTTGAACTCCTTCCTCTCCTTACCTGTTATTACACTAAACCTCAGAAAGTGCTTGCAGGTAAAAGCCAGACCTTGAACGCACCGTATGCTTCAGGGAGGATGAATATCTGCCTCTTCTTATCCTTTGAATCTGTCCCACCGATGTAGCTTCTGAGTGGGCTAGGCAGCCGAATACCCGTCGGTCACTTCCCCCGTTTTTTATAAAGTCTGTGAGCGAGGCAAAGAGCCAACGCTTTGGCATGTTGTGTGTTTTTACGCCGGAGGCTGCCCTTTATTTACAATTTAGACTCCATCGCTCGGGCTCCTGAGGGTCCTCCGCCGCCTCCTCCTGCTCAAAGTCATCTGGCATTTCTCCAAAGCTGAGCAATCCTCTCGCAGCATTGTTGGTAATATCATCATCATTATAAGTAGTAGAAGTCCTGCAAAAATACCCCTTTTTTCTTACTTCCACCTTGTGATAGTGCTACATTGTCATATTTTCTGTCACTTCTTCATATTTATCATATTTTTTTTCTGCCTGGATTGTAATTATTGTAACTTTTATAGTTTTTAAAATCTAGTCTTTAAATTTAATCTAGTCTATAAAGGAACTACAGCACGGTCACATGACACCACCGCTAAGCTAAAGGAGGCTAATGTGTGGCTATAAAGGAACTACAGCACGGTCACATGACTTCACGTCACCACCGCTAAGCTAAAGGAGGCTAGTGTGTGGCTATAAAGGAACTACAGCACGGTCACATGACTTCACGTCACCACCGCTAAGCTAAAGGAGGCTAATGTGTGGCTATAAAGGAACTACAGCACGGTCACATGACTTCACGTCACCACCGTTAAGCTAAAGGAGGCTAATGTTTGGCTATAAAGGAACTACAGCACTGTCACATCACTTCACGTCACCACCGCTAAGCTAAAGGAGGCTAATGTTGGGCTATAAAGGAACTACAGCACGGTCACATGACTTCACGTGACCACCGCTAAGCTGAAGGCGGCTAATGTTTGGCTATAAAGGAACTACAGCACGGTCACATGACTTCACTACCGCTAAGCTAAAGGTGGCTAATGTTGGGCTATAAAGGAACTAAAGCACAGTCACATGACTTCACGTCACCACCGCTAAGCTAAAGGCGGCTAATGTTGGGCTATAAAGGAACTACAGCACCCCCTATTTTTTACTTCCACCCTGTGATAGAGCTACCTTGCTGTCACTTCTTCAGATTTATCAGATTTTGTCCTGCCTGGATTGTAATGAGGAGCCGTGGGACACGATGGCTTGTCCGGCGAAGATAACATCTGGATGTGAAAGGCTCTTTTATCGTGGATTTACCCATCATGCACCTGTGCCTCCAGGCAGTGTATCTGATGGTTCAGTGAGAGCCACGCCGCAGGCAGGAAATGTGTTATAGAAGTGAAAAAGTGACCCTAGTCATTCCTTTCTTCTTATTTATGTCTTTGACGTGTTGTCAGGCGGACTGTCTGGTTGATGAAAGGATGGATGGACTTCGAGAAGTTATCATCGTAAGGCCCTGTGTCCACGTAGCGTTTTTTTGGCAGTGAGGCGTTGTCAGGGTTCGGGCCGAGTCTCCTAACAATGCTGTTTTTTTTCCTCTTACAACATTATCTTGACAACGTGTCACTACTGCTGACAGACTTTTGAATCAGCCTTAAAGAGGTCCATTTAATGCACATGTTCAGGTTGATATTAGTATGTAGTGTCTCTACCTTAAAGAGTCCTCTCCTGCTGATGTTCAGGTGTATATTAGTATGTAGTGTCTCTACTTTAAAGAGTCCTCTCCTGCTGATGTTCAGGTGTATATCAGTATGTAGTGTCTCTACTTTAAAGAGTCCTCTCCTCCTGATGTTCAGGTGTATATCAGTATGTAGTGTCTCTACCTTAAAGAGTCCTCTCCTGCTGATGTTCAGGTGTATATCAGTATGTAGTGTCTCTACTTTAAAGAGTCCTCTCCTGCTGATGTTCAGGTGTATATCAGTATTTAGTGTCTCTACTTTAAAGAGTCCTCTCCTGCTGATGTTCAGGTGTATATCAGTATGTAGTGTCTCTACTTTAAAGAGTCCTCTCTTGCTGATGTTCAGGTGTATATCAGTATGTAGTGTCTCTACTTTAAGGCCTCTACACACCGCCCCGACTTTGGGAGTCAGAGGCCGTCCGAAGCCGTCAGAGGCAGTCGGGCATTCGCGTCGCACTACTCAGGTTGGTGTGTCATCTCTTTACGGCACATTTTCAACCCTCCCGCCTCCTCCCGCCGCCGATTCAACATGTTGAATCGGACGCAAGAGTTTCTTTTTTATCATGACGGCATGGAATGAAGAAAGTGAAGACCAACTGATCAACTGCTTATATTACTAAGTCTGTTCTTCTTCTCTGGGTGTATAAAACGCAGTCTGTCTTCCGGTTGTTGCCTCTTTTGAATGACGAATACACACTACCGCCGCCTGCTGGTAAGGAGAGTTATTGCCACTCGTCGGCTGAAGTATTTGCGGTGTGTTTGTAGGCGGGCGGCTTTATCCGACGAAGCCAACGAAGCCCGACGTAGCTGACGTAAAAGTCGGGACGCCTTCGGTACGCGTTCTTTGGTCTCAGGTTGGTGTGTAGAGACCTTTAAAGAGTTGTCTCCTGCTGATGTTCAGGTGTATATCAGTATTTAGTGTCTCTACTGGGACATGTCTCCATGCTTTAATGTTCAAAAATGTTTTCTCATACTGCCTGTGCTACAGCACCTCTTTTCACCCTCTGTCTGAAACCAGAGCCCAGTCTGCTCTGATTGGTTAGCTGGCCGGCTCTGTGTTGATTGGTCAAACATAACACACTACATGACGAAAAAAAAAAAAAAAAAAGCAGAGAAGGGCCCCTTTTGAAATAGTTTGTATAGATACATAACATTAGTTTTGATTCTTGATAATACCCCATGTATCAGATACAACAACATATACTTTGGTGTTTTAATAGTTCATATCACGCACCAGAACTGCCACTATGATGGTTAAAAAGCAGATAACTGCAGTACAGTATGTGGCTTTCACGCTCTCCTATCTCATAGTAAACACCTGTCTACTCCGTACATTCATCCTGATATGGATTTACTGCCCTTACCCTCATTGGATAACTATGTCAAACCAAGTGGAGTGAGCGTTAATACATCTCGAGCGTACGCTGCATTTTGTGGAGCTGGTTTTTCAGCATCTATATAAGGTCAGACCTCTGTCTTTCTCTTTCTTTCTGTAAAGATGTATGCACGCCTGACCAGGCTGATGTCACTTTGAATGAAAGTGTTTTTTACCTGATGTGAAGAACATAGCAGACTTTTGATCTGTGTCTGTTTGTTTTTATCCTCGCAGGATGTAACTTAGAATAATGTCAATGCAAAGTGAGATGCATTTGAAAGCAAGTGCAGTTAATTATGACCTCCATTAGGTTACCTGTGGAGTATTATATACAGCATTATATTCTCCAAAACACACATCCTTGAGCTCTAAATACATTTTGAATGGAATTTTCTCTCATTGAATCATTCAGTTTGCTTTTCTCTCTTACAACAATATATATATATTTAAATCTAATCAAATCTATGTTTTGAGAGTGGTGCAATTATGCTATATTTGAGTTGTTGGACCTAGAAGGTTACATGGGAAGGGTGCCACTTGACAAAAAGCCAATGGTATTTTTCCATTGGTTTTGGGAATATTGCCGTAAATAAGTAGCAAACACACGTTTAATATACTTACATTGATGATACTTTAGGCAGGATAATCTCCACATATTAATACCACCTTATGATTTCTGAAGTAAAACGCTAACATTAGGCTATAAAGGAACTACGGCACGGTCACATGACTTCAAGTCAACACCGCTAAGCTATAGGCGGCTATGTTGGGCGTGATGATGTTTAGTCGTCTCATTTAGACACTTGTGAGCAACCAAAAACATTGACTGTAGTGGGTTAGGAAATAGCCTCTCTGAAGGGAAATGATGCGATTACAAGTGAGTCAAATACTTGAGTTCCTTCCTTTTCATACCTTTAGTTGATATGGAAATCCAGTACCTCTTCTCTCCTCTGGTATTGGTTGCCAAGGTCAGTTTTGCTGCATGTTTTTTAAATATTTCCTACACAAAAGAGGCACTTTTTTAGTCATGGCTTCCAAACGAAAACAGCTACGATGTGAATGAAATGAACAACCTCCAGCGTCTACAGATAGATTGTTGTACAGGCAAAGTGAGGAGGGGAGGAAAAAATGATTGAAAGCTCAAGGATTTCTCCTCCAGCGTTTGGACTGCTTGTCCTCCCTCCAGCCGTAATGGAAGATATTTCCTGTTAGTAGAATATCTGAGGATAAAAAAGCTTGTGCATTTCCCCAGTGAGAGCCCGGCCTTGGCTGCAGCGAAACGCTTGCAGGAGAAAAACATACCCATGCCCAATCATTGTTGTGTAAAAAGCATTTAAAAGGCAACTTCGGATGTACAGTAAAAGCCAATCCGAGCCAATCAGTCCTCCATCAAACAGAAAGTAATGTAATGACTTTCAGAGCTCTGATCATAGGCAGGAGTTTTCTGAATGATGAAAGGGAGTTTGAGATTTGAGGAGTTCAAAGCATCTCATTTTTACCTCCAAACACCATCTCTGCACGCCGGCCGATTCCAAAGTGGATGTGATTGTTGGGTTGTCTGTTCTTGAAAGATATACTTATACCCGTAGATCAATGCATGAATTTGAAGTAAAAAGAACAGCCTTTGCAACTCTTAGCATCCTATAAAGAATTGTGGTGCAGTTTATTGTTTTTTATGGAGCATTGAGACAACCTTTGTCAACTAATAAATGGCACTGTGTTGTATTTGCAACATATTTATTGCAAATACAAGGCCCTATTATGCTTTTTGGTTTTCCCTTTCCTGTAGTGTGTTATAGGTTTTAGTGCATGTAAATGGTCTGACATCACTATGTAACACTTGCGCTTCTATTGGCTATCACTGCATATTGTACGTGATAGGCTAAGGGGCGGGACATCTCTAAGCGGTTGACCAATCACAACAGAGCCGGCCAGCTAACCAATCAGAGCAGACTCTGGTTTCAGACAGAGGGTGAAAAGAGGTGCTGCAGCACAGGCAGTATGAGAAAAATAAAGAGCTTTTTGAACATTAAAGCATGGAGACATGTCACAGTAGAGACACTACATACAAATATGACCCAGAAAATTAGCAGAATAGTATTTAGCATAATTTGTTTGACAGCAAGAAAGATTTTTATATTTTTAAAACATGACAACCTACATTTTGGAAAGGAGAACGAAAGGGAAACTGGAGTTCAGTATAAACAAAAGACAAAATGTTGCAAAAGCACAAAGAAATTCACCGCTAATTACATTTTTCCTACTCTACATGTCAACCTGTCTTATCCCACTTTGTTATATAGCCATTGCTCTGTCTGAGTACAGCCTTGCTGCAGCACCTGGTGATCAGACAGCGAGGAAAAGCAACTCTCCAACATCCTCTCTCTCCGACAAGATGAGTCATATACTGTAAAGGTCGTCCATCAGAGAGGGAGATAGAAGGGGAGAGCGATGGAGGGAGAGTGATGGAGGAGGGAGGCGTTAAGTGTTGGCTTTCCATGTCAATTTCTCTGTCAGGAGCAGTAAGTGGGGCCTCTCTTTTTTTACTTCTTCTCTGAGCTCTTACTCGCCAATATCACCTCTAACGGTAGGACGGCCACCGAGGAAACACATGATAATTGTCCTTTTTTTGGTATTTATTCAATATACTCTAGCACAATCCTGTTGCAATTTTTATGAAATAATAATATTACGAATAATAATAACAAAATAAAAGTATGATAAAAATAATGATATTGTGTTTATTATTAGGCAGATGCTATTTACACCCGGGTATCTGTAGCTAACAATGCTATTTGCACCCGGACGTCCGTAGCTAACAATGCTATTTACACCCGGGTGTCCGTAGCTAACAATGCTATTTACACCCGGGTGTCCGTAGCTAACAAAGCTATTTGCACCCGGCTGTCCGTAGCTAACAATGTTACACCCGGGTGTCCATAGCTAACAATGCTATTTAAACCCGGTGTCCGTAGCTAACCATGCTATTTACACCCGGACGTCCGTAGCTAACAATGCTATTTACACCCGGGTGTCTGAAGCTAACAATGCTATTTACACCCGGTGTCTGTAGCTAACAATGCTCTTTACACCCGGACGTCCGTAGCTAACAATGCTATTTACACCCGGGTGTCTGAAGCTAACAATGCTATTTACACCCGGTGTCCTTAGCTAACAATGCTATTTACACCGGGTGTCTGTAGCTAACAATGCTATTTACACCCGGTGTACTTAGCTAACAATGCTATTTACACCCGGGTGTCAGTAGCTAACAATGCTATTTACACCCGGGTGTCTGTAGCTAACAATGCTATTTACACCCCCGGTGTCCGTAGCTAATAATGTTATTTACACCCGGGTGTCTGTAGCTAACAATGCTATTTACACCCGGGCTACACATTAGATACTGTTTTGGATGTATAGGTATTTATGGACGTTTTTCTTTGATAACTTCATTCCCTTGTGCTTCTGCGTCAAATTGTAATTCCCCTATGGTGGATGTATAAAGGCACTTCTTATCTTAAGCACTTTATCTATTTACACCCGGGTGTTGTACTGTATGCATCTCTTCTTGCTCTTTCTACGATTGCTTGGTAAGGTTACCTGAACATCAGGGACAAAGAACACCTGTGCTATATTGTGAACATGGCTGTAAGGCAGTGGCGGCGCCAGAGTATTTATGTTGGGTAATCTATGGTAGGGCTAACCCATACAGTTGTGGGGCTCAAGTCAGTATTTGCAATGTAATTACATACACGCTATATCGCCCCCCTTGACAGTGAAACGCCAGGCGTGAGGTTTAGATTATTTCCCTGTCTCAATCAAAATGGAACTGTATGAAATAAAGCGGCACATTTGTCTTGTAGTAAATAAAAAGGGATCACTGTGAACGTGACGTATGATAGTACACGTTGAAGATCCAATGGGGATACTGAATGGCGGTTCCGATTGATATCAATCAGTAAGGCATGATGCAGACCCAAAGTTTCGTGGCTCTTCGTGGCTGTAGGTCTGACTCTATTCAAATTGCATTCGGAAGCATTTTGATCTGACCGCAGCCGCGCTGATATTATAACGCCAGAGAATTTCCACACCTTTAGTGTATAAAACTCCCCCACTACTTAGACTATTCTTTGCACCCCTCTTCTCGCATAAGCCCGAATGGTCTCAACCATATTGCATCAGTAACGTGCACTTGTTGTTGTAGCAGGATCAGTTTGTGTGTTGTGGACACGACCCGTATATTTTCGCAAGCCGTGTTCTCAACATTTAGCATTTTGCTTATTATTTAATTTAATTTGCTTACTTTAACATATTTTTTCATGGTGGGGCTAAGCCATTTCTTGATATGGCTGTAGCCTACCCCAGCCATACCCTGGCGCCGCCACTGCTGTAAGGTAATAAATGTTCTCGCCGATATCGCCTCTAACAGCAGGTCGGCCAACGAGGAAACACAAGATAATTTCCCCACATCGATTTTAATATTTAGATATTTATTCAATATACTCTAGCACAATCCTGTTGCAATCTTTATGAAATAATAATAATACGAATAATAATAACAAAATAAATGTACGATACAAATAATGATATTGTGTTGTTTTATTTTTATTATTATTATTGTTATTATTATATATATCATTTTTATTTCCAAGGGGGACAGTATGCCCATGACAGTTTTTCCATTGTAGAATAAAATATATTGAATAATAAATGCTACATAAAATAAGAAGTTCAAGTAAAATTGTTCCATAAGGAGAATAAATAAAATAGAATAAAATAATGCATATTTACACGAGAGAATATGTGCACTTTGTACTACAATTTATCACAATATAAATCAGTGTACAGTGTTGGGCTATTAAAATAGAAAGAAAATGAATGATGAAAGCCAAATTATTTCTCAAAATTACAGTGCAGATTCTTATAAAACGATAAAAACACAAAAGTAATCTGTAGTGATTATAGGCAATAAGAATGCATTGTATAAAAATCACCAGCCATTATTCTCCCTCCTTCTGTAAGGCCATGTCACATGTATATATACTTAATATAGGGACCAGTAATTATATGCTTGCACACTTCAGACTTCCTACACATCGATGCAGAATCACATGTTGCTTCCCACTCAGTGTGTCCACGTCAGAGGGGAGAGAGTGTCAATGGTTTCTGAAGGACAGTCTCACCATCGCTCACACATCTCCTTCTGACATTTCACATAAGATCTGACCCCCATGGACATCAGCGCTTTAATTAGTTCTTAAGCCGGATGCTTAGTATGTGGGCAAAGCGGGGGTTTACGTGAAAATACTCCTGAAGACGGAGAAGTTAGCTCTTTAAAAGTTTGAGGTTTCTTCCATTTTTCCATCCTGTTCATTGTGGAGTTTTTCAATGTAAGGGTCTGGATAGATTGTATCTGTAAAGGCCTCGGGACAAATGTGTAATTTGTGATATTGGGCTATATACTGTAAATAAAACATGCTTGATTGATTGATTGATTTTGTCCTTCTATGTTCAACACCTTATACAGTATGTTCAGCAGTCGATTTTACAAACTAACAATCCTAACAACCTCATCAAAAGCTTGTGATGTTCAGGTGTATATCAGTATGTAGTGTCTCTACTTTAAAGAGTCCTCTCCTGCTGATGTTCAGGTGTATATCAGTATGTAGTGTCTCTACTTTAAAGAGTCCTCTCCTGCTGATGTTCAGGTGTATATCAGTATGTAGTGTCTCTACTTTAAAGAGTCCTCTCCTGCTGATGTTCAGGTGTATATCAGTATGTAGTGCCTCTACTTTAAAGAGTCCTCTCCTGCTGATGTTCAGGTGTATATCAGTATGTAGTGCCTCTACTTTAAAGAGTCCTCTCCTGCTGATGTTCAGGTGTATATCAGTATGTAGTGCCTCTACTTTAAAGAGTCCTCTCCTGCTGATGTTCAGGTGTATATCAGTATGTAGTGTCTCTACTTTAAAGAGTCCTCTCCTGCTGATGTTCAGGTGTATATCAGTATGTAGTGCCTCTTCTTTAAAGAGTCCTCTCCTGCTGATGTTCAGGTGTATATCAGTATGTAGTGTCTCTACCTTAAAGAGTCCTTTCCTGCTGATGTTCAGGTGTGTATCAGTATGTAGTGTCTCTACTTTAAAGAGTCCTCTCCTGCTGATGTTCAGGTGTATATCAGTGTGTGTCTCTACTTTAAAGAGTCCTCTCCTGCTGATGTTCAGGTGTATATCAGTATGTAGTGTCTCTACTTTAAAGAGTCCTCTCCTGCTGATGTTCAGGTGTATATCAGTATGTAGTGTCTCTACTTTAAAGAGTCCTCTCCTGCTGATGTTCAGGTGTATATCAGTATGTAGTGTCTGTACCTTAAAGAGTCCTCTCCTGCTGATGTTCAGGTGTGTATCAGTATGTAGTGTCTCTATTTTAAAGAGTCCTCTCCTGCTGATGTTCAGGTGTGTATCAGTATGTAGTGTCTCTACTTTAAAGAGTCCTCTCCTGCTGATGTTCAGGTGTATATCAGTATTTAGTGTCTCTACTGTGACATGTCTCCATGCTTTAATGTTCAAAAAGCTCTTTTCTCATACTGCCTGTGCTGCAGCACCTCTTTTCACCCTCTGTCTGAAACCAGAGCCTTTCCAATAATCAGGATTGAAAACAAGGCATTTGATACAAAAACGTAAATCCTTTAGTGGTTCGACTTCCACTACATTCAACAGTGAACATCACTAATAAAGCACTCAATGCACTTAGTCTTTTGTGACGTTTTTAAACTCGACTACACATAAAACAATTCAGAGGACATAATTGCTGCAGTCCACCCACTCAGGTTGTATTTTTAGATGATAATTCATATTTTTGCAATAATTGTTGGTTAGTCAACGGGAGTTGCGCCCACCCACCAAAGCACAATGGCTACCAAAGAGTTTGGATATAAAGAGCAGCAATAGTTCAAGATAAATAATTCAACGTTACTGTCATATGCACTATACATACAGCGTAGTTTGGGCAATACAAATCTTAAGTTGGCCCCTTAAACAATGCGATATTCAATATACTTAAGACATAAAAAACACAGATACGACAAAGTGCAAGAGAATGGTTGCAGTCACAAAATGGAGCTGGTAAAATGCCGAATTGAGTAAACTGTAAACATGCAGAACAGAATAAGATAAAAATAAAAACAGAATGCAACATGTCATACTGTACAGTGGAATAAAATACTGCAATGTGTAATAATATATAAATAAATATTCAGCCTGTAAACAAATGCATGTGTTTCAAACATAATTCGACTTATTCACAGAAAGCAAGCTGCGCTTTATTTTGTCTGTTTATCATTTCCCTCCTGCTGCAGTAAACATCGCTCTGTTCTGCCAGAACTACTGTGAATGTGACTATCGGGAGTCTCAGGCTCCTCAATCAATGTGACATACTGTAGAATAAATATAAATGAAATAGTGCAAGAGAATGGTTCACGTGACAAAATAGTAAATGCAGAAATTAGTACATTTTATACATGGAAAATAGATGATTACAGTGGGATAAAATACAGCATATTTAAAATAAAACTAAACAGATGCGTGTTTTGAATATATATGCTGACACACTTTTATTATATCATCGACTTTTCGTGGTCTTGAAAAGCAGTGCCTCAACTTCTCATTCTACGTATTCACAGAAAGCAAAGCAGCACTTCATTTTGTCTCTTTATAATTTAAAAACAACAACATTTACAACTGCCTCTCCGTCCTGAAGCAGTAAACATCGCTCTGTTTGGCACTGGAGCGAACACTGAGCATCATTTACAGAAACGATCCAGTTAGCCTGTCAGGGAGTTCCTCCTGTGAGGAGATTGAGAGCTTCCCTTACTTCCTCCTTCCTTCCCTCCCTCCCTCCTCGATGGGTGATGTTTGGCTCAGCGTTGGCTTAGTTTGATAAATGGCGTCCCCCGTGTTGGCAGCTTTATCTCTGGCCCCGCCAAGTGATCGTCATCTGCCACTTATCAACGCTATAAACACCCCCCACAAACACTCTGTGTGGAGAGGAGAGGTAGAGGGGAGGAGAGAGGATAAGAAATGGGAAGCAAGAAGATGATAGTGAGCGAAGACGAAAGGGAAGAGTGAGAGCAGAGGGGAGGGAGTAGGGCCGTAAGGGATAAATGAAGGGAGGAGGGAAGGAGAATAAAAGAGACTTCAGGAAAGACAATGAATGGTGAAGATTGAATGAGGAGAGAGGAAAGATGAGGGCAAAAGGAGGCGATGTAGGAATTCGGAAGAAGCAACAAATGAGGAAAGGAAGGTGAGAGAAGAGGTAAACATTGAGGGAGTGGTTTGACTTCAACAGAAGGCAACAACACTCTTTACTTTATAAAAATACAAGACGTTTGAGTCCTCCAACGTAATATGTTGTCCAAGCCCACGGAGATGCTTGAACAAAATGCAGTAGAACTGGCCATTTTTATCAAAAGTATTACTTAAAGGGGCCCGGTCTGCTCTGATTGGTTGTTGCGATTGGTCAACTACTTAGATATGTCCCGCCCCTTAGCCTATGACGATCAATGTGTTGGAGCGACAGCCAATAGAAGCACGAGTGTGACTTAGTGATGTCACTATTGCCAGGAAGCAACATAGAAATGACTTAGGTAATTAAAGGGATTCCACCAATTTTACACATTCAGTCAGTTAACTGATCTTTGATGGACCATTTTGGTTTTGTTTTTTCCATACCGTAACGTCCCCTGTCTTCCCCTTTTGCAACAAATATCAAAAAGACCAAACAATAATAAAAGAAATGTAAAAAGAAATGTATGGACTAAAAAGTTGTATAAATCAAATTTGTGTCAGTTTCTTTTTTTAAACTGTCCATTGTGAGTACGGCTATGTACATAAGCAAGTACTATTATGGCTAGATTGTGGTCAATGTTAAAATTAAACAGATGTTGACAGTTTGTACTCAGTAATACTCAGTCTTAGCTCCGGAAAGGAAAAATATCCAAACAATTTTTAGAAGATAATAAAACATTTCTTCGTTATATTTGTAAACATTTAACGGAAGCTTTAGTCAATGTTCCGTTGACATTTAAGAGAAAATGTCAAGTGAATGTAAATTGGGACACAGATTAGTGGGAGGAAAAATTAGAACTGAGGAACATAGTGACTAGGATAGATAGATAGATGGATGGATGGATGGATGGATGGATAGATAGATAGATAGATAGATAGATAGATAGATAGATAGATAGATAGATAGATAGATAGATGAGGACGAAACGAGATAGACTAGGAGTTAAAGAAGGAAAGGATTGAAGAGACATTAAGGTGAAGTGAAAAACGAAAGAGCAAGCGGTGGTGGTGTTGAAAGACTGGAGGCAACATGTGCAGTTTGTCATCTCAGTTTTGGAGCCAGAACAGATTTTTATTTCACATACTGGAGGTCACTTCCATTTGTGGAGTGTAGGGTTTTTACGACTCAAGACTCCATTTCTCAAAGGTCACCTCCACTTGGGGAATATTAGTTTTATGACAGTTCCCTCTCAGGAACAAAACCTCTTTTACACACTTCCCATCTGTTCCCCTGGGAGATCGCCAGTACATTTACTAAAGTACTACACTGGAGTACATTTTTGAAGTACTTTACTTGAGTATTTCCATTTTATGCTACTTCATACTCTTACTCCACTACAATTTGAATACAAATATCATACTTATTACTCACCACATCAATTTGACGACGTTAGTTACATTATATTGCATTATGACGTACTATTATGGAATAAAACACATCGTCCATTACATTTGTTTTCCAATAATGGATCCTTAATTAGAATCCAATGATATTTAACATAATGAGAACTTGTAGGTTTGCTACTTTGGGTACATTTTGGTGCTAATACTTATTTACTTTTACTTGAAGAGTACATATTATGCACTTTTATGTATTTCAGGTTCATATTTGTATTTTTTGTCTCTACTGTTAAATGTTTCCAAGCTTTAATGTTCAAAACAACTCTTTGGGAGTGTGGAGGACACTTTGGGATTTTAGCCTTTGCAGACCATTTACATGCACTAAAACCTATATTATGCACTACAGGGAAGGAAAGAAAACCCCCAAATACACGATAGGGCCTCTTTATATACAGACAAATGTACACAAGCACTATTAACAATAGAAATAAGTTGTTCATTGTTTGCTTTTAATTGGTTTTAAGTGTCCAAGTGAATCATAATTGTTTAGTTTTATTAACTCAAAAACTACGAAAATGCAATCAGACCTCAAAATATTGAAGTAATTTAAACTACACAGTGACATTTGAGCATCAAGCATCATTGACATAAACACAGTCTGTCTTCAGTACTGATATGTTTGATTCATTCATTAAAACATTTGAAAAATCTTAATAAGTGGAGCATCAAATTAAAGTTTTTATCTCCAAATTTCTCAATAATCGTGTCAAATGATCCGAATTCCCCCCTCAATTTTCCATCCAACATTAAGGTAAGACCAGTCCACCCATTATGTATTTTTTCCTGAAATTAGATGTGAATTCCCCTCCAACAGTAACGTAAAGCTAACACGAGGGTCATGGAGTTTACGCCTCCCATAAGCGAATTCATTATCCCGACACAATTACACAACATCAGCCGTAATGTGTTTGTTTTCCTCGTTGTGTCGAGCTTTAATTGATGACATTTACCTTTTCCCTTCTGCTCCATTTGATCCATTCAACGTTTTAAAAGGCAGGTATTAAACACATCTACTAGTTTACATAAACAATTCATTAAGCTGATATGACACCCGGGACCTCGGCAGGAAAACAGATCCCCACCACCCACAACAATTAATGACTTCACATCCATCGACGCCTCGCTGCACAGAGACAGGAAGTGCTGCTCCAATAACAAGCTTTCATTAGCCGCTCACAATATAAACCCCAGATGAATTAGCAATAACCTCAGTTTTTACTGGGAGATTAATTTACATCTACTGGCATTCATCAGAGGTATACATCAGAGGTGTACGAGGTGTACTTTTAATTAAGTAAAAGTAATAATACCAAATCGTAGAAAATACTCTGTTCGAAGTAAAAATGTAAAAAGTCTGGTATTCAAAATGTTACTTACTGTAAGTAAAGGTGAAAAAGTAGTGGCAAAAATATATAAAATACTTAGGAATAATATATTTATATTGTCACTGGACTCTAATTAATGACCCATTATTGGAAAACTAATTGTATTGTGCAGCTGTTAAAGGTGGAGAAAGCTTTAAAGGGGCGGTGTTACGCTGAAATACAGTTCTGATACGAAGAAAGTTAATTTAATGCGCCACTAATCAAGATTGTTTTTATTTTAATGAATGAATCAAACGTATCAGTAGTGAAGACAGACTGTGTTTACGTCAATGATGCTTGATGCTCAAATGTCACATTGTAGTGTGTCTGTGAGGTCCTACTACATTTTCTGAGTTTTTGAGTTAATATAACTAAACATTTATGATGGACTCTTTAAAGTAGAGACACTGCATACTAATTAACACCTGAACATCAGCAGGAGAGGACTTTTTAAAGTAGATACACTGCATACTGATACACCTGAACATCAGCAGGAGAGGACTCTTTAAAGTAGAGACACTGCATACTAATACACACCTGAACATCAGCAGGAGAGGACTCTTTAAAGTAGAGACACTGCATACTAATACACACCTGAACATCAGCAGGAGAGGACTCTTTAAAGTAGAGACACTGCATACTAATACACACCTGAACATCAGCAGGAGAGGATTCTTTAAAGTAGATACACTACATACTGATACACACCTGAACATCAGCAGGAGAGGACTCTTTAAAGTAGATACACTACATACTGATACACACCTGAACATCAGCAGGAGAGGACTCTTTAAAGTAGATACACTGCATACTGATATACACCTGAACATCAGCAGGAGAGGATTCTTTAAAGTAGAGACACTACATACTGATATACACCTGAACATCAGCAGGAGAGGACTCTTTAAAGTAGAGACACTACATACTGATATACACCCGAACATCAGCAGGAGAGGACTCTTTAAAGTAGAGACTAATATCAACCTGATAATGTGCATAACATATCCTCTTAAAATAATAAAGTTGTAGTTACTTATTTGTGTTTACAGATCAAAATGTCCCCATTAATCAACTCCTCTTTCTCCCTCCCCCTCCTTCCTCACCCTTCCTTTATCTCTCTCTCCCCTGACTCTCATTCCCCCCCCCCCCACCCGTCTATCACCCTCAAACCTTCTTTCTCTCACTCTTCACAAATCTCTCTGAGTCTTTCTCTCCTCCCTTAATGGTGTCCCGTCCCCCAGGTGGCCCTGGATGCCATTTCGGCCCCCTGCTTTTGAATTTAATTACACATGGCATTGTCTTCATGAAGCCACCCCTCCCCTCATCCACCCACACACACACACACACACACACACACACCACACCACACACACACCACACACCACAACACACACACACAAACACACACACACAGACACACACACACACACACACACACACACACACACACACACACACATTAATACAACCGAAGCTACCACACATTAATACAACCGAAGCTACTGCATCCTCCATCACTGCAGGCAATAACACCCAGGGGTGAGGGGGTGAGGGGGGGGGGGGGGATCATCGAGGAACAGATTGAAGGCTGAAAAGTTGATATCAGAAATCAAATTAATGCAAGTGAGAGCGAAACCATATCTAATTAAGACGCTTTTGAAAAACTGACAGGCAAATGTGTGTTGACAGAAATACTCGCAGCGTCCATTATGAGATGAAAAGTTCATTTAGTGTGTGTGTGTGTGTGTGTGTGTGTGTGTGTGTTTGTTTTAGGGGGGAACAGTCTGATCTATGTTGGTCATTTGTTGCTAAAACTGGTACACCTTGTTAGACAAATTAACGTAAATGCTTCAAGAATGTTTTGTTAATGCAGCTTTTCTCATATGCATATGATTATTTTCCAAACTATTCAGTGGCATTTTCACGTTTTTTCAATCACACAGGTACAACGCACACACACATAATGCTCATTTGTATGTCTATGTTGCTGTAAAAGTGATATTTTGGCCCTTTTTGTAGCTGAACATCCTAATGTGTGCCCTTTTTTCTAATTTGAAATGTATTAGAGCAAAGGGCTATGCACAAAACCGACGTAATGACACACAATAAATGGGAACGTAGACGAAACAAGACAAAATGAGGCGAATCAATACATTAAAATAATATAGAATAAATGAATTAATTACTTAAAACCTCAGGACAAAGAACATCCAACCCTAACCGTATTATAAATATACAAATTGAGTGTTTCTAAGAGTGGTTATGTGCGGCACATGTGTCTTTATGTAGGGTTGTGTACACATTTGTAATTGATAAAGAAAAGTCTGGTGAAATATGCACTATTTGTGTCCAATATGACAGTTCCTTTAAAATAGATGTTCACATTATTTTGTCGACACTGAACCAGTAAAAAATACCAGTAATGCAGTTTTGTCAACACATTTAATGTCCTCCTGTCCCTTAAAGACCAACAGCTTGGCCTCATATTAAATACTTTCATCTTTTAAAGTATTTTTAAAAGTGCCTTAACTCTGAGCGCTATTTCATCAGCTATGAAACTGATTTGTTAGCTTTAAAAAAAAGTAGTAATAACCATTTTTCCAGACACATGTAATCACTTGTCTGCCAGTTTGTTGCCCGTTTAAAAAAAGCAATCGGTACAGCCTGTATTACTAGACATGTGGGCGGATATTTGTTCATCATTTTCTGTTGCGTCTCATGCATTTCTTCTGTATTTCATATAGTTTACTCCTCATTAAGGCAGAACACTCCTCAGATGTGTTTCTCTGTATCTGGAATAATGACTGGACTTCTTTTAACCTTCCTCTTGCTTCAACTTTGAGCTTTTTTCACATTAGCGAACAACATGATTTCTGCTTGCTTTTTTCTATAAGCTGCAACATTTGTATTTGTATTATCTGCAAGACATTCACTGATTGTTGGGAGCATTGGACCTGATCTTACACAGAAAGGCATGGAGAAAGAAACTAAAAAACACCCAGCAATATATTTTAATTTGCCCGGGGATCTTGGCTCTGATGAACTAATGTGATTACGTCCCTTCACTGTGTAACTGCAGCCATGCTCTCGCTGTTGAAAGATGGCTGTTGTTTTCTTCTAATTATACTTCTCCTGAAATGTACCCGGGAGGTATGGAGGTTCGCTTGGTGGGTGTGGTTTCTGGGTGAAATAACGACCTCTCAGTTGCCCCAAAAGCATCTATTCTGTTGTTGCAGGACTCGTGGAGCCAGCTTGGGCCTTTTTTCCTTTTGTCACCGGTGAAAAATGACGCGTTTCTGAATCCTCGGCACTCGCTGTGTTTCCCTTTAGGCGCCTCAGATACATTGAGTTAACATAAAGCAAAACTCACGGACAGGGGTGACAAATGAAGCGCCTCCGTGTGTTTTGGAGGGAAAATAAAGGGGCCCCTTGTTTTTGTTTTTTTACTAGAAATGAGATTTGGTCCTCATTACTTCCTTCAGGCTCAATTTCTCCCCCCAACTGTATCTGAAAGGCACAATGGAAGATGGAATATTCTTGAGAGTAATCTAGATCATTTCCCTTCCACTCGCCCTCAGTCTGTAGTCCATCAGCAGCTTCATTCCCATTTGTTTCTACATTACAGCTTTTTATTTTCACACCGCACTGCAAGTCAGGGCGATTCGGTTTGATCATGATCAAGCAGTTTCTTAAAAATTGATCCAATTTGGGTTACGGAGAGAAAGCTCGCTGGGGTACAAATGAGGCACCTCGGATGGTCTGATCACGAGCAGTGCTCTCATTCGACTCGGACTCATTTGTAGTCTGCAGGAGAAGAGAGGGTCTAAGCTACATTTTATGAGAGGGCGAGGTGTTGTTGAGGGGGTCCATAGACTTGTAGGTTAATTAGACGAAGGTTTCTGCTTGTGATGGAGTCGCAATCTCTGGTTTGTATCTCAGGGGGAACCAGGGTGTTGCTGTAATATATTCTGATTCCCTCCCAAGAAACATCACGTACTGTAGAGCGCTTTCATGTTTGTTTGTGTTTGGGTGTATCAGGGATTTTACTCTGATGTTTTATCAAGAATTAAATGTGTGTGTGCACGGGTTAATTCTACTGACAATACAGCAAATAAGCAACAATTACATAAAAGATAATTGGATGGTTTGATCTTTTGAGTATCTGCAGAAAGATTTATTTCATATTTTTAGAAGAGGCACTATGCTTTTGGGGGTTTTCCCTTTCATGTAGTGTTATAGGTTTAGTGCATGTAAATGGTCTGCAAAGGCTAAAATAACAGTTTTTACTTCCAGAGGGAGTTTCTCTCACTATGCAACAATAGCGCTTCTATTAGCTAGCGCTCCAACACATTGCACGTGATAGGCTAAGGGGGCGGGACATCTCTAAGCGGTTGACCAATCACAACAGAGCCGGCCAGCTAACCAATCAGAGCAGACTGGGCTCTGGTTTCAGACAGAGGGTGAAAAGAGGTGCTGCAGCACAGGCAGTATGAGAAAAATAAAGAGCTTTTTGAACATTAAAGCATGGAGACATGTCCCAGGAGAGGTACTACAAACAAATATGAAATCACTGGGCATTCTATCTGTCCATTTACTTGATTTTAGTCTGTCTTTCTAAAGAAAATGTGTGCATTAAAGAAGGAAAAATAAACATAGAGTCCATGCATGTTGGGTTTTGCAGGCAGACACACTAATGACGTGGATTTGAGTCTTTATTTTTTCAGATTCTCTCACCAGAAACCTCACGTCGAGCGCTTTCATGTTTGTTTTGGGGTTTTTCTGGCTTTTTACTCAGATTTTGTATCGAAAATTAAATCTGTGTGTCTGTTTTTAGGTGTGTGTGTTGTGCCTGTCAATTAGGCTTTCCTGCAGATGCAACTCAAATAGGTTTTGCCTCACCAATTACCGGGCAGCAGAGTATTTACTTGTTTCTCTGGTCCCAGAGTTTCCTGCTGTTTACCATCTCTGCCTGTGTTTCATTTGAATTTAATTAATCCTTTAGAAACATTTTGGATTAATCAATCCACTGGCACCGCTGCAACTTTTATTCAAAGTAAGTAATAGCTGCCGTTTGAAAGAAAGTGCACAAACAAAATAATTGACAGTATTAGGTGGAAACAAAGTAAGTTAATAAAGCTGAATGAATTATTCCTTTATTTCTAAAAGCCAGTACGTTTAGCTTCAGAACAAAACATACTTCTAAACAAACTACTCCTCACCTTTTCCTGAGTTAGCATTTCAGAAAATAATCTCTGTCAAACAAACATTTATGATACTTACACGTTTTGTTAAGCAGGATCATCTCCACATGTTAACACCAGTTTATGATTTTTGAAGTACAAAAACTCACGTTAGGCTATAAAGGAACTACAGCATGGTCACATGACTTCACGTCACCACCGCTAAGCTAAAGGCGGCTAATGTTGGGCTATAAAGGAACTACAGCATGGTCACATGACTTCACGTCACCACCGCTAAGCTAAAGGCGGCTAATGTTGGGCTATAAAGGAACTACAGCACGGTCACATGACTTCACGTCACCACCGCTAAGCTAAAGGTGGCTAATGTTGGCTATAAAGGAACTACAGCACAGTCACATGACTTCACGTCACCACCGCTAAGCTAAAGGCGGTTAATGTTGGGCGTGATGACGTTAAGTCGTCTCATTTAGACACTTGTTAGGAACCACACTTTTTAAAATAACCAGTGGGGTATTTACTGACACATTTTATGTCATAGAATTAAAATCTCTTCACAGACAGATCTCTCCACAGACCTTATTTAAGGCTAACAACCAAAAACACCCTCAGAAAACCATTGACTTCCAGACCAGGGGACAGAAAGGGGTAAAATGCTGACTAATTTCCAGGTTTTAAATGGAAAATGAGCTTTCTTACTCACTAATTCATACAATAAGTACGCAATAACAGTTGGAAATGTGGTATTTGCCAATAACCATGAGAAAGTACAGCTACTGGGTCAGGGTTACAGCCTTTTAAATCTGTCATTTCACTTTTAAGTAATCAATGCATATTCCCAAATCAACTCTATCCCCTAAAACAATCTGATCCATGTTGCACTTCCTTTCAAACCCCAATCATAATGTCACAACCACCTTTTACCTTTGACGTGAGTGAAAGAAAAACACATGAGATGTAGGCGAACCCAAAAAAGACGTAACAGATGTTTCCGTCAGACACTTAAGCAGAAGTCGATTGAGATGTTCCTCAGTGAACAGAAAAGTGCGACAGTGACAAACCAATTCAGCCACATCAGCTTCTATTTTTCCCTGAAGGAGCCGGGCATGCAGTGGCTTCCTGCTGACAGGAAGTATAAAGACATGTCGGCCCACTCTGCTCCCCCCGGCAAGGTTTCATACGTCTCTGTCCTGGATCAGCAGGCTGTCCTCTATCCACTGTGGTTTATTAAAGAATATGTTACCTAGATGAGAGTATTTTATTAAAGCTATCAATACAGAATCAGAAATAGGATATTTTATTTATCTCATAAAGGAACTACAGTACGGTCACATGACTTCACGTCACCACCGCTAAGCTAAAGGTGGCTAATGTTGGGCTATAAAGGAACTACAGCACGGTCACATGACTTCACGTCACCACCGCTAAGCTAAAGGTGGCTAATGTTGGGCTATAAAGGAACTACAGCACGGTCACATGACTTCACGTCCCCACCGCTAAGCTAAAGGTGGCTAATGTTGGGCTATAAAGGAACTACAGCACGGTCACATGACTTCACGTCACCACCGCTAAGCTAAAGGCGGCTAATGTGGTCGTGATGACATTTAGTCAGGATATTTATTTATCCAGGGAAAGTTTTGGTTTGTGACGGTTGCCCTGTTTTAGAATAAAAATGGTATAAACATTTGATTTAAAAGTTAAAATAAGATATATGTTTATGCTAACATAATTGTTACAGTAAAATGTCCAATAAGAAGGTAAAATAATATCAAATATTGATATGAACATAACATTTAGTTAATGAGAATAAAAGATTAAATAAAATAGAATAATAATAAATACAAATAAAGCTATAAGACATAAGAGTAATAATGTGCCATAAAAAGCATACATATTAATAATATAAACTAAAACGGTCAATAAAAGATCAAATACAATTAATACAAATATTTGTATAAAAATAAGAAGTTAGAGTAAACATTTCCACATTGTACTTAAATATTTAACATGCATATTTTAAAACATACAGTGTTGTGTTAGAATAAATACTTATGGTTGAAGGTTAGTTATTTGTTTAGCACATTTTCAGACACAGAGGCATAGAGTACTTTTCCCAGGAATAGTTCCGATAGTTCCTGGGATTTTGCGTTCACACCAAAAAAAAATCTGGGACTAGAACTTTTTTTCGGGAACCTTTTCACCCTTTTTAGTCCCTGCTAGAGAGCAGGTACTTTCGTGGGAGAAAAAGGTTCCAATTTCTGATTGGCTGGGGAATTGCAAACCACGCCCCGTAAAACTCGGGAAAAGTTTTGTGAAGCCGCCATTTTATTTGCTCGCATTAGCATTATTAGCATTAGCATTAGCCCAGAGAGAGAGACTCACTTATGGCAACACAAAAGAAAACATGGGAGCGGTGGAGTGATGAGGAGGTGTCGGCGTTCTGGCGATTTACTCGGAAATCTTCAGTAGAAGCTGCCCAGTCCCAGCAGCTTCTACTGAAGCCAGTCCCCAACTCCGGGGACTTCGGGTGGCAGTATACGCCGTGAAGTTGTTTGCGGCCTGCCAGTAAACCCAAAGCAGAAGAAGAAGAAGTGACGTCAGCGGCTTCATTTGCGTAATCCTCCCTCAGGGACTTATTCCGGTGTGAACGCGGTCTACTGTACTAGATAGTTCAGGAATTCTGGGAGAAGTTCTGGGAACTATTCCTGGGAAAAGTACTTGTAGTGAAAGCGCCTAACGTGCTTCCCATTGGCATTCAACATACAATAATTTAAAAACAAAACAAACAAAAAATGAATAAATAAATAAAATACAATTCCAGGTTGTATCATATAACACATTTAAAGCTGCCACATAATTGTTTTTTAGGTATTAGAGAGATTTAAATGCTCTCTTTGCCTATAGGTGCATGCATATTATTAAACTTACTGTGTTGTGTTAGCATAGGTTCTAAGTTATATCATATAACAACCTTAAAGCTACCACGCAGAAACATAAAGATGCACACACTTGCATCTATACCGCTATGTGTTGTTTTTAGGTATTAGAGATATTTAAATGTTACCTATAGGTGTGTGCTATGGTTTAATATAGGGAGCCAGAGGGTGATGTTAAAGGTGGATGTCTGATGTTTCCAACATGGCAACACGATGAGTCCTGCTCTGACAGATTGAAGGTCTGATTATAAAAGCTGAATCTGGAGTCAAGGCTTTTCTATTTGCATATCCTTCATCTGCCTGGTGTGTCAACAAAGGAGAAGCTCTCTGTCTGCACACCGGTGTATTCAGATGCAAAGTAAAGTGAATGTAATTATGTTTCCTTTCTCTTTTTTCTTTTTCTTCATAACATTTTAGTCCTGGCTTTAATATGTACGCTGCTGTGAATTTCAATTGTAGCCCTCCATGTATTTCCCTTCAAGGCGGTGAAACAAGAGAGCTTTGTGCAGGGTTTAATTCTATTTGTCTGGAAATGTGTTGTAATGTTTCGCCCGGCGGCTGTTCAGGTTAAGAGTTTTATATTTCATATATGCTACAGTAATAGCTCATTTGGTTCTGGAACGGCAGGATTTATTGTGGAGCCCTGTGGAGGTGTTGTTGGCCTAATTCAGCAAAACGTTTGGGAAGTATCACACATGAAAACCCAACGACATCCCAACATTCAACACTCATTAGCTCAAAGTGCTGTTCTAGGATAGGCAGAGCCATTACAGATGGTTTTAGCAACCCAGTCTCACTTAATAAAAGACCTTAAAATACCTTTTCTGCATTCACCATTTCTAAAATCCCCCCTCTAAAACTAACCCAGTCTCACAACAACGTGTAATAGCTACGTTGGTCGACAGGGCAAAACGTAGTATATTCACAAATAACCCTCTCAAGGAGTGACATGGATACAATATTTGTTCCTATTCATTTCTAATGACCAGAGTCCATGTCACGTGATCGCAAACTTTCCCAGTGAGAAAAAAAACATGGCGGACACCCGATTTATTTTTAGTGGAAAATCCTAAATTGTGGGATAGTTTGGCCGTTATAATGCTTTTTGATTACATTTCTAGCGAGAAGGTTATATTGTACTTTTAGAATCTACGCCCAGTGGATGTGTAGAATCCATAGTTTGATAGATATTATGAAGATTATTTGACACTCCATGTTTTGTTTTTTTAAATATTGTATCCATGTCACGTCTTGAGAGGGTTATTTGTGAATAAACTACGTTTTGCCTGTCGACCAACGTAGCTATTACACGTTTTTTTGTGAGACTGGGTGGTTTTGGTGAGGGGGGATTTTAGAAATGGTGAATGCAGAAAAGGTATTTTAAAGTCTTTTTTAAGAGTATTTCCTGTATGTCCAGCCAATATGGTAAATAGTACATATTTCTTACCTGCTAATGACTCCACAAGCTCGAGATAAAAACTGAAAATGTGACTCTTGATTGATTTGCACACACAAGTATGCATTTCACACACCGCCATGGACATCAACAGTTGCTGTTTTGGGGTGTTTTTCCATTTTACACACAGTGTTAGTATTTGTCAGTATTTTCATTATCTCAAAGTGCTGTTCTCGGATCGGAACAGCCATTACAGATGGTTTCATTCAACAATATGCAATTAAACACCTTCACTTTTTATAGAACATCCATAAACATTCATCTGTTTGCATCTTGCAAATTATTTATCTAATATATCATATTCCATTTACTTGTATATAGACTCTTCTTGCACTATTTCTATTTTATTTGTATTGACATGCACATCTTACAACATTCTCTTGCACTATTTTATCAGTTTTATTTGTTTTATGTCCTATATATATTCATGTTTCGCTGTTGGAGGAGCTTTTCATTGCCATATCTAATGTCCACATGATGATAAAGCCTTGACTCTTGAATCTTTAGGGGGGGAATTTAGAAATGGTGAAGGCAGAAAAGGTATTTTAAGGTATTTTTATAAGAGTAAGTATATACTCTTATAAAAATACCTTAAAATACCTTTTCTGTATGTGACTCAACATCCAATAAGACCATTGACTAACTGTGATTTTAATTTCTTACCTGCTCACCACTCCACAAGCTCGAGATAAAAGCTGAAAACGTGACTCTTAATTGATTTGAACACACAGAAATGCATTTTCACACCACCATGGACTCCAAAAGTGGCTGTTTTGGGGTGTTTTTCCATTTGACACACAGTGTACGGTTACAACAAAACATGGTTCAGTTCATTAATGAATGAGTTTCTCTCTCTGTTCTTGTCTTTACAGTTAAACAGAAAGAGGCTCTGGAGAAAGAAGCTAAGGTCAGCATCCTGGAGGGCGGGATCGCCGATGTGAGTACAACAATTCAGACTTTTTCATTTTAAACCAAATGTGTGTGTGCGAGTGTAACCGGTGTCGATTCGCGGTGTCTGCGTTGTGTTTATGACGTTGATGGACGAGACCCGAGCCAACAGGCGATCTCCGTTTATTCACTGACAATATACAACAAAATCAGTCGTTATTCAATTGTTCTGTTTCCTCTCACCGACTGTTCGCATGTGGAACATTCACAAAAAAGGGAAGAGGAAACATGACGGACACAATATGAAGTAAAGTGACACAGTTCTGGACGTTCTGCCCACTGATTCTAGACCTGGTATTGAACGTTTTATAAATAATTAACCCAGCATTATTAAATACAAAGCACAGAATTATTGAATACAAAACACTACTACACATTAGCACTAAGCACCGCTCCATATTGACAACTGTTACACGAGTGACACATTATCACACAAGTTTTCAATCCATAATGGGACTAAATCCCCCCTAAATGGAACCCAAGTAAGTGGAAAACCCCAACTATGGACACACTGTAAAGCCTGTAGTATTTCAGAACATGACTGCAAGGTTTTTCTGTGAGTCAGACACAAAAACATTAGCAATTTCCAACGCTTCAACTCCATGTTTGTGTACCAGTTCATCCCAAAGGTGTTAAGGGCAGTTCAAGTCAGAGCTTTGTGCAGACCAACACCAAACTGGGAAAACCTTTTTCAAAGTCAAAGTCAACTTTATTGTCAATCTTCCAATTTGTGTGTACAGACAGAGAGATCGAAATACCGTTTCCCACAATCCCACATAAAAAACATACAAATATATATAAAAATATGTATACAAATATGTATATAAACAATCACCAGACATATTTATACATATGCACACATTAAGAGATCAATAAAAGCACAACAATCAATATGTACAAAATAACCGTCACTTCAATATCTTTGGGAATGTACATTAGCGTTTGGATATTGCCCTGAAAACAGAAAAAGAGCCTTTCTCTAAGTGACTAAATGTTGGAATAGCTTTATTGTATGCTGTGGAATTTCTCTTACTTGGAATACGTCGCACACCAAGCCCCACTTTGCGCCTGATTTGGTGTCACAACACTTTACAGATGTGTTGAGATGTGAATCATAATAAAGGCACAGGTCGACAATTGGTGTGTCGACAATTTCATTTAGCTGACAGTTTAATCCAAAGCAACTGACAATAAGCAATCAACAATTATTTTAAAAACCCTTAAAACAGCGAGAAACCTGCAAGTACCTGAGCTTAAACAAACCAATCCATTGTGAGTGCTATTCTGCGTTTGCTGCAAAAACCCAACCTTTCTAAGAACTATATTCAAAAGTAAGATGTCTTTTTTTTACTGTGTTGAAGACGTGTACACTTTCTGATGACTTGATATCAATGGGGAGCTCCTACCACCATTTTGGAGCCAGGAAAGCACACAGGTGTTTTTTTTAGGGGTTCCTGGGTCCATCTTAAACATCTCCTAAATGTAGGAAGAGCCTGATCAATATTATTATTATTATTATTATTATTATTATTATTATTATTATTATTATTATTAATAATGTCCTTTAATAACGTGCAGTTACGTATCCGCCACTACCTTTTTTGCACGACTAAACACTGCTTGTCACTGTACAGTATTTTACATTAATGATGTGACCGTCTATGTTTCCTGTAGATATTTAATTAGCTCTTTTTACTGCACTGTTAGTGTACAGTTTTATTATTGTGCTGCTGTGTTTATTGTATTTCTGTAACTCTGGAACAACAGTTTCTTTCTTATCTTATCTCATCTTACATATCTTATCAATTCAAAGCATGGGTCTATTAGCCACACCACTTGATGCATATTGCAGAATTTTCGAGCAACATTGTCTGTAGTTTTCTCCCTTTGTCTTACTTATTTAGTGGCGTGCGATTTGTCTCATTGAACTTGTACTTAAAATAAGTGAGTAGCATCTCAAGAGAAAGATCTGAACCACATTTCTGATGTTTGGCGTCACCATGGACACCAAACGTTTCTGTTCTTGGGTGTTTCCCATTTTACACACAGTGTCCGGTAACTTAACTTTCTGTAAAACATGTTTCAGTTCATTCATTAATGTATTTCTCTCTCTCTTGGTGTAGTTAAGCAGAAAGAGTTTCCTCCCTTTTTCGTACTTATTTAGTGGATTGTATTATATTTGTATTATGTATTTATTTCAACATGCATACAAATACATTAATCTCAGAGAAGAGAAGAGATGAATTATGCCAGATTTGAGCTAATAGCATAACAATCAACAAACACTAAAAACATTGCATCATCTCTATCACACAAACAATTATAACACATGTTTAAAACAAGATTGTGATTTGTTTAATTGAACTTGTACTTAAAATAAGCGGGCAGCATCTCAAGAGGAAGACACACGTTTAAAACATGAATTATCTTATTTCTCTCTCTCTTCGTGTAGTTAAGCAGAAAGAGTTTTTTCTCCCATTTTCATACTTATTTAGCGCAGTGCGTTCTGTCTAATTGAACTTGTACTTAAAATAAGCGGGCAGCATCTCAAGAGGAAGACCTAAAGCACATTTCTGATGTTTTAGCGCCCACTCCTTCCCTTCCACCTCTCTCTCTCTCTTGGTTTTCATCTCCTTGCATTACTATTCCTCACCATCTCTGCGATAAATAGACTGCTGAGCGTCTGCACTCGCGTATTGATTCAAGAGTTAGTCGGCACAGATGACGGCATGCCATCCACCATGCTTATCAAAGTAGCTGCAGAGAGAGAGAGAGAGAGAGAGAGAGAGAGAGAGACGCTCGGAAATGTGAGGAGAATGAGGGAGAGAGAAGTTGGGAGGAGGGGTGGAATTGAGGGTCTATGGAGGTGATCAATACATAGCTGCAAACCGGAGCCAATTATGGCCAATCGAACCTCTGTTGTAAGAGAAAGAGAGGAAGAGGAGCAGAGAAAATCCCTCCATCACAGAGAGGAATAGTGTTAGAAAAATATCACTCGTCACCAGCTTGAGCTTCAATCTCAGGATCCATGTATTTCTGATCCTCTCCAGAATGGAAGTAGTCATCACATACAGAGCATCAACTAGTTCCTGAACAGTGTCCTTCACATGCTGATATACAAGAGAGGGAGTTACACAGTCACAAGATGGAGGAATACCGGTTCTTGTAGGTAATCATACATCCTGTCATGTACAAAATACTGAGTGTGTTCTCAAAATGTTGGCTTTTTTCTGAAAATCTGAAAATTACGACTTTTTAACAAAATCTAAAAATTCTGACTTTTTCTCAAAATTCTGATTTTTCTTAAAATTCTGACTTTTTCACAAAATTCCGACTTTTTAACAATATCTAAAAATGAGGACTTTTTCGCTAAATCTAACAATTAGGACTTTTTCGCTAAATCTAACAATTACGACTTTCTCAAAATCTTTCTTCAATCTCAGGATCCATGTATTTCTGATCCTCTCAAGAATGGAAGTAGTCATCACATACAGAGCATCAACTAGTTCCTGAACAGTGTCCTTCACATGCTGGTATACAAGAGAGGGAGTTACACAGTCACAAGATGGAGGAATAGAAAGCAGTATTCAATGTTTAGTTCAGATTAGCTCCACGTCAGAAATGATCCTGCTTGTCATATGTCTCTCTCCATAGAGGCTGAATCATCATGTTAATCACATAGCTATCATATGCCTAAAACAGTCCTGATGCTCTTCTGGGTAATCATACATCCTGTCATGTATACAGCTACAGTTGGGATACCTTTGTTATCATGTTACTCTCATATTGGAAGAGTACATTCACTATTTTCCCAACAAAAAGCAAAAAGCAAATCTCAACCTGCAACAAAACATCCATCATCACCCCATACTGTGTTTACTATAGCTTTATCATAAGCTGTGAAATAAGAATATTAGCATACTTCATCATAGCTGACAGGTTAAAAAAAGTGCTGAGGAGGACATTTTGTTTTCCCGCAGACGTGTTTCCAAGCTCAAATCTGTGAGGAAATGTTTGGGTTTATTCTGCAGGCGGAGACATTAATACTTATTTCCTTATTATTGATGCCTGTGCGTACTGTATGCGTTTGCTGGCTTAAAACAAAGAGGAAATGTACGGATCCCTTTGGGGCTTGGAGGAAAAGCAATAAAAGCAATGAAACAGTCGATCAGTAAAACAGAACGTAAATTATTGTGAGGTTGTAAAAGTTAATGCACCTGACAATACAGCATGTGAGGAGCAGTGGGTGTACAGGAAATACATGGAGAATTAATACAAAAACTTGAAATCTTGAAGTATATTTGTCTAATATCTAGTCAGAATATGTCAAAATATTTTTTCTTTCATATTTATTAGAAAATCACCAACTAACATCAGAAAACAGAACACTTTTGAGCTTTTGCGGCTTATATTGTAACAGCATTTCCTGATTCTGGTCAAATATAGTTCAAAATGAGTTCCCCAGCAAATTACAAGATCTGATTTATCTAAATATCTCGTCTTATTTCAAGGAATCTTACCAAGCTAATTTTCATTTGTTCTATTGGCAGATTTTTGCACTTATTTCAAGTGAAAACAACTTATTTTCATTATTGTTTAACTTGCATTTTTTCCAGTGGGGTTACTTAGGGTTAGGGTCAGAACAACTGTTTATATGATCTGAAATTATCTTTTTTTGTATCTGCAGAATGATTTATTTAGAAATCATTAATCCTAATAACATTGTATATTATGTGTTTTTAAATGACATGTTTAAAAACCCAAAGATGAAGATACACTGTATTTGTCTTGATAAGTCATTGGGCAATATGTGTATCTGTCCATTTACTTTTAATTCTACTAATTCAATATAAGTATATACAGTCAACGTACAATAAAAGAAAGTACATTGAAACAGGAAAGCAGAACATACATAGATTATAGCCCTCCCATGAGTAATCAATTCGTTTTAAGTCAAATACCTTTAATCTTAATGCAAAATAACTACAAACCTTACGATAAATCAAATAAGAAATATATGTATTTCCAGTATTAAAGTAACCATGGAACGAGAAACCATGATCATGGAAGTGTTTTTTTATTTAGAAATACAAGAAATTGGTCACCTGAACTGAACGTCAATTTTAAAACTGGTGGTTAACATAAACTTTAGAACAAATATTCCTACACTTTGATTTATATTGTCGCTAAAAAGAGAATACCTGTGAGATTTGGAGATGGTTCAGGGCATTTCATATATTTCAGGTCTGTAAACCTTTCATTGTGTAATAAAAACTAAAGAGAAACCTAGTGGCATGACATTTTTGAAAGACCATCCATTTTGCGTATTTAAGTCTTTTTTTCTAAATAATTAAGCTTCCAAGATTGGGTGAGAAACATCCTGTTGTTACGGAGACTTTTAAACATCTGAGCAGTAAAGGCCCGGACACACCGAGCTGACACCAAAGAACACGTCCTGACGGACCCGACTGTTGTGTCGCCTCGTGTCTCTGCGTCTTGGCCAAACAGTCGCACTGGAACACACCGCGAAGACTTCAGCCGACGGCCAAGTAGCACGTACGCGCTGCGCATGCGTGAGTGGCAATAACTCTCCTTACCAGCAGACGGCGGTAGTGTGTATTCGTCATTCAAAAGAGGCAACCAGAACACAGACTGCGTGATAACCGAGAGAAGAAGAACAGACTGCGTGATATATATACAAACAACAGATAGCGTGCGTTCCATTTTCACTCTCGTCCATCACAGACTGTTTCACATAACGAAAACATGTTTAGTGCGGTACTGGAAAATGAAAAATAATAGCCGTCTGTGTGTGCCTTCTTCACTTCCGTTTCGCTTCTCATGCACTGATTCGCTAAGCTGAACAGCCAATCAGAGTGATTTATTTTGCCGACAGCCTTTTGCCGACAGGAGCGGAAGGTAATAATCTGAGTAGGGCGACAGGACGCTCATCAACGGCCAGACATCTATCGACGGCCGAAATCGGGCCGGTGTGTCCGGGGCTTAAGATGTTTTCTCCATGGAGATCCAATCCTGCTTAAAATAAGAATAAACAGACTTATTAGTAAAGCCAACAATAGCTACATCTAACCACATACTGTAGAAGGAGATATATGCTGCTTTGCATCTCTGAATTGTTGTCTTTTAAACCGATTAAGAGAACATTTTAATATACAGAGCTACAATTACGATGTAATGGCTTTATTGTCATTTGCACACCGTTTACAGTGTAGTTGTTGGCAATGAAATTCAACATAAAATAAATATTAAACACATTAAAATAAATATATGAAGTTAAATAGTGCAAGTGAAATACGGGAATAAGTTAATTTTGTACACGAATAATCAAAGGAGATGAGACGTATTGTAAAAAGAAATACTGTACAGTAGAAAAATGACTTCTTATGGTAATACAAAGCTACATTTTATGTGATAAAAGGCGCAGTAGCATTCTGACAGTTTACACACACACACACACACACACACACACACACACACACACACACACTCTCATATGTGCTGGCAGGAGCTCAGAAACTGACACAAACTCACAGAAACACAAAGACACTGGCAGAGAGGTTCAGTCTTTGTTCAGCGCCAACAGGTGAAGGTGAATGTCAGACAGTGGGGGGGGGGGGCTTGACTGAAAAGTGTGTACATTTCAGTGTCTTTTCATGTTCTCCTCAGAGTGTGTGAGATATACATGTGTGTGTGTGTGTGTGAGTGAGTGTGTGTGTTTCTTTCTTGTGCTTGCGTGGGTACATGTGTTCCAGCTGTTTTTTTGTATTAGTGCCATTGTTCCTGTGAAGTTTTGATTCCTTCTCAGCTTCTCTCACACACACACACACACACACACACACACACACACACACACACACACACACACACACACACACACACACACACACACACACAGACACACAGAGACTGAATCAGCACATCTGTTTATTCTTCATGGGTCATTCATTTCGTGAGCACGCTTTCAAATTCCTCACATATCGCGTTTCTGAGAAATTGAAACATTAATTTGCATGTTCTTCTCATGGCTGCTTTTTTTTGCTTCTTTGGAATTCAGGACAGCAAACGCACTGAAGCTTCAGTAGACATATTGATTTAATGGTGGTGGTAGGAATATCTGTTTTTGTAACTCCTGAATGAAGGCAATTTACTAAATAAAGGCAGTTGAATAAATCAGGGGAAATGCATAATAAACTAAGAGCAGGGACGAGCAGTTTGTTGAAAGGGTTAATAAGAGAAGACACTTCGTTTAACAACTAATTGAGATGCAGCTGAAAAACCCAATTGATGTGCTGCAAAGACTTTGATTTGACACCAAATTCATCTGAAGAAACATTACGAAACCTCACCATGTCTTCTTCCATGCTTTCACCGTGGTTAGTGCCAACATACTTTTCTTTTTAAACGTAAAAATACATTAAAAACCCACTGATTAGTAATTTGTGTCATGAAAATACATTTTATTCCCTCAAGTTATGAAGTAAAATGCAGGAAAGTAAATACAAAATAAACAGCATAATTATCACATTTCTCACATTATTAACACAAATGTTTAACTTTTGCAGGTGTACCGAATAGAGTGGTGCGGGAATGAGTCCTTAATGAGTTTAATGAGTCAGCATTTTACCACTTCCTGTTTCCTTTGTCTTAAAGTCAATGTTTTTATGAACATATGTTGGGTAAGAAGCCTGAAATGAGGTCTGCTGTTAACAAAACACATATTCAAATAGACTACATCAAATTGATCTTAATTCAGAATAATAATCTTTTTGAAAAGCTCAAACTCTATGTGTATATACTATGGTCTGGTTTTCTTATGAAGCCATTTGAGTAGAAATCGTAAAACCCAGCTATAAGTCAGCCTTTCAGCACATCCAATGGTAAACTCCCATTGGATGTTGTGATGGGAGTCCTTGCAATGCTAACTTGTCCTCCAAATCATCATTGCACCGCTCTATAAAGTGGCCAATGTGCCTTTTATTCGAATGACATCTGATAACCCAATCCATTTCTGCTGGATCAGGAGATAATACACACGTTGTTTTGGATTAATTTCTCACGCAGCGACTACTCAATGGGCTTCAATGGTATCCAAGCCTTTTATTAAATTAGCCAACATCCTCATTTACGATCTTTTCTAAAGGTTCGTACGACACACTGTTGCTTGTTAAATGATTTCAACGTCTCTGTATTTTCCTTCAGTTTGACCACCGTTACCTCACGGGGCTTCAAGGCTGCAGAGAGCTGTTGTTTCCATACTGAGACTCGCGTCTAATTAAGAGTGTGTGTGTGTGTGTGTGTGTGTGTGTGTGTATGTGTGTGTGTGTGTGTGTGAGGAAGGTAGGTAGGAGATAAGGTTGCCTTGGCAGCAACCAGATTATAATTGTCCTGGAGTGGCACTAATCCCCCCCCCTCAAACCCCGGCCAGCTCGTTTTGTTCAGCGCAAATCAAGGCGCTTCCAATCCGTCCGTCTGAGAGAGAGATTTCACAAACATTGGGAGGCAGGGAGCTAATGAAACAAAAAGGGAAAAAAGCAATAGTAGATGGCCCTTTCCATCATCACTTCACACACACACGATACAAGAATACAGACACACACACACACACACACACACACACACACACACACACACCGAGAGACTTGCATGGTGATCGAAATGACATCACTGCCTTGAGCGAGAGAGCCGTGAACTCATCAGCTGCTGCAATATTTGGTTTGTTGGAGTGCACATGTTACGACATGTCAAAGTCAGTGAGAAAAAGTACTTTAAGGTATACAGTAGTTAGGATGTTCTTAAGTGTGGTTGTAGGAGGTACTTTTACATTAATGTAATCACCACATTCAAGACCCTCCTCAAAACCCACCTTTTCAAATGACTCACTGTAGTGCTCCCTGTCATATGTTTCCCTATCATTTATCCAATTGAATTGTCTTCTCCATGATGGTATGTTTGTGGTTTTGTCTCATGTTCTGTTGTCTTTACCTCTTAGAATATTTAACACATTGTACGGTGCCCTTTGGTGTCATGAAAGGCGCCTTAAATAATATTATTATTACCTACGTTGGCGGTCTGCATGCCCCCAGTTAGGTGTGACAGAGAACAGTATTGCTGTGGACGAGCAGCAAAACATATTTTACAATACATTTTATTTAGCTTACGCTTTTATCCAATGCGACTTACAATAAGTGCATCCAACCGTGAAGATACAAACGTTAAAAAGCAGGAACATTAGCTCTCAATAAGCCAAACCATTGTACGTGCTTCTGCATTGGCCGAAAACAAGCCAAACTGTTATAAATGCCAGGTACAGGGGTGCAAATGTCCCTTTTTTATTAGTTTTATTGGCCAAGGTTAATTTGAAACAGGAGGTTTTTAGTCTACGACAGAAGATGTGTAGACTTTCGACTTTCCAAAGTCAAAGGGGAGCTTTTTTTAATACCATTTTGGAACCAGGTTGGCAAGCAAAGGCATGCCTGAGCCAGCCAAAATAAAGGTTCATCTAAAAAAGACCCAATTTAAAACCGACCTCTACACACAGCCGGAGGGTTTAAATCATAGACTGTAAGGTTTAAGCTCTCCTCTCTCTCTGGCAAAAACAGGAAATATTGTCACTTTTCGTAACAACGGTTTCAAATCAGAATCTCTCGGACCAAAAACAAATAAAATACTCATTATAATAAACCTCCTAACAGCTACATTTAAGTTTATTTTTCGTATTGTTGTTTGTTTTTGCAACAGTCCCTTTTAAAAATACAATCAAATGTAGTTTAGCGTTTTCTGGCTAGACACATGTATATGATCCTAAGTAAACATATACAATTTATACTTCAAGCTAACATCATTATGACAAGACTAAAGTCTCTTGATTAGTTGATGTTTGCACAGACCTGCTTATAAACAGTGTGTTTCATGGCGTACACATATAGCGTTACACAACAGCGAGGGCTAGAAACCGTGGATGTATAATAAGAACTGGATACAGCGTGGGGGGCGGGGTCTCGTTCTTTCCTATGAGAGCTGCTCATTGGCGCATGAGGACAAAATGGCCCAACTTTTGAGTGAGCGAAACGTCACAGATTACCCATCATGCCTGGCTGTCAGAGCAGAAGTACCCGTATGTGCAGTGCACTCATAGAGCATGCGCAGTTGAGTCGCCCCTTAAGCCCCGCCCCCTGAGCTCCCACTCTCAAGGTGCGTTTCACTTCGGTTAAATTGATTCCTTGCGTCCCTCACTTGCGTCGGTTCCCTGCGACTAGTCCCTCCCACCTGGGAAGCATGGAGAGACGCAAGGAAACCACGAGAAGCAGGGAAATGAGTTTTAAGAGCAATGGGACGTCGTTTCCTCCGGAGCGTCACGTGAAGCGACGTCCGTTTGTGATGACGCCGCACAGCTGATCGTCTGACAGCAGCCAGATCAGTGCATGCGCTGCATCGTCCAATCAGTGAGCGATACACAGTAAGGGGGCGGGGGGAGTGTCTGAGGATTTCACCGGAGGATGGTCTGGTAGTTTCTCGATTATCGCTCCTCCGTTATCGCTCCTCGATCCTCGGCCCTCCGGCACAAATAAGGCCACTGGGACGCTACTCAAGATGGCGAAGACAAATCAACTTCCGGTGATACCGAGCCCGAGGAGCGAGGAAATGACAAATAACCGAAGTGAGACGCACCCTCTGATGCGCGTTCATAATGCCGAGGAAAATAACTCTCAGAATAACGTTATTAGCACATTTTACAACTTCAGGACCTAATGTTTTTAATAAGGGCTATAACATAGTTCTTACTGGGTAGTTTATTTGGTTAAAAATAAGGATTTACAGACCACTCCTTCCCAATGTTAGTCAATGGGAAAGAGTCTTTCTGGGGCCAGGGACGTCACGGACTTGCAGTACCGCCGTTTGGACACAACTAATATTTTCCTCAGAGTCCGGCGCACTTCCTGGGGGCTTGCTAGATACTTCCCACTCCCCCCTCTAAACCTAAATTGTGTGTACAAATATGTAGAATCATATATAAATATCTTGACATACCAATACAATACTATTGGTAAAATAACATAAAGTCATATAAATAAAAAAATGCATACAGCTTTATGCGTTTTTTCTTCCTTTTCCATAACACCAGCCTCATAACCTTCGATAACGCTGCTCTACTTGCTTGTAATCTCCACCCTAACTAAAACTGTTTAAACATCGCTGTTAGCTAATCTTCTCATGCAACAAACAGATAAAAAACTGCTTGTCCAATTTGTGCATTTGTCACATTATCCAATGCACGGTGGAGGAATGTAATCTCCACCTAATCCGTATCCACGGCAGATAATCTGGCTTTTAAAGTTCCTCCTCATTTCACAGTGTTGCAGGAGATTTCTGCAGAGTAGAAAAAACTCTCAACCTGGCAGAGTTGTTTATGTCCTGCTGCCCCTGAATGCACCACAATGAACAGCTTTCAGAGCGATTTCACTGAGAATATATTCATGTTTTCTATGGGTTGGAGGAGAGTGATAGCATCGCTCGTAATGACACGCTATTGTTTTGTGCTGCCTGCCCAGGTGCCTGAAACAGAGCTGGATTTCAAAGAGAATATTCATGAAGCAGACACACACACACACACACACACACACACACACACACACACACTCTGAATCAAGGCTGTCTGTTCACCACGGTATCTGTAATTTTCATCACAAAGAGGAAAATAAATCATAGAGGACCAGAACAATGGCATCCATGTGAGCTTGTATACACTGCATTACCTGCGTGTGTCTGAGTGCACCTGATCGCACACACACACACACACACACACACACACACACACACACACACACCACACACACACACACACACACACACACACACACACACATCTGCATCTGCATCTGCAAATGAAATGGAGAGGCTGTTGAAGTGCTGGCTCGCCTTTTTCCTCCGGACGAGACATGAAGCCTGAATGTTCTTTGATATGTTAATGCCTGCTCACCGTGGGGGCCTCGAGGGCCAGATGCATGCTGGGGGATATCGGTGTCAGTCATATTGTGAGGATCTACCTGTTTTAAGAGAATTAGTCACAGAAATTGTGGTTTATTTCCCTCTGCTATGGATGTTAATTTGGTCAATTTGTAAGGCTATCTAAGACTTTTAAGAGTTGTTGTTGGTAAACACATTTGTTGATTCTTGCATAAATCCATTGTTTTGGCTTTGGCAACCTCTCTCTCTACATCCCAACTTCCATTACAGCACCTTTCACTTATCCAAAGCGACTTACAATAAGTACATGTTACTCTCAATTAGCCAAACTGTTCAGACTGCTACGTACAAAAGTGAGAATTTGTTGTTTTGTTTTGGCTGTTCCACCATTTTGGAGCCAGGATAGAAAACAGGTGTTTTGATTGAGTGGAAAACCCATTTTCTTCCCACTTGCAACACACTTTTGTTTCTCGTAGACTAGCTTTAGCAACCTCAAAGGGAGGTTAAGGCAGGTCTTTGTCATTCAAAGATGTGACTTTGACATCTTAATATGCTGTTTGCACAATCACAGGTTAATGTTGCTTTCTTTGAATCTTGAGTTAACCAAGTAGCTTTGGCATGGTTGTTTCAAATCTCAAAGTAAGGCCATTTAACACATGAAATAGTTGTTTCTAACGAAATTGACTTTCATTAATCCATCTTTGTGGCTATTTCAAAACGTTCCTACTTCTCTCTTGCAACACATTTTGGATTTAAGACGGGCTTTAACTTCCAATACAATCTGTGTTTAACTCATATATGCCTTAAACCCTGCATCTTATAAAACCATGTCACAGCTTGTACATACTGTAACTCATATATGTGAATACACTGTAACCTCATGAGCACTTTATCTACTCTTTGCACCTTCTGGTTGGATGCAAACTGCATTTCGTTGAAGTTTATCTAATTTAAAATGGGTGGTTAAAGGGAGATGTTATTGCGTTCATAGCGTATGATTTTTGACTCCTGGGAATAGCCGTTTGCATAATCCTACGTAAAGATTACATTGCTTTCTTTAAACGGTGAAAAGGACAACCGAGTAGCAAACTAAGCAAAACCTTCACAGTTGTTTTTAGGAACAACCATTTTCTAACCTTTTTTGTTGTTGATGCATAAAAATCGAGCGCCTCAATACCCGCCAAGTGCCATCGTAGTGTTTTTCTACAGCCTTTGATTTCCCTTCCTGATCAATAGGAGTAATTCACATTTTTAAAGTGCAGAGAGAAGCTGTCTGAGGGCTCTGCAACCCTGTTAATTATTATTTGAAATGCTGCACATATGCACAGAGGACCAGGTTATCCAAGTGTGTCTTCTGTGTATCTTTACATTATATTCTATCTTATGTATATACAGTATATTATAAGCCCATATTCCTGTATACTGCAGTATTTTTGACCTTTTTAAAGAACATTTTTAATCATCCAGAATAGTGTATATTGTTGATATTGTTTATAGAGATTGACATACAATTGTTAACTCTTTTGGAAGCATTTGTATTTTAATGTTGAACACACTGGTCCTGTAACAAATAATTTCCCAATTTGGGGAATTAATTGTTTTATTGTTTATTTGTTTATTCCACACATGGCAGTTATTTTAAAACAAAACATTTTTTTTATTGCGCAAGGTGGAAAGGAGGAGGGAGAAAATCTTATTTTACCTGCATCTTCTTACAAAAAAACAACAAGAAAAAATGAAATAACCATAACAAATATTCTTTCAGTCACAGTTGCTTAAAAATACTGAAACATAAAACCAGAACACAATCAAAGTTAACTTCATACTGTCTAACTACGCTTTCTTTATACATTTTCTCAAACATTAATACAGTATCTATCTATCTATCTATCTATCTATCTATCTATCTATCTATCTATCTATCTATCTATCTATCTATCTATCTATCTATCTATCTATCTATCCATCTATCCATCTATCCATCTATCCATCTATCTATCCATCCATCCATCTCTATCTATCTATCTATCTATCTATCTATCTATCTATCTATCTATCTATCTATCTATCTATCTATCTATCTATCTATCTATCTATCTATCTATCTATCTATCTATCCATCTATCCATCTATCCATCTATCCATCCATCTATCTAGGCTCTGAATGGGCTTTTGAGGACAGTGCAACAGTGTGGATCTCTCAGACAAAATGCACTCTTTGGCGGACACACAGTGTGAAATGACAGCATCAAATCCTGCTAATATGCACCTGTAGGCTGGAGCTAATGTCCTGAACACTGAGCTGTGATTCAGACCGGACGACACACTGTTGTCTCTACACATCGCTGAGCAAATGGACTCTGAGATGGCCTCTCTAATTAAAGTACGCTCATGCCTGGTTACCCAGTGCAGTCGTAGTATGATAGGAGATGGCTAGTGTTAACAGATAAGTCGTTAACATCGAAATGAGCGGCAAATGAGGATAAAGATATCACAAAACGCCCAAGAAACCCTCAAAATTAACGAGGATACATTTGATCAAGAGCAACAGAGGAGGATCCCTCTCCCAGGATGGATAGATGTCGTGGTTACAGATTAAAAAGATAATTATTTTACAACGTATGCAGTCCAAATGTTAGAGAAGATAATGTGTGTGTATATATATATAGGAAAACGTATTTGGGGATGTCTTGCAACTAGTCCAAAACCTACACAACCGCGTGTTGCATCCTCTGTTTTTAACAGAAATGCAAGATAACCATTAGATTATGTATTGTAGACAAAACCAGGCCAGAAAAATAATTTATTTCATCATATAATGCTTATTTTCAGCTTCATATCAGTATGTAGTGTCTCTACTGGGACATGTCTCCATGCTTCAATGTTCAAAAAGCTCTTTATTTCTCTCATACTGCCTGTGCTGCAGCACCTCTTTTCACCCTCTGTCTGAAACCAGAGCCCAGTCTGCTCTGATTGGTTAGCTGGACGGCTCTGTTGTGATTGGTCAACTGCTTAGAGATGTCCCGCCCCCTTAGCCTATCACGTACAATGTGTTGGAGTGCTAGCCAATAGAAGCACGAGTGTTATATAGTGATATTATTATGTTACAGTAAAGAAAGGAGTCCAATGGAGGCGTTTAAGGGGGGGGTGTGTGGGAGAAACTACCTCTGGGTCGACTTCAGGATTCCAAAGGAAGGAGAACTCCAAAAAGCAGAATAGGGTCTCTTTAAGGTGCTTGTGCAAATCTTTTGGTGGTTATTTATCGACGTGTTCTTCCTCTGCACACCTGCCTCCCAGAAACCCCTCCCTCTCTCCTGGGGGTGTTGCCCACACACTGCGTGACATCTGCAGCTAAAGGTTCATGTTAGCTGCGAGCCTCCACACTGACAGGCAGCCTCTGAGAAGCTGTTACCCAGAAACAGAGCACCCCGGGTGGGCACTGAGAGGGCTGTCAGGCCCCCGAAGCACCTGACGTAATTACCCCCACCCACAGCAACCATTACAAGCTCCCCAGAATACCTCCATCACTTCTAGCAGAATGCATCAGGCTGATGGAGCTAATGTGTGATGCTGGACTGATCTGTTTATACAGCTGTGTGTGTGTGTGTGTGTGTGTGTGTGTGTGTGTGTGTGTGTGTGTGTGTGGTGTGTGTGTGTGTGTGTGTGTGTGTGTGTGTGTGTGTGTGTGTGTGTGTGAATGCATGCATGCATCACATAATGTACACTTCAATCGCACATCTTCATGAGCATTTACAGAAACACCTGAGGAGGAATAAAACCCCATGAATTTACAATCCTTGTAGATACAACATGTAGTAACACTGAATCGGATTCATTTTGATTTATTCTTGAACATTTGCTTCCTTTCTATATTGTATATAATTTTAAAAGGAATTGGCTTTATTTTTTACATTTTTGACTGACTATTTGACATTACATACCTACTGTGCACCGTCATAAAGAGTCACATTGAAGAGAAAGTGTGTTTGGCACGTTCTCCAATATGAATATATGGAATGAATGCAATACAAATGTGTGTGCTTCAGTGTACCTTATTAAGAGGTACATATCACAATACTTAATCAAGTAAGTAGTCTAATGTCTTTGTAGGTGCCATAACGCTACTTGGCTCAAATTCATTATTATTATTTATTCGTTTACGTCACCTTTATTTTTTGTTGAGCACTTCCGGTAATTGTCACATGGGTGTGGTTTGGTTATATAAGTCACCTGTTTGATGTCGAGTGCAGATGACAGAGGTTGAGCTTGTGCTGTTACTTTTTCTGTTGACCATATTTGTCCACAGATACTATGTTTTGATTTTGTTTATTAAATATCCTTAAAACGATATTGCTTCAACATGGACTTTCTTTTCGAAAAACGCGTCACAGTTAGAGCCAAGTTTAGCCTCTCGGCGACTCAAATGTAACTGGAGATTGAGCCGCCACAATCTTGGCAGTATTTTTATGTTTTTTTTTTTGTCCAAAGTCTGGGCAATTTATGTCATAATTAATAAGCATGTTCAGACATAATCTGGTTGCATCCTATGCATGTGTGTATTTTTAATGTGTGTACCATAACAGAGTGGAAACCGGTTAGGGTCATCTTATCTTTTCTCTCTTAATAGCATTAGTTATTTCAAAGTTAGCTATATAAAACTTTACACATAAAGTGTTGGCAGTTCAATTTAAACTCAAGAACATAGTGTAAGCCACAGACAAAGTGATATCCTAAATCATATCATCCTAAGAAATAAAATCATTTTAAATCGAACTTTCAAAAAATAAATAAAACATTGTATCTCGGCTAGGTAGTTTACACTTCAGACTTTCTGATTAGCCTTCATTTGACCTTCTTAAATTGTGCGAATTCCGTTATTTGTGCCGGGGAAAGGTAACTTTTATTACAAAAACTAAAGGAATTGTTGTCGTTGTTAAACCTTCACATGCATGTCAGCAACACTAGCTTCTTTTGCTCAGAGATACTCAAGGGCTACTCTGAGTTAATTATATAGTGTGTAAGACGTTGTCCTTCACCGCCTGAGCTCTCAGGATTGTTGTACATTCAGGAACACGCACGCACGCACGCACGCACGCACGCACGCACGCACGCACGCACACGCACACGCACGCGCACGCACGCACGCACGCACGCACGCACGCACGCGAGCACGCACCACGCACACACACACAATCCCATATGTGCTGGCAGGAGCTCAGAAACTGACACAAACTCACAGAAACACAAAGACACTGGCAGAGAGATTCAGTCTTTGTTCACCGCCAACAGGTGAAGGTGAATGTCAGACAGTGGGGGGGGGGGGCTCCTCCCCCTCAGTGGTGACGGCCTTGAGTCCCATTGTGTTCTCCGCTCGGCACACACAAGTTCAGCTGCAGTTCACCGATGCAAAGCCTGCTCGATGCTAAATTGAAATCCACTTATATGAAAAAATTACAAAAACTGACATCATACTCGACCTGTTTCTGTTTGCTTCCTTTGTTTTGAATTTGCTCGCATGTATCAATCGAATCTACAAATGTAGGCGTCAGTCAGTGTAGCTCTGAAAAGATTATCCTCCACTATTAATAATGATGGCTCAAAACAAGTGTCATCTCTCCACATCTGCACTGTTTTCAGCCAACAACAACCATTAAAGAGGCCCTATTATGTTTATTAGGGTTATCTCTTTCCTGTAGTGTGTTATATAGGTTTTTGTGCATGTAAATGGTCTGCAAAGGCTAAAGTCCTGCATACAATCTCACACTTCTCTTGGCTAGCGCTCCAACACATTGTACCTGATAGGCTAAGGGGCGGGACATCTCTAAGGTGAGGTGCTGCAGCACAGGCAGTATGAGAAAAATCAGAGCTTTTTGAGCATTAAAGCATGGAGACATGTCACAGTAGAGACAAATAATACTGATATACACCTGAACATCAGAGAGGACTCTTAAAGTGAGCTCTACATACTGATATACACCTGAACATCAAGAGGGAGACTCTTTAAAGTAGAGACACTACATACTGATATACACCTGAACATCAGCAGAGAGGACTCTTTAAAGTAGAGACACTACATACTGATATACACCTGAACATGAGCAGGAGAGGACTCTTTAAAGTAGAGACACTACATACTGATATACACCTGAACATCAGCAGGAGAGGACTCTTTAAAGAGAGACACTACATACTGATATACATCTGAACATCAGCAGGAGAGGACTCTTTAAAGTAGAGACACTACATACTGATATACACCTGAACATCAGCAGGAGAGGACTCTTTAAAGTAGAGACACTACATACTGATATACACCTGAACATCAGCAGGAGGGACTCTTTAAAGTAGAGACACTACATACTGATATACACCTGAACATGAGCAGGAGAGGACTCTTTAAAGTAGAGGACACTAGATACTGATATAAGGGTTGTGTTGCCTTCACTCTGCCCTCTTTGAACCTGCCTCCCTTTATAAATCTTCTTAATAGTGAAAGAAATGAGACCCACCATGGCGAGAGACTCAGTCGTCATCAGCATAGAATCACATTCCCCACTGCTCGAGATCACAGGAGCTTTCAGAGATATGATAAAGAGAGCAGATTCATTCCAGCTAATTGCTCACCACACAGCTCATGCTGGGACTAAGAGGACATTAGCCAACAGGAAGAAGACAAACACCAGTTAGACAAATAAGTAGTCTATAATATGCAAAAGAAACGACAGAACAAATGGGAAGACAGGGTTACTGCTGGGATTGCAAATGTGAGGCAACAAAAACAGAGGGAGATATATGTTGTATTGTGATTATTTCCTCAATAAATGTTGTATAGATTATCTCTAATCAAAGTTAAAGCATTTTCTAATAATCAAGTCTTTTCTTGTAGTGCTTTTTAAACATTTTTAACAAAGAATATACCCAAGCCTTGGAGACATCACTCATTCCTTATGCAAAAAAAACGAGACAAAAGTTGTTTTCCTTCTTCATTTTTCTTTACTAAAACCTAGCCTTACCTTTTAAATAAAACTATCATTTTTGTGTGGCACATAATTAACGGACCCAACCATGTCCTGAAATCTGAATGGTGATCATAAAATCAGAGAAACAGGGTCCCACAATGTAACAAAAATAGACTGAAGCATCAGTCAATCCTACTATTAGATACACAGTTTGACCCCAAATTAAATGCACGTTAAAGGGTCTTGAAAAAAGACCTTGCCGATGATATAAATTGAGCTGCTTTGATGCAAGCTGACAATAAAGTGTCAATAACATCATGAAAGTGTTTGAGCTACTGAAGGTTTTTCATGCTCTCTTACTCAAAAATACCTTTTACACAGGAACATAACGTCAACATCTGTATTAAGGACACAACTCTGTGTTGCTTTTGCTCGACTTCAAGTATCATATATTCCTACTTTTCCTCATTCTGGATGCACTACAGCTCAAATAAATACAGTTTAGCTGCTGTGGTAGGAGGAGCCTGTGACCTAAGATTTTCATCGTCATAACTACACTGTAGCTATGTTCGTATGACAAAATTAAAACCTTGAACCTTGGTAGAAGTTTTGCACGGTTCCCAAATTGCTTGTTGACCTCTAGCAGTCAACAAAAGCCTCAGCGAACACGCCGTGACGTTCGGTATGAAAGGAGACGAAGAAACAGCACGATACTGTCGGTGACCTTTGAGTCCCGGAGGCTCCCTGCAGGAGTTTCTGGAGCTGAAGTTTAAACCGCTTCAAATACTGCAGGCAAGAACACAGAGCATATGGGATCTGACACTGGTTTTGTGTTCAGACTGGAGCAACAGCTGATTAAATATATGTATAATATACGTCTTTTTTTATCAACACTTCACTTTAGAAACTCATTTATTTAAAAACATGCACGGAAAATGAGAGTTTCGTGTTCAGACGCTGGAAAAGAATCAGCTCCAGTTTTAGTTAATTGTGAACAACAGTAATGACTGTTGTTCAAAATAAATATGCATTATAAAGGAGACAAGGCGATAAAACTTCATGGTTTTCTTGGCCCACTACGCCACCACAACAACCCATAATGATAACGTTTTATGCTTAATTGACTGTACTAATATAGCGCTTTATCAGGTATTTTAGAGCCCTCAAAGAACTATTAAATTAAATGTACATTCACCCTTTCACACCTCGTTCAAACAGAGCAGTACCAATTGCTTTTTGGAAACCAACATTCACACACCGCTGTTGGCACGAACACTAGTAAGACAAATAATATCTGAAAAGCCAATCACGAGCAATTTAGGGTGGAATATCTTTGCCAAGGATTCATCGACATCGAACCAACAACCTACTGGTTTAAAGACCACCAATTTTAAAAGAAGTTTAATAATAATAGTAATAATAAAGCTTTATTTATAGCACTTGCAGCTCAAAGCGCTTTACAAAATGACACATCACAAGTTAAAAATAAACAACAAGAAATTCCCCTCAGATTATTTGTTACGAACTTTAAAAGGTACATGCAGCGGCATATAACATTTTATCAGGTTAATAGACACAAGGAGCTAAGATGTATGATAATACAAATAAAATAAATAATGATTTCTCTCCGACAGATAAGACACAAGACAACTGAGTCGATGTAACAATATAAAACCCCGTGAAACAAAGTGAACATAGGTACAACAGAAATACAAATTGCCAGATTGAAGAGGTAAGTTTTCTGAAGGTGGTGAGGTCAGTGCAGTCTCTGATGGATAAGACCTATACAATACATACAACAATATAAAAGTAGGTCAATAATAAAGAGTAAATGAACATTTTAAAGTGGGGGGTTGCTAATAAAAAGCTAATCTAAAAAGATGTGTCTTTAGCTGGTTAATGTGCAAAACTTCATCGCACTTCAACCACCATTACTGCTGTTCACTGGCACTTTGGGTCCTTTGAAAACTGCCTTCTCCCCCTGTGCACAAATAATGTTTTCGATCGAGCAATCTCCCAAAAGGTCTGACCTTGGCAGCTTTATCAGGTGACGTATAATTTTAAAAAGATTGCATTGTTTTTTTGTTTTTTTTGTAGACCAATACCAAGTGCTTTTAGCAGGACCCCAAACACAGCAATCCTCTCTACCTTAAAGCATCGGGGCAGATTGTAGATTTCAGCAAATTCATCATTTTATCCTGCTTTGGGGAAAAAAAGATAGGGATGTTGATGGAAATATATCTGTTATCTCTCAGAGGGCATCTGAGACAGGGCACCCTGACTCAATAAAGTATGGAAGAGGTAGAGGAATGAGTCGTAAATGAGTCAGCATTTTAGCACTTCCTGTTACCTCGTCTTGAAGTCAATGGTTTTTTGAATGTGTGTTTGGTTTGAGGTGTGTGTGGCGACGGGCTGATTGTCAATCAATTACAAAATACCGCAATTAGAGGGTTACATCTCGGCCATTACATAGGAATGTTGTCAAGTACCATTTTACTGCTGAAACAAACTAAGTAATGTTACACAAATATTCATGTTTCCCACTTGCTTTATTAACTTTTTTGTAATGCATTGGATATCTAATTGTACCTAAAACAAACACTTGTTAAATATTTAGTTTCAAAGCTTGACACATTTTCATCCTAAATCCTTATCTGAAAAGTAACTAAAGCTGTAGTGGTGTAAAGTCAAAATAAAGTATTTCAAAATTGTACCAAAGTACTCTTCATTACTTTCCAACACCGCTAAATGGAAACAGGTGTGGAAGCGAATGCATCGATGCTTAGAACATCTTCATGCACATATTTTCTTTTTAAAGTTCACAACACATTTGCACCTCTTTACCCATTTAAATTCTGGATCACACCACATCCTCAGCTCTTCGTCCGGACACTCTCCTCCCGGCACGCGGCGTCTCATTAGCATTGGCTGGGTTTCCTCAGATTAGCCGTAATTAAACTGTGAAATTGGAGCCGTTACCTTAACTCAGGACACTCAGCGCTGGGCGGGATGCCGAGGTTGTGGGGGGGGGCGGGGGGTCACGGCTGCCATTTTGGCTCTCTGCCACAGTTTCCTCCCCTCTGCTTTCAGAGAGGCAGACGGCCAGTTCATGGTTTCCAGAGAGTAGAGAGTTTTTAACCTTTCCACTGCAGCCAGGGGAAGTTCATTCATGCAGAGAATACTAATTCATACTGACCAGTACTGTTAGGAAAATATCACTCGTCACCGGCTTGAGTTTCAATATCAGGATACCAGAGGTGGGAAGTAGTGGAGTACAAATACTTTGTTACTCTACTTAAGTTCATGTTTCTGGTATCAGTACTTTACTCCACTACTTATTTTTCTGACGACTTTTTACTTCTACTTCTTACATTTTTAACACAAATACCTGTACTTTCTACTTCTTCCATTTTCCAAACAGGCTGGTTCCTTTAGTTTGAATGTGTGTTTGGTGGCGTGATCATTATTATTTAGAGTCATTGCGTGCCTATTGATTTGAACACGATCCGTGTATCCATCATTTCCTGGTCTTCTCTAAAGAAGAGGGACCAATGAAAACGTTGTCATGTTGCCGTTGTTCAGCATGGAAACATTCATTAGCTAACAATGACATTATTGTTCTATTAATATAAAGGGAGGTCAGGTACTCTTTAAAACAGCTGGTAGTTATGGGTACTTTTTACTTAAGTACATTTCGAAGCCCATACTTCTTTACTTTTACTTGAGTAAAGAAGTTTAGTCAGTACTTCTACTTTTACCAGAGTATTTTTAAACACGAGTATCTGTGCTTCTACTTGAGTAAAGGATGTGTGTACTTTTGCCATCTCTGCAGCATACATGTATTTATTATCCTTGCGAGAATGGAAGTAGTCATCACATCACATTTATAAAAAATGCTCAGAATTTCTTTTTCAGATTTTCAAATGACCTAAAGACCCAAAGCTACTAGCATGGCCAACGCTATTGGTTGCTTAGATAGAAGTGTATTGTCAGTCACATATTTTAGTGTTACGAGTTCTTTCAATGTTAAGGATTCGGTTTTTTTCACCCTTTTGTTCACCCTAGAGTTAAAGCACTTATTGTAAGTCGCTTTGGATAAAAGCGTCAGCTAAATGCAATGTAATGTAATGTAATTACCAAAAACAATGACGTTTTGAGAGTAACGCTTTCATTTCAATGCTACACATACTTTTTAGTTTAGTGTGGTTAGTTAAGATGAATTAAAAATCAAATTTGAATATATACGAGAGTCATAAGTAAGGGATAATGTGCAGCGACGCGGTCATTATGGGGAAAAGAACACCCGACAGGCTGATCAGGAGCCCGACGCGAAGTGATTGTAATTATTATTACACACCCACATTCTCAACAAAGTAACGATATGACTCCCAATATTAATTGAAATGCTTTTATAGATTTAGAAAATGTTTTTATTGATTTAAAAAATAGTACGCTATTATTTATTTAAAATGACATGCATCCGCTAAGAAAAATAGTCCGTTGTTACCGTTTGAACTAATGTAGCAACGCGGCAGGAACTGCTTCGATAGCGTTTTTGCGGACCTTTTTGATTACAGATTTGAAAACATCGCTGCTTGCTTTAAAAGTAGATCAATTCATGATGTCAAAGCTTGGGAAGTTTCTAGATATCCCTGCCCTAATGCCAAAGGAACTGGCAACTGAATATGTTTCGCCGTTTGATGTCTATGTCTGGACCGCAGCGTAAAAAGGAGGGTTTCTGCCCCGTTACTTCTCCGCTGTTTTTCTTGTCCCAAACGGTATACAGTTAAATCGACCGGACTTCTTTCTGCAGATGTGAGCGTCCTTAACGACGGTCAATAAGTCCTTGACAGCGGTCTGTCTGTTCTGGATTAACAACGTGTCACGTGTTCTGAATCGACCAATCAGAATCGAGTATTCAACTAAGCCATGTAATAATAGAGGATTATTAGCTTCCATTTGTTACTCGGGAGAAACTAACCAGCTTCTATTTATCTTGATTGATTTTATTTCAGTCTGAAGCATTTCACGCTGCTCCGAATGCAAAAAGCCTCCTTTAAAACTGTAAACAAAAACACTTTAAAAAGACAAATTAAGCTTTTATACTTTTAGTAATCAACTGCAGACAATTTTCTCAGGCTTCTCAATCAATGCTCTTTTCTAATCAGACAATAGGACTGGTGCTTTGAACAGAAACCATTTTGCATTCAGTCAATTTATAGTTATTTTCTTTATTGTCCTTGCCGTGCTTCCCAGTCTTTCAGCACATATTGGCTTTCGACTCACATCCTTGCTTCATGATGCAATTTCTGTGTAACAAACAACAACAAACTGTGTCAACACCCAGTGCATTTCTGTGTTTGCAGAATGCACCTTTTCTCAGTGAATTTGCTCATAATCTTCCCCTGTGCATTCGCTTTGAACATCTACCTCTCACTGCATGTCCCTCTCCTGGTTTTGATGTATTTTTGTTTTTTGTTGTTGCTCCTGGCTGAAGTTTGATGTCATTTTGTGACTCTACACGTCTTCCTCTTTGTTTTTTGTTATTTATCGTTCCTCTCTCTGGATTGTGTTTGCCTCACACAAACAGTTTATTTGATTCTCTTTCTTGTTAAGGGTATATTTTATTTATGAAAATGCAGTACGCTTCGATGAGATTGTCTATAATTGAAGAGTAGATAGATAAAACCAAGAACTAAAACCAAGATCAAGTGGCTTGGCCGCAGTGGTGCCTCCCAAACTGGCACTATTGTGACCGCCGAAGGCCGGGACCTCGAAATAGTTAAATCTTATAAATACCTTGGATTTTGGATTGACAGTAATCTGTCATTCTCAGAACATCTCTCCAAAATTCAGACCAAGGTTAAAGCTAGACTCAGCTTTCTATATAGGAATCGCTCCTCATTCACTTCATCTGCTAAACTCTCGCTGGTCCAGATGACTGTCCTTCCTCTGTTCGACTACGGTGATACCATCTACCGCTCGGCGTGTAAAGGAGCTCTCGATCACTTAGACGTTCTGTATCACTCCGCCATCCGCTTCGCCACCAATGCCCCCTACAGGACACATCACTGTGATCTGTACTCTCTGGCTAACTGGCCCTCTCTTGAGACCAGGCGCAACATCCACTGGCTGATGTTTGTTTATAAAACACTCCTAGGCCTCACCCCCTTCTACCTCACACAATTACTGCAACTCCGCCCACCCCCGACGCACAACACCCGGTCAGCTACAAACATCCTGCTAAAGATCCCCAAAGCCCATACATCCTTTGGCCGCTCCGCCTTTCAGTTTGCAGCAGCTGATAGCTGGAATATCATACAACAAACCTTGAAAATGAAGACCTTTATCTCACCCCGCACCTTCAAGGACACTATTACAAACGTCCTGGTACACACATGCAGCTGCTTTGCCTGATGCTCACTACCAATGTCTTGACCTCTCCTATAGTATGCATTGCCATGAAGGAATGAATGGATGAATGAATGAATGAATGATTGAATGGATGAATGTTCTATATTATTTTAATGACTGATTGAACCATAGCAGTATTGTTTTAGAGATGTTATATGTTTAACTGCTATGCCTGTCATCTCTGCTCTGTGTCATTGTGTTGTCTCCTGGGTTCTGTAGTGCCCGAAGTCTGTCTTTTTATTTTCTTCCTCCCAACCCCCATCCCCTCAGGAAGCCTTTTGCCTCCTGTCAGGTCATCATTGAAAATAAGAATTTGTTCTTAATTGATTTTCCTGGCTAAATAAAGGTTCTACTACTACTACAGATAGACGATGCTTGATAACTTGGCAAATACTTGAGTTGTAGTCCATGAGTTCACCGGTCCAGGAAGTTATAATTAAAGTGTGACACTTCAAGAACTGCGTATACGAGCATATTTCTGTATTGAACATTATTGTAGACAAGTCCGAAAAGTACCAGTTTTCTCTACATGCAGCTACTAGTTATCATCTATAAACCATTTACCGGACTCTAAAAGGTATTAATGAAACTACAAAAAGAAAAAACATCATATCGTGTTTACGTGAGCTTGTGGAGACTTGTGCTTGGTGTCTGTGCCTTTGGGATGCCAGTCGAGTGTTGTTGTGATAAAACATATTTTTGTATGCTGAACCGGAAGTTAGCGTACCATTGGCTTCCCCAACATTGGATTACAGAATATTGGGGAAAATAATCTCTGTGGCCCAGGTTTATGATACTGACACGTTATGTCAGCAGGATTATCTAAAAATATTAACACACGTTATGATTTGTGAAGTAAAACGCTAACGTTAGGCTATAATGGAACTACAGCACGGTCACATGACTTCACGTCACCACCGCTAAGCTAAAGGCGGCTAATGTTGGGCTATATAGGAACTAAAGCACGGTCACATGACTTCACGTCACCACCGCTAAGCTAAAGGTTGCTAATGTTGGGCTATAAAGGAACTACAGCACGGTCACATGACTTCACGTCACCACCGCTAAGCTAAAGGTGGCTAATGTTGGGCTATAAAGGAAGTATAGCACGGTCACATGACTTCACGTCACCACGGCTAAGCTAAAGGTGGCTAATGTTGGGCTATAAGGGAACTACAGCACGGTCACATGACTTCACGTCACGACCGCTAAGCTAAAGGAGGCTAATGTCACGCTGACATACAACAATGGCCGCGCCGGTGTTTTTGGCTGCTTGTCATCGCGTGTTACTGTTCCTGTTTGTCCTGTTTATTTTTGTTTTGTTTGTACCACCATCACAAGGCATCACAGTCTATGATCGCCAAACGCTATTGAACATTCGAGCCTCCTTTATGGATGTTTGTGCGCTGGACACCAATGGCCGGAATATCCACCGCTACCTGCTTCCTCGTCTACCGGAGGGACTGCGGGCGCCGTGCTGCGCCTGTCACCGCAGGAGGAGACGATCCAGGAGGCGGGGTAGGCGGGCAGGTGCCTCGGTCAAACTGCGGAGCCTCGCTGGTTCCCGTTCTCCGTCTCCACCGAGCTATCACCTTCAGCTCTACGATGATGGACCCGACCAGCGCCCGCACTACATCCACCGACGTTCTCTGGAGCCGAGATACACCTCACTTCGCCTGATCACACCGGACGCAAACCTGGATCGGCTGGCCGGGGGCTCGCCTGGGACTCCAGCCAGGTCGCACGTGAAGCGCGGAGGGGCAGTCCCCGACAACCTCCGCCCGCTGGTGTGGATCCCATGGCCGTCGGATTGTACCGCTGCTGCCCCGGACCCGGTTGAAGTGAAAATGGCTCTGATCAACGCGAATCACATCTCCAATAAGACTTTTGTCTTGAATGACTTTGCGACCACAAATGGTCTGGACTTCCTACTGTTGACGGAAACCTGGCTCTCCGTTGGTGAGTTTGCACCACTTGTTGAAATGTGTCCTAGTGACTGTAATTTCTTCAGTGCACCCAGATCCACCGGACGAGGTGGAGGTCTAGCCGTGGTGTTTAAAAGCACATTCAACTGCCGCATTCTCAAATGTGATTATTTCTCCAGCTTTGAGGTACAGCTGGTCATGTGTGACTTGGACACTCCTCTCCTAATCGTTCTTGTCTACCGTCCGCCTAGTAGTAAGAACTTTATTTCACAATTCTCTGACTTTCTCTCCAATACTGTGTCGAATCATGACAGAATTTTGATTGTTGGTGATTTTAACATTCATGTATGCTGCCCGTCAAAGCCTATGGTGTCGGACTTTCTACACCTGATCGACTCGTTTGGTCTTGCTCAGCATGTCACTGACTCTACCCACAGACTAGGCCATACACTAGACCTAGTGTTAACATCTGGTTTCCCAGTGTCTAATGTAAACACATTGAATGCATGCTCCTCTGATCATCTTGCTGTTGTGTTTACCCTGTCTCTGTCACTCCCCTCACCCGCATCCCCTCCCCCTGTATGTCTCTCTCGTAACATTAACACCTCGACTGCCAGTAAGTTCTCCTCTGCCTTCCTAGTTGCCCCTAACATCTCCACTATTGTAGCCCCTCCCTCCCACCTTAACACTGAAGAACTTACCTCCCTGTTCAACTCCGCCTGCCTCTCTGCCCTAGACTCTGTGGCCCCTCTTAGAAAGAAAAAGCCTAAGCCTAAAGGACAACCCTGGCTCAATGATAACACCAGAGCCCAGAGAAAAGAGTATAGGAAGGCGGAGCGAAAGTGGAAACATGATAGACTGCATGTTTCACTTGAAATGCTCAGAGACAGCCGTATTAATTATCAGGCTGCGGTTAAGGCGTCGAGAGTCACATACTTCTCCGGCCTCATCAACAGCTCTCACAACCCCAGGACCCTGTTCACTACCATCAACTCTCTCATTAACCCCCCCCGTAGCACCCACCTGGATGTGTCCCCAACCAAGTGTGAGGAATTTTTAGTTTTTTTCACCACCAAAGTTGAGGACATCAGGAGGAACATCTCACCACCCACACGTAACCTAGCTCTCACTCTGGCCTGTTCATCCAACCTGCCCTGTTTTCAGCCCATCACTCTACCCACCCTCACAGAGATAGTTTCCTCTATGAAACCCGCTACCTGCCCCCTTGATACTGTCCCCACTGCTCTCCTGAAGCAGGTATTTCACACAGTTGGTCCCAGCATCCTCTGCATTATTAACAGCTCCCTGGCAACTGGTACCGTCCCAACCTGCTTTAAACATGCAGTGGTACAGCCCCTTTTGAAAAAACCCAACCTAGACCCCACTCAGCTCATTAACAACAGGCCAATTTCCAAACTCCCGTTTCTTTCAAAATTAGCTGAAAAGGTCGTTCTGCGCCAACTGTCTGCCTACCTGCAACAGAACGACATCCTAGAGAGATTTCAGTCAGGGTTTAGAACTGGACATAGCACAGAATCTGCCCTCCTCAAAGTGTCCAATGACCTACTCCTTGCTGCTGACAACCGTGACTGCTCTGTCCTGATCCTGCTTGATCTTAGCGCAGCATTCGACACTGTAGATCACATGATCTTGTTAGACCGTCTCCAACATGGAGTGGGTGTCAGTGGCACTGCTTTAGCCTGGTTATCCTCATATCTCACCAATAGAAGTTTCTCAGTCAACATCGGCAGTTCCTCCTCCTCCTCCGCCCCCCTCTCCTGTGGTGTCCCCCAAGGGTCCATCCTTGGCCCCATTCTATTCTCCCTTTACATGCTACCCCTTGGTGTTATCATTCGGAAGTACAACATTTCTTTTCATTGCTACGCCGATGATACACAACTTTATATTTCCCTGAAACCCAATGACCGGTCCAAACTAGACAGTCTTATGTCCTGCCTAGAGGACATTAAATGTTGGATGGCACAAAACTTCCTCCAACTCAATGAAAACAAAAGTGAAATAATCCTATTTGGCCCCCCAGATTCTGTCACTTCCCTCACCAACAGTTTAGGCAACCTGTCCACCCTTGTCAAGCCCTATGTCAAGAACCTAGGGGTGATTTTTGACTCACAATTCAAATTTGACAGACAAGTGAATGCAGTGGTGAAGTCATGTTTTTTTCAAATTCGCATCATTGCCAGGCTCAAACCCCTTCTCTCCCCCGCAGACCTTCAAAAGATTATCCACGCTTTTGTTTCATCCCGCTTAGATTACTGTAACTCCCTCTATATCGGCATCAGCCAGTCATCTCTATCCCGCCTACAACTGGTTCAGAATGCTGCCGCGAGACTACTGACCGGAACTCGTAGGAGAGACCATATCACCCCTGTCCTTGCCTCCCTTCACTGGCTTCCAGTCCGCCAAAGAATAGACTTTAAGGTTCTGTTGTTCGTGTTTAAAGCCCTGAATGGACTGGCCCCCTCCTACATCTCAGACCTCCTTTCCCCCTACTCCAACATCAGGTCCCTCAGGTCAGTTGATCAGAGGCTCCTGACGGTCCGGGGGTCTAATCTTAAACTCAAGGGGGGCCGTGCCTTTGCTGTCGCAGCCCCTAACCTGTGGAACAGCATCCCCACCTCCATTAGGCTTGCCCCCTCGACTGAAACCTTTAAGTCTAGGCTCAAAACACACCTCTACTCCTTAGCGTTCCCCGATTCACCCTGACTTGTGCCCTGTTTCCCTGATTTGTCCCCCTGTCTAACTGTGTGTTTCCAACTGGATTTTGTCTAAATGTGTAATGCTGTTTGTTTAGTGTTTGTTTGATTCACTCTGTACAGCACTCTGGTTGACGTGTGTCATGTTTAGATGTGCTATATAAATAAATCTGATTGATTGATTGATTGATAATGTTGGGCTATAAAGGAACTATAGCACGGTCACATGACTTCACGTCACCACCGCTAAGCTAAAGGAGGCTAATGTTGGGCTATAAACAAACTACAGCACGGTCACATGACTTCACGTCACCACCGTTAAGCTAAAGGCGGCTAATGTTGGGCATGATGATGTTTAGTCGTCTCCTTTAGACACTTTTAAATTCACCAGTGGGGTATTTATTGACGTATTTTTTGTCGTAGAACAGAACGTTAAAATCTCTTCAGCTTGTCGTAACCACAGACCGTATTTCAGGCTAACAAAACACATTAAAAAAAACATTGACTTAAAATGCTGACTCATTCCCAGGTTTTAGGAGTTCTACTCAAATGGTTTTCTTCTTCGGAAACAACTCAGAACCTCTACATACAGATTGTGTTCTTCAGATTAGTATTTCCTAATTATTATTTCAACAATGAACTAAAATAACAGAAATGAGATCAATTCCATTCCATTAGGACTTGTTGGGTTTTATTCAGAGCGTATAGGGAGCATATTTCCGAGTGTTTCTGCGCCAGGAGGGGAGAAGAAGGAGTGAGTTTTTTCGAATCAAGCCCGGCGGCCATGTTTATCGAGGAGGCCGTCCCTCTGGATTTATATTTTGAGGGGCTTTTGGGATGCAGTGGGAGGTGAGAGGTGGGGGTGTTTGGGCCCAGGGGGTCGTTGTCATGACGCTGACATGAGCGTGGACCGATGGGGTGCAGCTAATGATGAATAATTATGCAAATTATTTTAGAATATTGTTGTTCTTTTTTTCTTTTTTTCTCTCTCTTCCTCCTGTTATGAAAAGTGTGACCTCACCCCTGATTTCCCGGTGTTTGGAAAAACAAGAAATGACTTTGATGAATGGAGCCTAAGCGTCCCGTTTCTCTGCGGAAACAACACTCCCCCTCAGGCGAGGTCGCTGCCATTTTTGCAATACGTGCTCTCCGGGTCACATGTATTTAATATTTCTCGGCTGGCTGTTTGCAGACGTGCCAAAATGCAGCTAATGGCGCTGTGCTAGCTGTGCACGGTGCATTAAAGACACTACAGAGCTCCCTTGATGAATACAATCACACATTATAGCAGAGAGTGTGTTAAGAAGTATTAAGCCAAACAGGGAACACACATTTGGATCAAAATCTGGTAATAAACGTGTTCAAAAACATGAAGGCTTTAAATTACATAGGCAAACTTAAATACAGATAAAAAAAAACGGCTGTACCTGCCATATCTGAAGTGGTACATATAGCATTTGCACCTGAAAAATAATAGATTTGTCCTTGTATGTATGTTTATGGTTGTGTTTCTGCACAAGGGGCACTTTGGACCAATTAGAAAACAAGTATAGTATCTACTGTACCTCTTGTTGTATCTTTTCTTTCCTTTAAATGTAATTTACCCAGGTTTTGAGATGTGTCTCGCAGTGTAAGTAAGTAACACAGAGAACCAAAAGATCTTCTTCTAAAGTAAAGCCCTTCTCACTGTGAACCCTTTAATTGGGAGCACTTTCTACTGAAAATACTAGTTTATATTATTGTAATTGTCGAGTGCCAAACTTTAAGGTTAATTCTGGCATTTCGACATTTCTTTTCAAGAAATCGCGGCTGTAAGGTAGTGAGATTTTCCTTACATTTTAAGGTTGTTGGTTCGATCCTAGCCCTTGCTTGCAGTAACATGTATCCTTGGGCAAGATCCAAAAAGCACTTGCTGAGGCGTGAATGGGTGAATGGTGACTAAAGACTGGATGAAGCACAATACAAAATGCAGTCCATTTACAATCATGTGTTTTTGTATGTTTTGGACATTTTGTTTATAAGATATACATGTCTTCTGAAAATACTTCAAACTCAGACCATTCACTGAATTTTGGACTTTAAGGGTTTGGACACGAGTAAATATTAGAAAACAAAACAACTTCATGCTCATCCTTCAATGATTAAATGGCAAAATATGTTCTAACTAATGTCAAACATTCCTATTAAACCATTCAAACAATTTCTATTCACAGCCTTTTCCCATACTTTCACTTACTGGGAAGCTGTTTATCTCTAGTGAGCATCATGCTTAGTTAGTTGGTGTACTGTATGCATAACATTTCTTATCATTTTAGCCTAATTTAACAGTCAGGACTGTGTGAAACATTACATTACATTGCATTTAGCTGACGCTTTTATCCAAAGCGACTTACAATAAGTGCATTCGACCAAGAAGATACAAACTTGAAGAAAACAGAATCATATAAGTACATCAGGTTTCATAGAGCCAAAACATTTCAAGTGCTACTCAACTGGCTTTAGATAAGCCAGTCCTTTGTTAGTATATAAGTGCTTTGTTAGTAATTTTATTGCTCGAAGTGGAGTCGAAAGAGATGAGTTTTCAGTCTGCGCCGGAAGATGTGTAAGCTATCTGCTGTCCTGATGTCAATGGGGAGCTCATTCCACCATTTTGGAGCCAGGATAGCAAACCCACGTGTTTTTGCTGATGGGAACTTGGGTCCCCCTCGCAGTGCTGGTGCAGCGAGCCGTTTGGCTGATGCAGAGCGGAGTGCACGTGCTGGGGTGTATGGTTTAACCATGTCCTGGATGTAGGAAGGGCCAGATCCATTCACAGCATGGTACGCAAGTACCAGTGTCTTGAAGTGGATTTTAGCAGTTACTGGAAGCCAGTGAAGAGAGCGGAGGAGCGGCGTGGTGTGGGAGAATTTAGGAAGGTTGAAGACCAGACGAGCTGCTGCATTCTGGATGAGCTGCAGAGGTCGGATGGCACATGCAGGTAGACCAGCCAGGAGGGAGTTGCAGTAGTCTAGGCGTGAGATGACGAGAGCCTGGACCAGAAGTTGCGTCGCTTTCTGAATGAAACTTCTCAACAAGTATTGAATGGATGCCCATGGAAAATTGTAAGGAAGTTAATCGTACAATACGGGTTTCTTTTCAAATGTAATAATAATATAATCAGACCTAGTTGTACGTGACAGCAGTCTAACGAAGCTTGCATCCATTTTTCTCCCACTCTTACTGTCTTTATCCGAATGCTGGTGTAAAACATGAGCACCATTGGTTGCTGCTCATTTAACCTCAAGGCTTCGCTTCCTTTCAGCTCTTGTGCTCACAAATCCCTCAAAAGCTCCCTGAAAGAACTTCCGAACCGCTCCCCTTTTCACTATCAGCCTTGCAGTTTTTGGAGAACATTTCAGTGCAGCTGAGTGGAATGTTGAAAAGGAAAATAAGCACTGCCTAGAAACACACACACACACACACACACACACACACACACACACAAACACACACACACACACACAATATCCTCTGCAAACATAGCAAAAACACACTCAGGCACACAGCCATAGTCACATGCATTCACCCATGATACGTTTCCAATCAACTCGTAACCCTTGCACAAATGAACACAGACTTGTTTAACACATACTCATACATGCCATCAGCCTCTCTCTCACACACATACACACACACACACACTTACACACACACTCTCACAGTGGCATCCAGCAGGCGTGTAGTGATTGAACGTGAGGAAGAGGTGAGACGACAAGCGTAGCGTTCACCTTGATCAACAGCCTTTTTCTCGGCTTTGAAGTGCGGCGCATGCTATCGCTGCAGCTCTATTTTAACAAGCTAACATAGGCAGAACGACACACACTCACACGCAGGCATACACACACACACAGGCCTACACACACACAATGTTGTTGTGTTTGAAGGCTCTGAATGCATTTATGTGTAATGTTTTTCTGGTGTTACTTCTAACACATTGGGTTTGCATAGGATGTACTACAAGCAGATAATAGAAATAAATATTAATAAATATTCATGTTTTAAGCTCTGGTGTAAAATGGACAGTGGTTATTCAACATTATTCATGTTTTTAAAACCAGAGCAAGTTTATATTATGGGTTTTTGTTATTGCAGTTTTGGTTTACAACGTTATGGACAGTCACAATATGTCAAATTCGCTTAATGTTGTTTTTGGTCACATTAAAGCAACCAAAAGCCTACTTACACTCACACCAAATTACACTTGGGTATATCAACTATTTGATAAAAAAAAAAATCTATTGGTCTTGTATCTTGGCAAATTATATCTCCTCACAATGGGCGTGTCTTCTTAAAGACGTGTCCTTCTACATATGTGGAAGGTTATTCAGTTTGAAAAGGGACCAAAAATCAGAGGATGCTGTACATGATTGCAACGTCTCAATTGTAATCTGTGGCATTGGACTTTAAAAATAGCATTCGATTGATTGTTTACTCCTTCAAAATGAAACTATGTCAAGGAGAAATCTGGTGGAGCCAATCACAGGTACTTTAACCAGTAACAACGACAGCTTAAGTGACATAATAAGCTAAATGTCTGTACAGTACATATCATGCAACAGGTAGAAAAGAGGCCATAAATATAGTGGTACCAAGCTGTTAACCTAAAGCCATTGGCCACCTATTTCATATTTAAACTATTCTGACCGCTATCTGCGTGGTACCGTTTTGCAAGGGCTAATATGAGTAAAAGACTAACTAATGCACCTCAAAGTGAGCAGTGTGGGCACAACATTTTAAGTTAACAGAACTTAAAATTAATGGACTATCATTGAGACAAAAATAGCCTGATCAAAAATCTTTCTGCAATCCCTCGTAGTTTTTCTGGACTACATGCAAATCAGACTCTGTCCTACATCAGTGCAAAGAGTGATGGCAATTCACCAAGAGCTGCTTATAATGGAAGTAAAACCTCAAGGCAGGGTGGTAACAACACTTAAAGTTTAGCCAGAAACTGCATGACTCAAATGGATAATTGAGACGATCATTTTGCAGTTCTTCAACGTTTTTCTGTCACACTCTCATAGATCAATCTATCTGTTTTGCAAAGGCACCCTCACTGAATTTCCCCAGTTCTGGAAATACTAACTAGTTTGGTTTTGTAAGAATAGCTTTTGTGTGATTGGTGAAACAATAGATTGATCTATGAGAGTGTAAGCAGAAGACGTTGAAGAACTGCAAAATGATCGTCTCAATGATCCATTTGAGTCATCCACTTCATGGCTAAACTTTTAATGTTGTGACTACCCTGCTAACTTAAGATTTGACTTCCATTCTGCAGCTTTTGGTGAATTGCCATCACTCTTTGTACTGATGTAGGGCAGAGTCCGATTTGCATGTAGTCCAGAAAAACTACGATGGATTGCAGAAAGATTTTTGATCGGGCTAATGGAGACGCAAGGTTAGAAAAAGATTTGGGTCATACTGTTTGGCAAGAGCAGATCCTTAAAATGAAACAGAGTACACTTGAATATGAGACAAGACAATGGTGGGGAATTGCAGATAAGAACGTCCTAAATGTTCTCTCTTAAAATCACTTTTCCATGTTGGCTGCAGGCCTATGGCAGCATCGTACGACTATTAGATGTTTATTTGTCACATTGAAGGGAGAAAACAATCCACTGGGAGCCATAAGCAGATGTAAAAACGGCTTTAATGACGGGAGAAATGTCATTGTTATCACCTTCCCCTTAGTCTGCATCTCATAGGAAAAGGAAAATAACCCTCCATTTATTTGGCAGAGCTCTGAGGCATCCTCGCTGCGGAAAGATGTCTGATAAAGGTGACGGTGGAGAGGCATCTTTCTCTCCCTGCCTCTGTTTCTGCAAGCTGCCTCTGCAAAGGAAAATACTCCATTTGATGTGTGAGGAGGCAGCGAGACAGAAAACGGTTCCTGGTGCTTGCAGACAAAAGCAGACTCTTTCAAAATGTCATTGTTTTCTCAGGCAGGTGGTGGAAGCACTCTGAACCGGTCAGATCGAGTTCCTGAAATAAGTCTGGAGCCATCAGGCTGACACACTCCAGGGCAGAGATGCCATTTGGGATTGGTAAAACAATATGTGATATTTAATATATAATATAATAATACTTTAATACTAGGATATCATTAAGTAGACATTATCATAGGTGTCATTTATACTTAATTTGTCAAAAATGTCCTGAAATTAAATGGAAAAGCAGAAATGTTCATTCGAATGTGAAAAATAATCCCCCATCGTACTGTTTATACTCTTTTACTCTTGTATTGTAAAACATCAGTTGTAGCTACAGTCTCTTTGTGCTTTCCAGTATTATTGCTCAAAGAAGAATTACCATCACAGAAAGAAAGAAATATTATCTGAGTCTCACTTCTGCCCAGTTCATTGGCGCTGGGAACGCTGGGGAATGTTACCACTTTTTAAAAGCATTATTTGTTAAAAATGTTCTTCAAGATGAGAAATGCAAATGTTTTATTTGCACAAGAGAACATGTACAATCTCCAAGACATGGGTTGGTGTATTTCTGGGGTGCATTTTGAATTTGAACACATCTTTAACTTTAAATAAAAAAGTCTAGTCTAGTTTAAAAAAAAACTGTAGGCGTCTTAAAGAGGGCCTATTATGCTTTTTGGTCCCTTTCCTTTAGTGTGTTATTTAGGTTTCTGTGCATGTAAATGGTCTGCAGAGGCTAAAATCCTAGTTTCGCTCACACACACTATGAGTGCGGGCAATACACTAGTTGTGTTTTTATCCGAAAAAAGTGCCCCCACCGTTTTCCAAACAAAGCCATAATTATAAAAGAAGGCATCATACATGTCTGATACAGTCTGATTAATCTCTCGCAGACTTTCCGTTGCAGCGCGTCCTCTATAATGTAAGTCAGTGTTTGGAGGAGCCTGTCAGCGTCAGTTTGTCCGCCAGTCCAGATGTTACGCTTTCCTAACTGTACGTTGAAGATTTAAATGTCCCAGGAGGCCAAGGGGCGACCATTTCATGAGGATGATGGCTCTTTTGTTTTGGGTGCCATCGAAAATGACAGGGCGAGCGGGGGCAGGGTGGTAAGGGTCACAGGAATCCAAAATATGTTTCCCCTAGCACAAAGGCCATCAGTTTGGTGGTCCCGGGGCTGAATGAGCGGGCTTTTATTTTGAGTCCATCGGTGACCGTTTGAATATCACACAAGATGTTTGTGGGTATCCAGGCGATGGCCTCTCATGCCGCTAACATCTGACAGATTTGATGTCCGTTGTGAGATGAGTGATTCTTCCAGAGCTCATTATGAGGGAGACTGTTGGTCTAAAAGCGCTCCGTTGATCCAGAGTTAATGACAGCAGAGGCTTCGTCACTCCGGGGGTCCTGTAAGACCTCTAAGGATTCAATCAAATCAAGAAGAGTTGTGCAAAGAAGACGACTTTATGGTCATTATAGATCTTAATTTAATAAAAATTGAGCATGGAAATGATTTACAGTGTTGGGTTTCTGACAATCCCAACAAGCATTTGTTTCTATAAATTTTACTTAAGATCACCTTAAGGGTTATGGCTAGGGTTAGGGTTTTTGTAGCATTTGAA
>CM062276.1:5430637-5433952 GCA_031216635.1 Dissostichus eleginoides
GAAAAAAATATATATTCTCATTCCTCTCTCTCCGTGGATCAAGTGTCGGAGGCTCCTCTTCCTCTCGAAAAAACACGGGAGAAAAAAAAATCTGTTGTTGGTGCATTTCTTCCTTTTTTTGTTGCAACGGATGAGATGGGAATGGCAGGAAGAAGGAGAAGGAGAGGAAGATGGGAACTTTCTCTTTTCATTTTCAAAGGAGAGAGAGGTGATGAAACTCCCTCTCTTCTTCCTCTCTCCCGCTCACTCTCCTCCTCCTCCTCCTCCTCATCCTCACTCTCCTCCTCCTCCTCCTCTCTCCTCATCCTCATCCTCCTCTTCCTCTGCTGCCGGTGTGATGCTGTCTTTGAGTCGTTGGTGTCAGAGCAGCCGGACTGAAATGGGAAATAGACGCGGGAGGAGGTTGCATTACCTCACCATGGATCTTCGGTAGGATTGAATTGTTGTTCTGCATGTGCTCTAGTTTTCATATTTAACCTTCTAATGATGACTTTTACTGCAATTTAACCGTTAAAATGTTTCCAAAATGGCAAAAATCTGAAGCCTTTACTGCTGTTCCTCCTCTCTTTTCATTCATTCCTGTTGGATTGGGGATGTGCACATTTTACGCACAGAACCTTTTTACCTCCAAATAATGCATGGTTTCATTTCTTTCTTGTAGCCATATTTATATACGGCTTTTTCTCCACTAAGAGATACTTTAAACATCTTTAGAAATTCACTAGCAAATGTAGATTTGTTGGAGGTGCAAAGGGAGTATCCGTGGAGTTGAGACAGTGATTGACGGCGCGCCCTGATCAGATGCAGCTGCACCTCAGCGTAACACGCTACTAACATTCACTTGAACGGGATTTACTGCTGTTTTCATTTTCTCCGGCTGCAGCTTCGCTCTGCTGGAGTGCAAACTTTTTAATCGTGTTGTGCAATTTTTATTAGTGTTGCAAGTTCCAGGATGGCCCTAATTTGTATGCAATGTGTGATTTTCACTGAGACACTCACACCATTTTGTCTGGCGAAGGTGTGAAGGCGATGAAAAGTGAAATTAATGTTAGATTTGTACGATTTTGCTGCGGAACATTTTGGTATTTTATGGTTTATCGTTGAGGTTTTTTTTTTTTTTTACAAATTGTGTGTGAAGACTTGTGTGTGGGTGCAATGTGCACACAGCGTTTGAGCGTGTGTGGGTGGCAGTAAAATCACAAGTGTGCACCTGCAGATGTGTCAAACATAAAATCATTCTCCATTTTAGAATCGGTCTGCGTTTCACACACTTGCTCGCAGGTGCACATGTGTGTGTTTCAGTGTGTGCTGAGAGGTTTTGTTTAAAAACCCGGCTAAACTTTTTCAAAGACCCCGGGGGATGAATTAGAGGTGAGGGACAGATCTTTGTTTCCTGCAGCAGTCGAGCTGGAGGAAAACAATAGGCGGCCGCCGCTCTCCCTCTGACCTTTTTTCACCCGTTCTGAATAAGCCAGAGCCGTGCAAATCCATCTGCCTTTTGTCTATGGGAGCCTGGCTAATCCACACCCCCCCCCCCCCCCCTCTTCACACACACACACACACACACACACACACACACACACCACACACACACACAGACCTCACCCCTCCAAATCTCAAATCCACATACCAAGAACCACACTCACCTTTATTTCCACCTCACACTTTTTTTCAAACTCAGTTTTATTTCTTAATTGATTTTTTAAGATGTTTTCTTTAGTAGTAAAAGCTGCAAAGCGGATTATTGTAAGTAGATGAATTCAAATGCTACCTACACATCACACTAAGCGTGGATAAAGAGGCTATTTTAAAGCAAAACTGAATTAAAAAACACCCGAGGAGAAGTGAAAAAAAAACATAAAAACGTCCGTAATGATGGATTCATTTTCCCTCTCTTTTCTGTTCTGTTTCCCTCCTGTTTAAAGACGCCTGCCTGTCTGTCTGCCTGTCTGTCTGCCTGTCTATCTACCTGTCTATCTACCTGTCTATCTGCCTGTCTATCTGCCTGTCTATTTGCCTGTCTATCTGCCTGTCTATCTATCTACCTGTCTATCTGCCTGTCTATCTGCCTGTCTATCTGCCTGTCTATCTGCCTGTCTATCTGCCTGTCTATCTATCTGCCTGTCTATCTGCCTGTCTATCTGCCTGTCTATCTGTCTATCTGCCTGTCTGTCTGCCTGTCTATCTGCCTGTCTATCTGCCTGTCTATCTGTCTATCTGTCTATCTGTCTATCTGCCTGTCTATCTGCCTGTCTATCTGCCTGTCTACCTGTCTATCTGTCTGTCTGTCTGTCTGTCTGTCTATCTGTCTCTCTGCCTGTCTATCTGTCTCTCTGCCTGTCTATCTGTCTCTCTGTCTGTCTATCTGTCTCTCTGTCTGTCTGTCTGTCTGTCTGTCTGTCTCTCTGCCTATCTGTCTCTCTACCTATCTGTCTCTCTGCCTGTCTATCTGTCTCTCTGTCTCTGCCTGTCTGTCTGCCTGTCTATCTGTCTCTCTGCCTGTCTCTCTGTCTCTCTGCCTGTCTGTCTGCCTGTCTGTGGGGAGTGTGTCTGATATTTGCTGAAAAGGGCTGAACCCAGCAGCCACTCGGCATCCTGACGGGCGATGTTAATGCTTTTCAGAAACCCTTGGTGCACGAGGAGCTTCTGTCAGATCACGTTTGCCTATATGCGAAAATGGAAAAAAAATAATTTGCAAGTACAATCGCTGGAGCTGGGGCCGATGGACAATAGAGGGGTTTGGGACGCATGAAAGGAACCCCTTCTCCCCTATGCCTTTGGGGAGCCCAGATTCTCCTTTCATTTTCTGCCGCTCTCTGGATGGAAACGTCTGATTTTCCTCCAGAAACAAACGGGATGGTCTCCGGGTTTATTCATGCACCATACGATAAAAAAATAAATAAAAAAAGATACACATTGAAGTCAGAAGTGCTCTTTGATTCTGCATGTGTCTTTTTAGCTTCCAAATCAATACAGAAATCTGCCTGTAATCACAGCAAAGACACACACGTTAAATCCCCTTTCATTTCTTTCCATGTTCCCTCGCCGGTTGCAGCTTCTTTCCGTGTCATTTGATTGAAAGCGTGAAGCCACAGGAGTCAGGAAAGGCCTCCGAGCGGCTGATAACCTCCTGGTGTCGCAGACAGAGAGCAGGTGACAGGAATATAAATACATGCACACGTATTCATCATTTTCGCTCAATATTTCCACGTCTCTCGCTGTGATCCTGAAAAGGTTACAGAGTCCTCTGCGCAGAAATCACTGCTGCATGCATCTGCTAATGTGTGAATATTCTGAATACCCCCCCCCCACCCC
>CM062276.1:5434952-5472452 GCA_031216635.1 Dissostichus eleginoides
TTCTGTTTTTGATGTGGTTCTTAAGTTCTGTGTTTGATGTGGTTCTTAGTTCTGTGTTTGATGTGGTTCTTAAGGTTCTGTTTTGATGTGGTTCTTAAGGTTCTGTGTTTGATGTGGTTCTTAAAGTTCTGTGTTTGATGTGGTTCTTAAGGTTCTGTGTTTACGATTTGGTTCTTAAGGTACTTTGTTGACGATGTGGTTCTTAAGGTTCTGTGTTCATGATGTGGTTCTTAAGGTACTTTGTTGACGATGTGGTTCTTAAGGTACTTTGTTGACGAGTGTTGTTTTGTTAAGGTACTTTGTTGACGTGTGGTTCTTAAGGTACTTTGTTGACAGTGTGGTGTTCTTAAGGTACTTTGTTGACGGTGTGGTTCTAAGTACTTGTTTATGATATGGTTCTTGAGTTACTTTTGTTTATGATGTGGTTCTTAAGGTTCTGTGTTTACAATGTGGTTCTTAAGGTTTTGTGTGTGTGTCTGCAGGTCTGACCTGGGGAGATGACACCACTCAGCAGGTTCTCTCTAAAGAGCTTTCCAAACTGAGGAGGGTTCCCTTCAGAACGCAGCAGAACGGAGCCGTCTACAACACAGACAGCAGGTAACATATATATCCTTAGTAGATCTGAACTTCAAAGATATGTGGACACCATTCAGTGTGTGAACAGGAAGTGACTGATTTGCTGCACAAAGCATGCTGGGATACCTTTCATGCAGACAAAGCTGGCTGTGTATCAAATTCAAACAGTGTCAATGTCAAGAGAGCCAATGAGAAGAGCTAAAATGTGTAGTTGATGATTTATCAATGTAAAAAAAACGAACAGAAACCGATTCATAGAGTTGCCTTTTTGGTTAATAAACATCCTTGTGTGGAGCTGGCTGAGAAAATATGGCAATATCTGTATAAAGCAATGAAAGAGCGCACAGAAAGAATGGATAACTCTGAATGACTTTTCATGGCTTATTGCACTTATTGTAAGTGGCTCTGGATCAAAACCTCAGCTAAATGTAATGCAATGTAATCTAAGCGTAACTAAACGGCTCTGCAGTAACAAAGTGACGCCCCCCTCCCCCCTTTAGACCTTCATCTGAAGCGATGGACCCGGCAGATCGGAGGGTGAAGCCGGTGCAGCTGGAGCTCAGCAGGAACCTGCAGACGTACCTCCAACGCCTCGGACTTATCCCCAAAACATCCTCTTCCTCCAGCCTGAGCTCACAGGGCAAGGTGAGTCTCTTCTGGGTCTCTGATGTACTTTTATTCAATCATTCTGTTATGGGTTTTTGGGTTAAGGGAGTGCCCTCTACTCACTGCCACCTGCCTAACACACACACGTGTATACAGTACACACACACACACACACACACAACACACACACACACAACACACACACCACACACACACACACACAACACACACACACTCCTTCACAGCAGGGTACCGGTGTCATCCCTCCTTGTCGCTCCCCTCTCTTCTTCTCCTCCTGAACTGATGGTTTCTCGCAGCACGATCGTTATGAGGGAGATAAAACCAGCAGAGTTCAGCAGTTCAACGCTGTAATTAATAACTCTCCCCGTGTGTCCCCCTTTTTTGAACTTGTGGCCCTTTTCTATGCAGGTTCATGTGTTTGAGCAAAAGGAGCAGAGCTGAATGATTTCTGGTAGACATGAGGGGAATATAGGCTGAACGATGAATCAGAATGTCATCTAATTTGCAATATCTACATGTGCAATGTTTGGCAAAGGAATAATATATATTGTATATATCGCATTTCATTTTCTTCAAAATCATGCAGCTCTTTAATAAAGTCCCCGAACCCTAAGATATAGAAGAATAACGATCCCGACCATTTTAAATACCAGAAATTGCCTCACATAAACACATCATAACGAAGTTTGACTGTGAGGAACTTCACCGTTTATGTTGTTTTTGTTATAATCTCTCTGTGCTCCCTGGTGGGTGTTAATGGAGCCGCAGTGACTCTGCTTTTGTTCAGCTGATGGATCCGTTAATACGATGGCATAATTGCATTTAATAAGTTGTTTTTCACCCCAAAAATGTGCCTTATTTTCATGTCAATAATTACTTTGTGCAGATGTTGGATTAAAGTGGTTAATGATGAAGCTAAATGTGGCGAATGCTTTAAAATGCTCTCACTGTATTTAAATCCAAACTACATTTACACACACACACACACACACACACACACACACCACACACACACACACACACACATACCATGTATACATCACTTCAGGGGACATTACATTGACTTACATGCATTTCCTGGAGACTTATCCTAACCTTAACCATAACCAACACATGCCTAACCCTAACCCTTACCCTAACCCTAACCAAGTCTTCACCCTAAAATTAATGATTCCCCTCATGAGGACCTCCATTATGTCCCCATAAGGGAGGCGAGTCCCCACACGTGACACGTGTAAACAGATGTAGGTCCCCACAAGAATGGTAATGCTAGGCCACACACACACACACACACACACACACACACACACACACACACACACTGATATAATAAGTAATAAGTGCATCGCAAGATAGTGTTTTTGATTCAGTTTTAACAATGTAAAAAGTTACCTTTTTTGGGGTGTTTTTATAAGATGTTTTGGGTTTTTAATGCTTTATTTTAGATGCAATTCACCTTAAACCACTTGTCCACCCAAAAGAATGCAAAGGTTTTAATTTCATATTCACAGCTACAGTGTAGTTGTAGTAATGCAATGGACATCTTGGGTCACATGTTCCTCAAAACAATGCAATATAAATATAAACAAGACATACATTAATAATAAGAATAGTGCAGGCTCAGGACTTAAGCAGTCTCATGGCCTGTGGGATACACTTAGATCAGTGTCACATAAATCAGGACATATCAAACGTTCTGTTACTGTTTGGGTGCTTATCGGCTTTTAAAATGTACTTTATGTCACACATGCTTTCTCGTTTCTTCCAGACTGACCGTTTCCAGTCAGGCGTCGCCGCAGACTACTATCGCTCCAAGCCTCAGAAGTCCTCCAGCTTTTCCTCCTCTTCCTCTTCCTCGTTCTCACCGGTGCAGAAGCAGCAGAGACCTCCACCCGATGGAGACTTCCTGCGGGGCGCCCTGAGGCAGTATCTGTCCCTGCAGAGCGGGCGGGGAGACCCCAAACTGAGGCCCTTTTACAGCAACGGGATAGAAAACACCGGCCTGAAAACAGAGGGTCCGAAATTCAGACTGATGAAGCTGGGGAAAACTCAGGGGGCTTCAGTCAAAGAGCCTCTGACGCCTGTGGATGGTACGTGATGGAGAAGTTTGATTTATTATAATGTCTATGTTAATTATTTGAATGTTTTAATTGTCTTTTTATGTATCTTATTTTATTTTGTTTTATTTCTATTTGTATTCCACACACTATCTTGTCTTCTCGTTTTGCTGTAACTCCATCATACAATGTTGTTGTTTGTTTTTAATCTGTAAATCCCACTGAGACAAACGTGTTTTGTGATATTGGGCTATACAAATACAGTTCGATTTGATTTGATACTGTTAGAAAAATATCACTCGTCGCCAGCTTGAGCTTCAATATCAGAACTAGTTCCTGAACAGTGTCCTTCACATGCTGATATACAAGAGAGGGAGTTACACAGTCACAAGATGGAGGAATACCTGTTCTTGTAGGTAATCATACATCCTGTCATGTACAAAAAAATACTGAGTTTTTCTTAAAATGTTGGCTTTTTCAGAAAATCGAAAAATTCTGACTTTTTCTCAAAGTTCTCACTTTTTCTCAAAATCTCAAAATTCTCACTTTTTCTGAATACTTAAAAATGTTAATAATCATTCGTCACCGGCTTGAGCTTCAATCTCAGGATCCATGTATTTCTGATCCTCTCAAGAATGGAAGTAGTCATCACATACAGAGCATCAACTAGTTCCTGAACAGTGTCCTTCACATGCTGATATCCAAGAGAGGGAGTTACACAGTCACAAGATGGAGGAATAGAAAGCAGTATTCAATGTTTAGTTCAGATTAGCTCCACGTCAGAAATGATCATGCTTGTCATATGTCTATCTCCATAGAGGCTGAATCATCATGTTAATCACATAGCTATCATATGCCTAAAACATTCCTGATGCTCTTCTGGGTAATCATACATCCTGTCATGGAGAAGTGCACCTCGATTAATTTTAAATGTGTTATTATTCTAAGATGTAGAGCTGTGCTTTTACTCAGGCACACTTTGATCTTTTAGCCACTTTACTTTCAGTGCTTTTAACTCTGATCCTTTTTAGGTTGTAGTTTGTGGCCTTGTTTTATTGAGTTCTACCAGATATGCATTCTCGGCTTGCCTGTATTTGATTAGTTGACACATTATATTGCTATGGGAAAACTCAGGGGGCTTCATTCAAAGAGCCTCTGACGCCTGTGGATGGTACGTGAGGGAGAAGTTAGCTTTGTTTCATTTCTTTTTCCAATTCATTACATTGTTTTTTTCACATAAATTAATCCTTTTGGGGTTCATTTATGGTTTAAAGCTGGGGCGTCAAACTCAATTTCATCGCGGCCCACATCAGCATTATGGTTGCACTCAAAGGGCCGGTTGTAGGTTTAAGACTATATAAATATACATATATAAATATATAATATATATAAAAATGTATTATATTACATTATTGCCTCTGCTGCATTGGATTATTATCGGATAGGGTAATAACTTCATAATACGTCTGAAAGCACATGATTTCATTCTAACTTATTGTATTTCGTGTGCGTTTTGGTAAGGATTGTGTCTAAGGGTCTGTTCTCTATTCTCCATGTTTCCTGCAGAGAAGTTCATCCAGAAGGTTCTGCAGAGCGTGGGCCGGCACCATGTGGACGTGGACGGCCTGACGCAGCAGGACCTGAGCCAGCTGTCCCGCCTGATCACTGAGGCTCTGCAGGTGGTGGACAAAGATCAGAACCAGAACCAGAACCAGAACCAGGACCAGGACCAGGCAGAGATGGCAAAAGTACACACATCCTTTACTCAAGTAGAAGTACAGATACTCGTGTTTAAAAATACTCTGGTAAAAGTAGAAGTACTGACTAAACTTCTTTACTCAAGTAAAAGTAAAGAAGTATGGGCTTTGAAATGTACTTAAGTAAAAAGTACCCATAAATAGCAGCTGTTTTAAAGAGTACCTGACCTCCCTTTATATTAATAGAACAATAATGTCATTGTTAGCTAATGAATGTTTCCATGCTGAACAACGGCAACATGACAACGTTTTCATTGGTCCCTCTTCTTTAGAGAAGACCAGGAAATGATGGATACACGGATCGTGTTCAAATCAATAGGCACGCAATGACTCTAAATAATAATGATCACGCCACCAAACACACATTCAAACTAAAGGAACCAGCCTGTTTGGAAATGTAAGAAGTAGAAAGTACAGGTATTTGGTTCAAAATGTAAGAAGTCAAAGTAAAAAGTCGTCAGAAAAATAAGTAGAGGAGTAAAGTACTGATACCAGAACAATGTACTTAAGTACAGTAACGAAGTATTTGTACTCCAGGCTCCAAACCGGGGCGGGACTCGGGTGAGACCTGGACCCAGAGACCTGGAGGGAGAGGAGGAAGAAGAGCCTGGCAGGGATGAGGAAGAGGAGGAAGAAGAGAAGCTGCTGGAGAACGTTCCGACCGTAAAACAACAGGAGAGCTTTCCCACAGCGCCAGCTAACCTGCAAGGTGATTTATCCCAATTCATTTTGAGTTTTTATGCAATAAAAGCAGCTCTCTAGTTCGTGCATTATTGTTTAGAAAGGATTAAAGAAACAAAAGAGCTCTAAAGCAGCTTGCCTCAAAACTTTAGAAGCAACGTGAAAAATCAAATACATCCTGTTTAAACACAGCTAGTTTTAATGCTTGCACAACAAGTTTAAAATGATGCGTCCTTGAGTTTCTTGAAATGCGCTTTTTATATCCAAGTATTATAATTAATTAAATTCCCATCAAAAAGCTTTAAAATGGCTAAAAAAAAATATATAACCTTGTAGCATTCTGCAAAGCTAAGTAAAGAAATACAATGTACAAAACTAGATATCACAGGAGAGCAATTAAACCGCTTGCCACAATATCTAAATTAAAGTAAAACAAATTATAAATAATTCAAAAATTGTATATATCATCCCAATTTAACCCAGATTTAAATCTTGAATATCAAATATAATCCGTGCAAAACTAAATTACCGTTGAACATTCTTACACTCCAGAAGCACTTTCAGGTTATTATATCCTGAATGATTTCGAGCTTTTTAGTTAAACACATAGCTTTAAAATGAGGAAAAATGCAACAATTTGACAAAAATGTAGCACGGTTAATTTGAAACCGGCAACCATTAATATTTACACTCTTTACATTCTGTTTTATCTTCTATTTTGAGATATTATATTGTATAATTGTTTTTTTTCTAAAACATTTTTTGTGCAATACTTTGTTTTACATGCTGTTGCAACGAAAATATGTCCCAATTTGGGATTAATAAAGCATATCTTATCTTATTATTATCATATTATTTATGCAGAGTATTTCATGAAATAAAACACATGTGCAGAATTAAGTAACCACAGGAGCAAATTCACATCATTCAAATATTAAAATGGAAAAAGTCCTTGAAATATGATTCAGTTATGTGTTATATTAAAGGGGACCTATCATGCAAAATGCACTTTTTGATGTCTTTTATACATAAAGATGTGTCCCCGGTGTGTCGGGGAACTCACGCAGCGTCAGAAAATAAAACCCTCTCTCTTTTCCTCCGTACCCAAATCTCTAAAAACGGGGCTACAACGGAGCTGATCCAGATTTGCGTCCGATATGACGTAATATCGGCGGCGGACCCACAGCACTATCAGAAAGTTGCTATCAGAAACAATGCCCGACTGTTTTGGACGTAATATGGTCGGTGTTTACATTAGCATCGCTAACACTCAGAGCTAACCTGTACTGGAGAGCATGTGTGTGAAGAAGCAGGAAATAAAAAGGAACTCACCTTGTGGTATAACCGGCAAGAGAGAAAGCCTTTGAGCTCCATACTGTTTCAGAAATAATCCTTGATCTAATAATCCTTGCGTTTCATCACCGCAGCATTTTAGACAGTATCTGCCAGGTCCAGCATGAGCCGGCATAGGCTCCGCCCCCTCTTATTTTTATGTTTTTCAGTTTAAAAAAAAAAAGCTTTATTTTTAATTTTTTTTTTTTTTAAATCTCATTGAGTCTCATTCTCAAGAGAGACCTGTTTTACCCAGAATCAGCACTTTTGAAACAGGAAGTGAAATAGAGGGATATGAGGCGTGGCTAGAATGGGAGATCTGTTTGGTTTTTTGACCAAAACACTTCATAGACATGTTTTTTATATTTTTTCATATATCTGAGACCTATGCTATTGCCTAAAAATAGCATGATAGGTGACCTTTAATATCAGTTAATTACTATTAAAATGTCTTAAAACATTGACTCTCTTTCCCCTAACAGAGCGCCACACAGATACTGAGGAGCAGAACATGGAGGAAAAGGTAGGTTTCATTTAGTTTAAGAAAAACCTTACATTTTAGAGACAAGGCTGATCATTATTGCAGGAAATTAGCCTCCAGTTCTCAAAATAAATTCAGCTTCTGAACAAAATGTGAAGAAACTGTCCTGAGAATTTGGCAGGAACTCCATGTTCTTGTGAGAGTGTTTAAAAAAAATAAAATGAAAATGAACAACCTGGATCAGAATCCAGTATTCAACTGAAGCATACAATACCGTATAATTGGATATAACAAACACTTTGAATTCCAGTTATGTATATAGTTTGCTTCGTACACATTTAATTGCACGTTGGTCACTTACACCATTTTATTTCTATTTTTATTGTTTTTGTCTTGTATAGTATTTATGTTGCATTGTTGAAGAAGCCTGGACAATAAAACCTTGCATCTTTGAATCATCTCATTCACAAATGTCCTTTCTTTGTTTTCTCTCTCTTCTTCCCCAGCCTGACCTCTTCACCAAACTCCTCGCCTACCTGGACAAATCCTCCTTTAGCTCCGCCCCCTCGGCCAGAAATCTGGACAATTTGAACATGGAAACACCCGGAGGACGACAGGTGGGGCTGGAAAACGTCCAGAGTCGCACCAGCGAGGCGGGGTGACGGTGCAGAAGAAGGACGCCGCTCAGCAGTTGGAGGAAGTGTCGGAGGTTCACGGATGGATCAAAGACGTGGCGCCTCCTCCGGCTGCTCTGGTTTACGACGATCCGCACAAAAAGACACTTCAAGTCCCCGAACTGCAGCTGGACGTCAAGGAAGAAGGCGGGAAGAAGGCCGACGAGAACGTGTTCGGATACATCATCACCGACACTGAGTGAGTATAAAACTACTGACATACAAGAGGATCTGCACCAAAAAAAGACTTCTCTGTAGCTCAATACTTCATTCGAATGGTTTGAATCACTTCAGTTCATATTGCAATTTTGATAAGAACATTTCTTGTACATTGCATATGTGAGTATAAAACTACTGACATACACACAGGTATTATGGGTAAAAACCAGAGGAAGAAGTATTTATATTTTGGGGTAGAAACTAGGGCTGCACAATTTGGAGAAAAAAAACGATGGATATTGCAAACCATCCTATTGAAATTTTAATATAACTCTGATGAGTTGTTATTATTTTCTTGGACATGGGATATGTTTTGTATAATAGAGACTGAAAGGATGATACCAATGTTGTCACTCTAACTTAATTTGTAGATTCATGATCTCCCTTCCTCATCTTCTTTTTAATACTGTTGTATTTACCAAAGTTTTCCTAGTTCATACAACTTCTTCATCTTCTTCTTTACCTGACTATGATATCCCTGTAAGGTTAACAATGAAGTAGTATTTGTACTTTCAATAAAGGCATGTATTCCTGCTGAATACACGTGTCATTTTTGCTTCAGTGATAGGAAGCAGTATTCTCGAATAGTTGATCAAACTATTCACTAAAGACACACGTCAGCTAAAGCTACGCCTAAATCTAGCCACTTGATAGCAAACGCCCTTTTTAAGAGGCGTAAAAGCTTCGGACATTCACCAGTGAGATATTTAGTGACATATTTGATGTCGTAGAACAAAATGGTAAAATGTCTTCAGCTTGTGTTTACCACAGACCTTATTTCAGGCATGTAATATAACTACTACAGTGCTGAAATGCTGATTCATTTCCGGGTTAAGGTCTCCTTTGTGCACCATGTATAAGAGATTTTTAATAGATTGTATGAAAGCTGTGCTCTGTCCTGCAGGCTGTTTTATGTGAGAAAGATCCGAACCCTCCATACTGTAGGATCTGCAGAGATCATGGAGTCAGATCTGAAGCAGCTGCTTTGAGGACTGACTCACACTGTGTCTGTAATCTGGGCTGTTAGTCACTTCTAATATGCAGAAAATCTAGTTTTACCAACAGTGGTTCAAGGGTTGGAAGGGTTACTTTAAAAATGTATTCACATACAAGTCATTACCTGTTAGAAAAGGAGAGTGTAACCTAAGATAAGTAAGCTAATCTAATGCGCAAGTATCACAATTAATATATTATGCACATTTCTGCTCAGATCTCCACTTTAAAATATAATATAATACACTTCAGTCATATATTCATTGTAATTTTTCTTTCTTTTGTATATTTAAGTTTAGTTTAAATACTTGTCTTTAATCTTTTTGTAAATGCTAAATCTTAATTTTTTTAACATTTTCTTTTTATAATCATTATATCTTTGACCTACGACTACTACGAAGCAAATTCCTGGTATGTCTAGACGTACATGGCAATACACTGGATTTTGATTCTGATTCTGAAGTAACATAACATATTGAATCTGTCCTCTGCTCAGTGTTACTCTTGGGGATGAGTCTTGTTTAATTTATCATTTCTCTTCCTCTTCATCAGTGAGCTGCAGACGGACAAAGGCCTCCACCTGATGGAGATCCTGGCTCACATGGCTAAAATCCAGATGACCGACTTCGCCGAGCTCTCGTAAGTATTTCTGTTTTTATTTATTGGCCACACTTCAGCAGATATGAGTTTGATCAACTGCTTAAAAAGACAAAAGTCAGAGGACATTTGCACGTCAACCCCATGGTCACCAACACTTTTTAACACAAGATGTATTTTTTGCTATGGAAGATTTCAGCCTAATCTATGCCTTTAAATCAGAATGACTAACCATAATACAAAACTTAAACAAATAAAATAAATGTGTTATTAATATCCTACTTCTATATTTTGTTAGCTGTAATTGGCCCTTCATAGTATATATCTTCAAATATATATATTTCACTGTCACTGCATATATTTAACTTTGTAGTTATGTTTAATTTTCTTTTTTGTGTCTATATGTTTATATCTGTTTATTTCATACTATTTTTTTATTTTCAGTGTGCAATGCCTTGTTTACATGCTGCTGTGACAAAAAACAAATCCAAATTGGGATCAATAACGTATATCTTATCTTTAAAAACCTCAAAAAAACCAAAACATTTTTGCACATCACCTTTTCGCGTCCTCACAATGCGAGATGTGGGTCCACACAAGCTACTATATACCAGCATATTCTGTACACACACAAAACTCCAGCTCCTCCTGAAACTAATAATAAACTAATTTCTAATGCTTATAATGTCCTTCTAAAACTTTGAAATCATCGCAATATCACTTTGAAACACCTCAGACTAGAAACAGTGAAGGAGTAAAGGTCAGTACATGATTCATCCTGTTTATGGTTCGCTTTACGTTCTTAACGCACCTGCAGGCTCAAGTGGGCGGAACATTTCTTCTAAAAGGGCGAGCATCTCGTACTGGAAACTCTTCAGATATCCCCGCTTGGTAGATGAACAATGCCTTGTTTACATGCTGGGATCAATAATGTATATATTATCTTTAAAAACCTCAAAATAAACAGAAAAAGTGTTGCATGTCACCTTTTTGCTCTCCAATGAGGGCGAGTCCTCACAATGCGAGATGTGGGTCCACACAAGCTACTATAAACCAGCATATTCTGTACACACACACACACACACACACAACTCCTATAATGTCCTCTTAAAACCCTCTTTGCCCTTTAATAGAGAAGAACTTAAGGACATGCCAGCTGTCAGTTGGCCAAACAGTTGAATACAATTAAGAAAAACATTATAATGTCCTTCTAAAACTTTAAATTCATCACGATATCACTTTGAAACACATCCTCAGACTAGAAACAGTGCAGGAGCAAAGGACAGTACATGACTCATCCTGTTTATGGCGTGCTTTACGTTCCAGACATCAACCAAATGCACCTGCAGGCTCAAGTGGGCGGCACATTTTTCTAAAAGGGCGAGCATCTCGTACTGTAAACTCTTCAGATATCCCCGCGTGGAAGATGAGCAATGCCTTGTTTACATGCTGGGATCAATAACGTATATCTTATCTTTACATACCTCAAAATAAACCCACATTTTTGAGCATTTCACCTTTTTCACTTCAAATTGAGGCGAGTCCTCACAATGCGGGTGTGTTTCCAGATGTGGGTCCAAACAAGCTACTATAAACCAGCGTGCACTGCACACACACACACACACACAACTCCAGCTCCTCCTGAAGCTAAGAATAAACCCATTTTAAATGCTTATAATGTCCTTTTAAAACCCTCTTTGCCCTTTAATAGAGAAGAACTTAAGGACATGCCAGCTGTCAGTTGGCCAAACAGATGAATAAAATTAAGAAAAACATTATAACGTCCTTCTAAAACTTTAAATTCATCACGATATCACTTTGAAACACATCCTCAGACTAGAAACAGTGCAGGAGAAAAGGTCAGTACATGACTCATCCTGTTTATGGCGTGCTTTACGTTCCAGACATCAACCAAAGGCACCTGCAGGCTCAAGTGGGCGGCACATTTCTCTAAAAGGGCGAGCATCTCGTACAGGAAACTCTTCAGATATCCCCTCGTGGAAGAAGAGTATGATTTACCCCCCCCTCCCCAAAGATTGTAGGATCAGAGAGGGCAAACTGGTGGGATCAAAACAGAATTTTTTTTCCAATGGCACAAAGCGTTCGAATCCGAAGTGAGGAAAATATTAAAAAAACATTGCCCTTACAGAGTAGAAACACAAGGACGATGCCTTATTCTTATTCTGTCAACATACTCTCTGCTCTTGGGGGGGGGGGGGGATAGAGAGCATTGAGGGCTTCTTCTCTGAGTTATCGACGTGTTGAAATCACGTATTAATGAGACTGAACTCTGCCTCTCTTTCCCTCACTTCTCTCTGGCTGCTTCTTTTCCAAGTTTGTCTCAATTTATTTCATCACCTCTCTCCTCCTCTCTGTAGAGTTGTTGCCCCCACAGGTGAGTTTTCAACCGCTGCAGGGGATAATAGTCGGTACACAGACGTTATATATAGTGTATAGTGTGTGTACATTTAAGTGTGCAGGCCTCTATGGTCACAGGTAGAAAAGATGTATGCAGCTTAGGGGTCAAACGTGCCGAAACCTACCAGAAACAAAATGTGTTTTGCTAGTTTTAATGCAACTTCAGTCTTTTTTCCAATGTTTGACCTTCACCTCCATCAATTATGATGAAGCTGCACCTCAAGAAGAAAGGGATTTAGCAGAAGTTACAAATTCCTCCTTGAGCAGTTTTGTATTTAGGCGTAAGAGATACAGTTAACATCAAACTCAAAACCCTTCCTTGGAAATAGTTTGATTAAATATTCCCAACTCGTGGTCAACTCAGTAGATTCTTCCAGCGAAAAATCTGTATTTTTAGCGGATTATCAAGGGTCTTTCGTTCTTCTTGTGCTCTATTTGATACTTTCACATCCTTTTTTCCTTTATTTGATCCAAAGTGTATTACAATAAGAAAGTTTAACTATAGTACTTCAAAAATATTGCAATATTCAAGCAAGAATACACATCAACTTCATGAAGTATGCTGAGCTGCAGTCCTGTAAAACAAACTGACATGGTAATAAAAACGGTTTAATCTGGCTCATTAACGTTATAATCTCTCATGAGTGGTCACACAGTAATTAGAAATGCTCACGTCAAGTCAAAACGTTTGCTAAACACTCAGTAAGGCTGTCGTTGTATCCAAATTATCTATTACAAAAACCATCTAAAATCCTTGGTTATATTCCCCTTTATTCTTTGCAAAAAGCTCAAAAGCACCTCACTCTGAACACACAGTGGCTCAGAGTGAGATGTTGTGGTATTTATTAGGCTGTGATTACTGAGATCTGTGCAGAATACTTTGGGTTTGATTATCTGTTATCTTGTGAGTGCAGCGCGTTTAGATGCTATTATCAAGTATTGATTTTTGACAATGACAGCCTTTCTGTGTTGTTTGTCCTCCAAAAAGTGATTTTGCTCTGCAGCGGCTTTTCGTAACTTTTTAAATTGTTAAATTGAACGAAAACACTATCCAGTGATGCCCACACGATTGCACTTCAGCCGAGAGGACGACATATTTCACGTTCTGTCAGATGTTTGCATTTATAACAAGACTCATCCCTGACCCTGCAGAGCAACACTAGCACTTAGGAACAGGAGAGGAGCTGTTGCATAATCAGCAGAAAGTGTGTGTGTGTGTGTGTGTGTGTGTGTGTGTGTGTGTGTGTGTGTGTGTGTGTGTGTGTGTGTGAGTGGGTGAGAAGGTGGGATTGCAATTATCAAGCATGCATAAGATGTCGCGGGGAAAAAAAGAAAGGATGGTGAAGTACTACAAGTTGTGTGTGTATGTGTGTGTGTGTGTGTGTGTGTTTTAATTGAACACAGAAATAATTGAGGTGTACATTCATGTGTGTGTGGACAGGTGGGTGGCTTTAGGTCGTGCGATTCTCACACACACACATACATGCATACCCACACACACACACACACACACCACACACACACACACACACACACACACACACACACACACACACACACACACACACTCTCTCTCTCTCCCTCTCCCCGGCCCCGTTGCTCCTCGCTGTGTTTTGAGTCTCTGGGTGGCCTGTACTGTTCTCCGGTTCTAATGCACCTTTTGTCTTTGTTCTCCTTTTTTCTGGGGAATGAAAGGATAAAGCTGCACATTAGGAGGGGGGAGATGTGGGGGGGGGGGTGATGGATCGGACGCAGAGAAAGCTAGAAGGGGGGAGGCAGAGATATGGAGAAAGCGAAAGAGAGCGAGAGCTGGGGGTCTCTTTTGTTGCAAGCAGTGGCGACTGGTCATTAGGAGCAGGTGGGGCACAGCCCCACCTAGTGTCAACAGAAAGTATTACAAATAATGATTACCTAAAAATGCAAAGAAATGCATAAAAAAAAATATAAAATATATTTTAAGATCATGTTTAATCATCTGATTCGTCTGTACATTGCTTTAGTCTGTGTTCTTCTAATTAGTGTTTACAGTGTGCCTATTGAGACGTTTTGAGCCATGTGGGACAAAACCCGATCATGCCCCTCCCTCTCACTGTCTAAGTGAATGGTGACTGTAAAAACTACACTGCGCATGCTCAGAGTATTTTCCGATTTAATGTTTGTGGCAAAAAAAGAATGACCATAGGGGCACTGAGCTGCCATCCCCACCATACGTCATCTCACATAATGCAGAGCTGATTGGCTGCAAGTATGTGTGCCGCGAAAAGTGTAGTGTGTGAAGAGGAGACGAGAGAGGTGCTGTGACGCGTCCTAAAACCCGGAAGTAAGCTGCGCATGGGTTCCGACAAAAAAGCAATGAGATTTCTCCATAGGATTTTAGAAAATAGCTCGAAATAAGATCTGTGGGAAACGTACCTGTTAGATAAATGCACGTTTTGTTCAGCCGGACAATATCCGCATGTCTATCCTACTTTTATAATTTTCCAATCATAAATCTATCAATTAGATTTATGATTCGACTTTTGAAACTACAAGAAGATAAGGAGGAAAATGTAAGAAGTAGAAAGTTCAGGTATTTGTGTTCAAAATGTAAAAAGTCAAAGTAAAAAGTCGTCAGAAAAATAAGTAGTGGAGTAAAGTACTGATACCAGAAAAATGTACTTAAGTACAGTAACAAAGTATTTGTACTCCACTACTTCCCACCTCCACCAGAATCAGTAAACCCAGTAACAAAGGGTGCTGACAGCTCTGATTTACCCAGCATGCCTCTGGCTTTTACCTTCGTGCTCCACAAGGCCACCACTGGATTAAATAACTCGTTCTTCCTCTTTGTTTTCCCTCTTCAAATCCAGTTTCACAATTCTTTGAATGGATTTATTTTTAATTTAAGATTAAAAAAGGAGTGTCTATTATGTGTGAAGTACATTAACTCTTAACTGGAGATGCATTTTGTGACAGCTTCCTGAATATTCTATTAAACCAAGCAAATTTGTATTCCAATTATTTGGAGGAAAACATTTCAAGTAACATTTTTCACAGGAAAGTTTGTGAATAATCCAAAAATAACCAGGACAGTTTTTAGGACATTATGTTGCTGTTACATTTTTTCAAATTGAGTTATTTTCAAATTTCAAGGCTCCTCCAACAAAGCAACTTAAAATATACTTAAAAAGATAAACACAAATAAAGAAATAAGTAAACATCACAACTATCGTTTCACTTCTACTGTATGGAGTTAGAGGCAAATATCGTACAGGCAGAAACTGGATAAGTAACTATATGTGCACATTGAAAAATAACATTTGAAAACCTTTATTATATGGAGAAAATAGTTCCTTAAGTGTTCTCAGTGAAGTCTGTTGATTGACCAAAGTAACCAGCACATACAAATATCTTATGGGGCAGAAAAAACAAGAACTTTCTGCATGACGATGAAGAAATGTGTGTTTTGATGGATTTGTCTTGAAAGTTGAGTTGCATTGACTTAAAGGCAGAGGTGGGAAGTAGAGTATAAATACTTTGTTACTGTACTTAAGTACATTTTTCTGGTATCAGTACTTTACTCCACTACTTATTTTTCTGACGACTTTTTACTTTGACTTCTTACATTTTTTAACACAAATACCTGTACTTTCTACTTCTTACATTTTGAACCCAAATACCTGTACTTTCTACTTCTTCCATTTCCCAAACAGGCTGGTTCCTTTAGTTTGAATGTGTGTTTGGTGGCGTGATCATTATTATTTAGAGTCATTGCGTGCCTATTGATTTGAACACGATCCGTGTATCCATCATTTCCTGGTCTTCTCTAAAGAAGAGGGACCAATGAAAACGTTGTCATGTTGCCGTTGTTCAGCATGGAAACATTCATTAGCTAACAATGACATTATTGTTCTATTAATATAAAGGGAGGTCAGGTACTCTTTAAAACAGCTGGTAGTTATGGGTACTTTTTACTGAAGTACATTTCAAAGCCCATAATTCTTTACTTTTACTTGTGTAAAGAAGTTTAGTCAGTACTTCTACGTTTACCAGAGTATTTTTAAACACAAGTATCTGTACTTATACCTGAGTAAAGGATGTGTGTACTTTTGCCATCTCTGCTTAAACTGAACTGGAAGTACTGTATAAAGTCATAGTAGTATTAATGTCCCTCCTTTACATTAATCTTGCACTTCACCCCCTTTTTTACCTCCCTCCACTTTCCAGTTAGCAACACCGCAGGCACCTCCACCTTCCACCTCTCACAGGAGCTCCACATTAGCATAATACAACAACATAAATGTCCCTGAACGGAGCAGAGAGCGACCTCTTCAACCTCATCCACCTCATCCACCGCAAAAACCTTCCCTTTTTAACAGAGTCAGAGAGCCTGCAGCAACCTAAATCCACACTGAAACATATGAATCATAGAAGTGAGCCCACACACACCTGAGAGCTCCTTTTGGAACAATTCGATACCGATTAGATAATACTGACGGTTACTGAGGTACTTTAAAAGATAGTATTTTTACTTTATAGTCTATTTGCCAGCCTATAGTCCTCTTGTGAACCCAGAAATGTTCCCAAAAGTTGTATGTTAGAAATAAAAAGTATAGGCCTGAGCATTTAGAAACTTCAAGACGCTAACTTGCATACGTTTGGCTAATTGCACGCCTAGCATAAGTTGCATTCATTAGCATTTATTAGCATAATCAAAAACTGAATATGGACGATATTTGAATAAGAGCTCGGCTGATTTGGACCATATTGGAGAGCTTTTGTGTTTTTTTTAAGGATGCTTAATTCATTAAAACACTTTCAGGATCCAAGATGACAGTTTGTCGGAATTTTGTCCATGTGATATTAAATGCTAATTGTGCAAATTGTAGACTATTGTAATACTTTATACCTCTACTCAAATGTATCTGGGAGTTTTTGCAGATTCAGATTATTAGCTGAATAAACATTGACAGATATTATAGGTTAAAATATCCACCAGCAGTTTAACAAAGTCATAAGGATAACTCCACCTTTTCCCAGCTGAAAATACATTAATGTGTCCATAATCATATTAAATAATTGCATATGTGCCACAACCATATTCCGTCTATTGCCACAACAGGTACGTTGTATTTTTGGTACATGAGAACATTTCAATCTGAGTACTTCTTCCACCAGAATTGACGCTGAACGCTTTTATCTAAAAAGGCCTTGGGTGTGTTTTTAGTGTGTGTAGAGGTGGAGGATGAGGCTTTATGTGGGAGGGTTGGCAGAGCGTCTGACTGTAGCTGCAGAATCATGACGGCTGTTGCGTAACCATCACTGAGGAGAGACTGCATGATTCTTCCTTTTTTTTCTTTTTTACGAGGGTCGAGGTGATGTAATGTCTGAGTCTGAGAGGTCGTATCAAAGAGACGCCACTAGGAGGAGAGAGAGCGCCTCTAAAGGGGAGCAAATGTGTCCCAAGGTGGACTCAGATTTTATTTAATACAGGCAAGGGACATGACAGTATGATGACACACACACACACACACACACACCACACACACACACACACACACCACACACACACACACACACACACTATTAAATATTACTACCAACATTGCACTTTTACAAAATGATCTCCAAATCCTGCGTCTAACGTTGTTCACACAACAGCTCACACACACTCTCACACACACACACACCACACACACACACACACACACACACACACACACACACACACACACATAATATTAAATATTACTTCCCGCAATACTCTTTTACAAAATGATCTCCAATCCTGCGTCTAACGTCGTTCACACACTCACTCACTCTCTCTCTCTCTCACACACTCTCAAACTCACACACACACAGACACACACACACATTTCCAATAACTAGGTCCAAGAACCAAAACACACAGACTCGACATGCAGAAAATATTAGTTTTTTTTATATATAACCCAATTTCCGTAAGAGCTAATTGTGTCCTTTTTCATGTGATGTTTGGCAACCTTGTAATGGTTTGTGGACAATATGTTTTTCCAAATATTTTTAAAGAAATCTTACATTTCGATAAAGGATAACATGTTTATTTTTAAATAATTTTATTCACAAACGGCACAATCATGAGCAGAATTTGTAGATGTGCAATGGGACACTTCTATACGCTATCCAGAGCTTCATATTTAATGAGTTTAAACAAAATACAAATGTTTTGGTGAAATCTTGTAAACTTTTCAGGATCTGTGAGTGACAGCTGTGTTTGAGCATGACGACTTTAGACGGAGGATTAGAGATCATTTGGTGAAAGAGCATGTAATCCCTCTACTAATCTGGAATAATGCAAAACATTTGGGGCCAAACAAAATGAGCATAATAGGGCCCCTTTAACTTTGGAAACATGAATACATTAAACTGCTAATTGCAATCAGTCATTACATGTTAAAAACTCTAAATGTCACATGCATAATTCCCCTCATCGTGATCTTGAAGCATCGAATGGTTATATCATCCGATACTTAATTAAAAGTTTAACCTTAAACATCTACAAATGTATTCAAAACAACTTGTGCAAAGTTCAAAAAGATACATAGCAGTGTTTAAATATAGAAATCTAAGCAATGGGTTTAACCGTTTTCATTTCTTTTGCATTTCTCTTTTACTTATTCCTATTTTCCTTCAGCCTAAATTTAAAATGGGTCTCCTTGTTCATGTTGTCCTGAATCCAAAGACCCCACAGCCTGCACAAACCCCTCAAAAACAATACAACTATTTAAATCAACTTGAAACCGAACACCTTTTCTGAGTCCCTGAACACATTATCTTTCTCTCTGCTTCAGGATGGGACCTGCTCCTTTAATGATGTCCCCATATTTTACCCTGCTGTTGTTCCACTTCCTATAGCGGTGCGCGGTGATATATCTTCCTGCTGCGCCTTTACTCTGAATTACAGCAGCAAAAACAAAAGGTTAATCACATTGAGAGACCCCGCGCTGCCTCGACCACCCAGACTCCGCCTCGCTGTTTCAATTCAAGCTTTATTAGCATGGATGTTGGATGATCATGGAGAAAAAAGCACCTTAAAACAAAACAAACGTCCAATTTCTGCTCATTTGTCTCTCTTTTCTGCCGTTTTAGCTGCCCAAATTCCCTACTACTCTTTCACTTGTAACAGAGTATTTCTGCACTGTGGTATAACTTCCTTAAGGTTAAATATCTGAGTACTTCTACCACCTCTAAGGGAAGTGGGGCAGCAAAAACGAGAGAAATATGGGCCGTGAATTGACATTTTAATAGATTTTTAGGTGTGTTTCCCCCCTTTTTATCCAACAAATTTGTAAATTCAACATGTATATTTTCTACTTTATTGTTTATTTCTAGTCTTTTTAATTTGTATTGTACAATGCCATGTCTTTTATGCTGCTGCAACACAAACATTTCCCAAATTGGGATCAATAAAGTACTATCTTATCTTATCTTAAGTACTGAAAACTTGTTCTTAAGTAAATATTAAGTACAGTACATGAATGTGAGTAAATGTACTTTCTATCGCCCTCAATTTGCATCCATCACGACAACGTGCAATCAGCAAACGTTGAATCAAAATGTAAATGTGTCCAGGGTGCTGGAAATCTGAAAACCACGTATCTTGTCTGAGTACTTGTACCACCTCTAAGGGAAGTTGGGCCACAAAAACGAGAGAAACATGTGCAGAGAATTTACATTTCATTAGGTTTTTAGACGTTTTTTCCCCCTCTTTAACCAACAAGTACTGAAAACGTGCTCTTAAGTAAATATTACGTACATGAATGTGAGTAAATGTACTTTCCATCACCCTCAATTTGCATCCATCACGACAACATGCAATCAGCAAACGTTGAATCAAAATGTAAATGTGTCCAGGGTGCTGGAAATGCCTTTTTTAAATCTGAAAACCACGTTCACAGCGTCGTCTTGTTGATGACCAAAACCCCCTCATCTCCGACCCCCTTTTTCTTCATTTCCCAGCATGCTTTAAATGCCGCCGGGTGCATTACATTGAGATTCAAGAGGTTATCTCGCAGTGGTGATGGGGATTGAAACAGCCTAAAGGATCGCCACGGGGTTAAAGACATGTATGGATGAGCTTTAATGACTGCTTCCCCCCCCTCCGTCTGCAAAATAACCAGAAGTGCAATGGAGAAAATTACATTTCATATATTATATATTTAATAAGCCCAATATCACAAAAACCCACTTGTCTAAGGAGGCTTTACAGATAAGCAAACAGGAATGACCATGTCCAAATATATGGTAAAATATACAAGATAATATAGTAAAATGGCAAAATAAGAATGTACAAATTACAGAAATACAAGTAAAATGAAAGAAATACAATAAAATAGACTATAGGCTTTTGTCAAAAGGAAAGTCTTACGCATACTCAAGTACTGTACTTAAGTATACATTTGAGATTCTTACATGTACTTTATAATTCTACTCTACTACATTTTGAAGTCCATGCTTACAAATGTTTTTCTAAAACCTTAACAAATATATTTTCTTGTTACAGATCCTCTTTAAAAAAATGACACCGTGATCAATTTAATTCAAGGTTCAAGGCTTTATTGTCATTTGCACATTAGCTACAGTGTAGTACTAGATATGACAATGACAAACTGAAGTCACAGGCTCCTCCCATAGTGAAACATGAATATATATATATAGGACATAAAATAGTGCAAGAGAATGGTTTGAGATGTGCAAATAAATATACTATAATATATCTGTTTCAAATTTAATGTGATAACGTTTTAAAAAGTTGCATCCCTTTTTAATATCGTGAATCACATCACAATTAAGAGTTAACTAGTGGGAGTGTATGTGTGTTTGTTTTCCAGTGTGGTGGGGCCCGCGGTGACCTTCAAAGTGAGCCCCAACCGTCAGAACGTCAGCACCACAGATGTGGCCAACGTAGCAGGTAAGGTTTTCTGTTTTTTTCTTCCCCCTGACTGATGTTGTTTTTATTCTGACAGCGAAAGAGACAGCCCATTATCACCGCCTCGCTGCGGCACCTGAGCCCCCCTGAAACACCTCTCAAAACTCACATATCTGTAAAATATCCTTTTTTGTGGACTCTGCAGTATGCCGTACACACCTTTTTGAGCTTTTCTAGCAAGCTTTTCTTATGCTTTAAGAAGGGGTTTTGCATTGGTGTAATGTATTTGAGATGAGTACTTGCACTTCACATGAGTATTTACCTTGTTATGCTACTTTATATTTCTATTTGACTACATTTTTGTAGTAATTTTATCTCTCCTCAATACATTAAAAACTCAGAGTAATGAGCTACTTTTTTACATATTAAAAAACACTATGCTTCTATGATGTGTAGGAGTTTAGTTCTATTAATACTAAGTACATTTTGCTGATAATACTTCTATTAAAGTAACTTTGTATATTCAGGACTTTTACATGTAATGGAGTATTGTAGGATTTTAGTATTTCTACTTTTATTAAAGTACTGCTTCCACTTCTGGTATTTTGAAAGGCAGCCAGTTTCTCTTTGTATCACAGATCTCTAAGCGGCCATGTTTGTTTGGTTCCATTGTGGTAATCCATTGGAGAGTTGGATGTCTGCCTAAAAACACACGAAGAAGAAGAAAAAAAAACCCACCAGGAATAATTTGTGTTTGGGAAATGTTCAATAATGACTTTCGCAAATATGAAAAGCCTGATAAGGTACAGGTTTTTGTCACAAGGACGCACAATGTGGCCTTCAGTAAAAGCTGTTCTTTAATACAAGAAATGAGACGATATAAGACTCACAAAAATTGTGAAGATTATAGGGTAACTGATATACACCTGAACATCAGCAGGAGAGGACTCTTTAAAGTAGAGACACTACATACTGACATACACCTGAACATCAGCAGGAGAGGACTCTTTAAAGTAGAGACACTACATACTGACATACACCTGAACATCAGCAGGAGAGGACTCTTTAAAGTAGAGACACTACATACTGACATACACCTGAACATCAGCAGGAGAGGACTCTTTAAAGTAGAGACACTAAATACTGATATACACCTGAACATCAGCAGGAGAGGACTCTTTAAAGTAGAGACACTAAATACTGATATACACCTGAACATCAGCAGGAGAGGACTCTTTAAAGTAGAGACACTACATACTGATATACACCTGAACATCAGCAGGAGAGGACTCTTTAAAGTAGAGACACTAAATACTAATATGGACCTGAAAATTAGCAGAATATTTGCTCTTGGGAATATGATGAAAACCAGGACTTGGTGAGATATTAATGTGCATTAAGCTTTCTCGCTCTGACGAGATTTGGTCCACCATTTTTCTTTTTTCTTGTCTGAAGAAGGTGCAGACAGTGTTTCTGTTTCAAGATCCTTCAAATCAAAATGTCTCAGTTCAGCCTGTTCTATCACACAGAGAGGGTCTCTGTGATAATCACTCAGCAGCGGAGACATTGTGAAGGTGTGTGGGAGTGTGTGTGTGAGTGTGAGAGAGTGTGTGTACAGTGTTACTCACAGTAATGAGGCGAGGGTGTTGATGAAGTGGGGAATAAAGAGAGGAGGAATGCTAGCCATTAGCCAAGCTGTCAGTCCAGAGAGAGAGAGAAACACTCCTGATATTCCCTTGACCACACACACACACACACACACACACACACACACACACACACACACACACACATACGCACGCACACGCATGCACACACACACACACACACACACACACACATGCACACACACACACACATGCACACACACACACACACGCACACACACACACACGCACACGCACACGCACACGCACACACACACACACACTTTCTGCTGATTATGCAACCGCTCCTCTCCTGTTCCTAAGTGCTAGTGTTGCTCTGCAGGGTCAGGGATGAGTCTTGTTATAAATGCAAACATCTGACAGAACGTGAAATATGTCGTCCTCTCGGCTGAAGTGCAATCGTGTGGGCGGGCCGTCTTTAAAGTGTCGTTTGTCATATTCAACTAGAATATCAATCCATCCCATACATTACTCCGTCTCATGGCCGGGGTTTATAGTGCTTTTCTGAAACATTAAGCTTTACACGGCCGCTGTAATGGCGTCGTTTCATCATCATTTACGGCCGCTCAGCAGCGTCCATCTCTTCTGTCACAACCAGTGTGTGTGTTTTTTGGGGGGAAAGGCTTTTGGCAGCTGTGTTAAAAAATAATTCAGTTTTATGTGATTTAATCTCAGCGAGTAAGACATCAGTGTTTAAACAGTGAACTATGAGCATGGTGGAGGAAGGGTTTAAATCATTCAAACATTCTGGAGGCACTACACTGAGAGGGGTTTCTGATACGCAGAGCATATGGATAACATGGAATTAAAGGATCAAAATATGAAATAAAAATCCACAAAAACATTTATAAGAAAGAGATATTTGGTATATTTTTATAATTTTGTATTATTATTAACACGATGTATGTCTATATAAATATATATAATGTTTATATTTTGATATATATCTTGATTTTCTACTAGTACTTCTGTTATTATTATTATTATTATTATTATTATTGTTATAATTAGACCTTTTTAGGTAAAGAAATATTATATTATAAGTATTTGGTATTTACTTATTGCCCTTTTTCAGTTTTTTATAGTACATTATATATTTTAAAATAATTTTAGTGGAGTAAAAACTACAATATTTCCTTCTGAAATTCAGTAGAGTAACAAACTAAATTGAAGTGAACTACTGGACTAAATGTAACTACATAAATGCAGTACTCAATGTGACGTTTCGTACTTACTTAAAAACAAGCTATAGTTCGGGTTGCAGCTTCGCAGGAGTCCAGTTAGATCCAGTTAATATTATTATTGTTATTAACAACAATGTATGTATATATTAATATGTATATATATATATTCCTACCTTCCTACTTGGTATTTACTTATTGCCCTTTGTAGATTTCTATATTATTATATAAGTGAATCTGTAGTTATTACATAGTATTGTTTTAGTGGAGTAAATATTGAAATACTATGGTCTGCTGGAGTAGATGTAGTTCTGAGTGCAGCCTCACAGGAGTAAATATATATACCTACCTACCTACTTATTATAGGTATTTGGTATTTGCTTATTGACCTTTTTAGATTTTTATAGTATAAGATAAGACGTACTTTATTGATCCCACGTTGGGACATTTTTGGAAGAATAGTATGATTGACAAGCTAATAATATGTTATGTAAGTGAATCTCTAGTTGTCAAATTGTTTGAGTGGAGTAAAGATTGAAACACTAAAGTCTGGTCCACAGGAGTCCAGTTAAAACCTCATCATCTCCTCCTCTTCCTCCGGATCGATGGGTCCCCCGATGAATTCACCCCGGACCTGGTGCTGCATTTTAAAGAAGCCACGTTCCCACTTCTGTCACGTCTATTGTGATGGGGCTCATTCACCGGGGGCCATTGTTAAAACGTGGGGGTGGGTGTCAAGATGGTGGGCAGCGAGGTGGTGACCCTCATTGTCCGGCTGAGTTTTGGGCGGGGGAGTCGGAGGAAACGTCCAGCGATGCGTCACGGGCGTGAGAACCGGACCCCGTGAATAGGCGGGGGGTCAGGGTCAGAACGGAGGGTGAGCTCAATTAGCACTTAGAGCAGCTGAGAGGAGGAACCCACCCTCCGTCTGTCTGTCTGACTTTAATTAACTTTAACGCTCAGAGATGGCAAAAGTACACACCCTTTACTCAAGAAGAAGTACAGATAATCGTGTTTAAAAATGCTCTGGTAAAAGTAGAAGTACTGACTAAACTTCTATACTCAAGTAAAAGTAAAGAAGTATGGGCTTGGAAATGTACTTCAGTAAAAGCAAAATATTTACAAATCTATAATAAAATGTGCCAATATTTAAAGGAAACGACACATAAATGCACGCCAAGTTCTAAAAAAGTACTAATAAAATGCCTTTTATGATTGATATGTGAACTAAATAGGAATTATAGGCACTCTTTCTCATTAATTAGCATGTAAATTAGCCATTCACTGGTTTCCCTCAAACTGATTGTGACCTCTCGGTCAGGAAATTATTTACATGTCAACACACAAATCAAACTTGAGACGCAACACGGACTGACTGAGCCGCTGCTATTGTCCGCAGAAAACAAAGACGGGTTATTTTAATTGGAAACACAGAGGAGTGTCAATCCGACCAGAATTATCTTCAGTTAAGAGGCCATTTTTATGATTGACTATAAAGTAATGGGGGAGTTGAAGAAAATTCACAAGTTGATTTGTATTTTTTATTAGTTTTATGCACCTGCAAAGTAACCTACGTTGTCAATCAGAATCTGATTTATTGTCAAGTATCTGTTTACATACTCAAGGAATTTGGGGTAAAATGATGCAAATCATTAGATTGACTTACATTTTGAATTCTGACAATTTTCCAGAATTCTGACTTTCTTTTAATATATTTATTTTCCTCAGAATTTTGACTTGTTTTCACATTTTTGGGTTGTTAATTTTGTAGTTAAAAAACATATATTTTTGACATTTTATTTGAGATATTATTTTCTGAATTTTGACTTTTTTCATATTTCTGACTTTTTTTTAATATTTTTGACATTTATTCAGAGTTTTTACATTTATTCAGAATTTTGACTTTTTATATTTTTGAATCTTTATCAGAAATATTTTAAGGGTTTCTTAATCGTTATGTAATCACACGAAACAAATATATACATTAAGGTGGTCCTTACAATTGAAAGTGGGAAAGTCTAAGCTCCAACCCCCAGAATTCATTCTATTAGTCAAGAAAACTCTCCTGGTGAATTTTTTCCTCAATCTGACAACATTAGCCGCTTTCACACCAAGTACTTTGCCGTACTTAGTTCCCAGCACTTAGTTCCCCAATGGAAGTAAAGAGCAGATCGCGTTCACACCGGAATAAGTTCCCTGAGGGAGGATTAGGCAAATGAAGCCGCTGACGTCACTTCTTCTTCTTCTGCTTTGGGTTTACTGGCAGGCCGCAAACCACTTCACGGCGTATACTGCCACCCGAAGTTCCCGGCCGGAAGTCCCCGGAGAAGGGGACTGGCTTCAGTAGAAGCTGCTGGGACTCCCAGAAGCCTTCCGAGTAAATCGCCAGAACACCGACACCTCCTCATCTCCACCGCTCCCATGTTTTTTTTGTTGTTGCCATAAGTTATTCTCTCTCCATTGGTGCGCAGGGCTAATGCTAATGCTAATAATGCTAATACCAGCAAATACAATGGCGGCTTCAAAAAACTTTTCCGAGTTTTACGGGGCGTGGTTTGCAATTCGCCCAGCCAATCAGAAATTGGAACTTTTTTCTCCCCAGGAAAGTACCACCTCTCTAGCAGGTTCTCTAAGTTCTCTTTTTGGTGTGAACGCAAAATCCCAGGAACTATCGGAACTAAACGGGAAAAGTACGGGGAAAAGTACTCCGGTGTGAAAGCGCCTATTTACCCCTCCCTCATCAACCTTGAAGTTTAGCCTCAGTTGCAGCACCGTGGCTGCTGGTGTGGCAGCCCGGGTCGATGAGGGAGGGGTACATGTTGTCAGATTGAGGAAAGAGAGTTTTCTTGACTAATAGAATGAATTTTGGGGGTTGGAGCTTAGACTTTCCGACTTTCAATTTTAAGGACCGCCCTACGTGAGGCTAAACTTCCAGGTTGATGAGGGAGGGGTAAATATTGTTGGAATTTGAAGAAAATTCACCAGGAGAGTTTTCTTGACTATCATAACGAATTCCGGTGGTTGGAGCTTAAAATAAATGAATTTGAAAATGTACATGGCACTAAGGACCACCCTAATATACATGTTTGAAAACGCTTTCAAAAACTATTATTAAGCATTCATTAAAAAGACAAGTAGCTCAAAATTGTACTTCGGGACAGTAATCGAGTGAATGTACCTCCCAATATTCCACCAATGCTTTGTGTTTTCTGTCAGCTGATATATTTTTGTCACAGAGGAAACGGTTGAAGTTACATTTCCAAAAGCGTCCGTTACATCCGCTCCTTTTTCTCTCCTCCTCTCGACTTTTTGCCTCGTCGTTTTCTTCCGTCTGAGTGGATTAGCATAGATCTCGCACGCTGACAGAACTGACCTTCACTGCAGCTAAACACTTGTCAAAATGCCAAATGTAATTACTGAGCTCTTTAGGTCAAAGTAATGCGTTTCATCTACCTCACTCCGCTCTGTTATTGATGTCGGACCTCAGACTTCTCCTCCCCCTGCTTGTCTCTCATAACAAGGAAATGTATTTGTAATTACGCCCTATAAGTAATGTGGTCAAATTGTCATCTGTGTGGACAAGTTTAGCTTCACTGCTGAGACGTCTTTGTGTGACTTTGTGAGCCCCCCAGATCCTGTGATTATGGATAATGTAAAGTTATCGCATGGGGCTACAGAGTGCTTTCCTCTCAAAGGTCATCTCCATTACTGCTCCTCTGGAAATTGCATGGCTGTGCATTGTCAACGGTGTTATTCTGTCTCGACATCAGTTGTCTCTATAGGGAGCCCTTTAACTTGGATTTGACTCAAAAACACACACAGGGTGGGGAGGGTTACTTAAAAAGGTATCCTGGAATTCTGATTACTTTAAAGAAGCCCTATATTAAGCTAATTCAGTATGTAGTGTCTCTACTTTAAAGAGTCCTCTCCTGCTGATGTTCAGGGTATATAGTATTTAGTGTCTCTACTTTAAAGAGTCCTCTCCTGCTGATGTTCAATTGTATCTCAGTATGTAGTGTCTCTACTTTAAAGAGTCCTCTCCTGCTGATGTTCAGGTGTATATCAGTATTCAGTGTCTCTACTTTAAAGAGTCCTCTCCTGCTGATGTTCAGGTGTATATCAGTATAGTGTCTCTACTTTAAAGAGTCCTCTCCTGCTGATGTTCAGGTGTATATCAGTATGTAGGTCTCTACTTTAAAGAGTCCTCTCCTGCTGATGTTCAGGTGTATATCAGTATGTAGTGTCTCTACTTTAAAGAGTCTCTCCTGCTGATGTTCAGGTATATCAGTATGTAGTGTCTCTACTTTAAAGAGTCCTCTCCTGCTGATGTTCAGGTGTATATCAGTATTTAGTGTCTCTACTTTAAAGAGTCCTCTCCTGCTGATGTCAGGTGTATATCAAATGTAGTGTCTGTGATTTAAAGAGTCCTCTCCTGCTGATTCACACTTAAAGTATTACCCTACAGAACAGTACAGCCTACAGAAAATATATACAATCTGATCCTTTCACAACAAACTAAATATGTTCTTTTTAGGTTTTCACTAACATTGTAATCCTGCTCAATGTTAACAAAATGTACCTGTAATCTTATTACGTCTTTTTAAGGTAACAAAGGTAGAACAGGTAACTTTTTTGTATCCTGATCACGTTATCCCGTCACATGTTATCCATTACTCCCCAAGGCTGAAAACACATACCAACAATCATCGATTTGTCTCTTTTGTTGCTGATATTGAGAGTTGCAGAGAAAAATGTTACGCTCATATTTGACATCCCATCCACACACACACACACGCACACACACACACACACTGTCATTAGTCACACCGCTGACTGATTTTGTGTCATGCCTGTCACTGCGTGGAACTCCTTTAATTGTTCCCATTGATTGCCGCAGTGATTGCATTGGAAACAGCTCTCGCTTTGGGAAGCTTTCCTCTCTTCAGTTGCCCTTCAGGAGCGGGCACATCTATTCCAGTTAACTTCATCCAGTTCACCTGCTGATCAGCGTTCAGCGCACGCCCGAGGCTAATCGATTCTAGAAGTTTCTCTCACCTGTTGTTATAGAAAGAAATGGGCAGCGACAGAAGATATGTTATAGTTGTGCTGATAAATGTGCTGGTGTTGATATGTTGATCCGTGCTTTAATTGTCAGTATAATGGACAATATGGATCTTACCCACTCATCACATGAGTTGTTCATTTGAATGCTGCTCTGCTCGCCAGAAAACAGGACTGTAGGGCCACATGAAATCTGTCCAAAAGGTTTAGGGTTGCGACTTTTTCTCAGAAATCTAAAAACATATGAACTGACTTTTGACTTTTTTCAGAGTTCTGATTGTTTTCTTAGAATTTAGATTTTTCTCAGAATTTAGATTTTTTTTCTCATAATTTTGGCTTTTTAAAAAAGAAATTATCAGAATGTTGACTTTTTTCAGAATTTCAATTTTTTTGCAGAATTTGAATTTTTTTTCTAAATTTGACATTTTATTTTTATTTTTTTGCCTTTTTTCAGAATTCTCCCTTTTTAAAAATTCTGACTTTTCAAAAATGGTTTTAATCCGAATTCTGACTTTTTTCTCAGAAGTCTGACTTTTTTCAGAATAGTAACTTTCTTTTTTTTATTCTGACTTTTTTCATAACTCTGAAATGTTTGTGTGTTTCCTGCATAGGTACTCCACATTGCAATTATCCAAATCTGGCATAAATCAGCTCTCTTCAGCATAATCTTTGCCTCATTAATACATAATAATAGTGACAGTGTCAGTGATGTAATTTGCCGCTTCATCTTCATCCTTCACCTGTCGTCCCGGCTGATCTGGAGGCGTTTTCTAATTTGCTCGATGCTTTAAAAAGCCTCTGCTTCCCCTCCTGCTGATCCAGAGTCAGCTGTGGTTATTTTTGTCTGACTTCAGAGATATGCTCTGTCCTGTGGAGCTTTGCAAGCATCTTATATGTTGTTACTGTACATTTGTAATTCAACGTGTATATTTTCTACATTTTTTTTAATGCTATTTTTTTTTTTTTGCCCGAATTTAGCATTTTTTCAGAAATTTGCAATTTTTCAGAATTCTTACTATTTTCCGAATTCTGACTTTTTTGTATTTTTTCATCCAAATGTTGAAATTTTTCTCAGAATTTAGACTTTTTTCAGAATTCTGACTTTTTAAATATTTTTACATTTTTCTTTTTCAAACTTTTGCTATTTTCAGAATTTTTACTATTTTCAGAATTATTACTTTTTTGTTTTTTCTTATCCAAATTCTTTGACGAGGAGAGAGGAGATGAGTATTCTGTATTTACTGTGAGGATTGACTGATGCACAAGGGAGTGCTTCAGTCTGACTTTAGTGAATCGCGGGACCCTGTATCTCCAATTAGATGGTAGCACTTCTTATCTTATCTTATTTATCTTATCTGTGACTCCTGCCATTGAGTGAAAGAAGGGGGGAGATGAGGAGAGAGGAGATGAGGAGGGAGGACACAGGTGTTGTGCTGAGCTCTAGTTTGCTCAGCGGTGCAACGTGATCCCGAGCCAAGCAGCCAAGCAGCCGGCCTGATTTCCCCGGCGTTGGCACCGTCCTTTTGGCTCCGTCTCCCCTCAGCTGGCAGCGTCTCTAAACCCCCATCCTCACGTTTGGCAGAAATCTCCCAGATGGCCACATGTAGCAAAGCTGGCTCGCATCACGTTTGCATCGTTCCCTCCGGCTACTGAGCTGCAAAGGATTCAAAGATTCTGTTGTGACATTTCTGCAGTGACAATCAATAGTGGTAGACCAGGATTAACATGCTAATTATTGGAATTTCCCTTAAATAAGTGCTCAAAATTCCTATATTCCTAATTGTTTTGCATCATTCCCCCAAATATGTAGCTGTAGAGGAAGGAGGATGCATTTTATTTGTTTAGCTGTGACATTTCTGCAGTGACACTCAATAGTGATAGACCGGTGAAGACCATGATTAACTAATTATTGGAATAATCCTTTAAATAAGTGGCGGGAAAGTGCTCAACATTCCTATATCAAAGACATTTTATTAGTTCTTTCTTATTAAGTGTGAATTTGTTTGCATCTTTCCCCAAATATGTAGCTGTACAGGAAGGAGGATGCATTTTATTTGTTTACCTGTGACATTTCTTCAATGAGAATCAAAGGAAATACTCAAGTAAAGTACCTTAAGATTGTATTTGACTTAAGTACAGCAATTGAGTAAATGCACTGAGTTACCATCTGTCTCCACTCACACACACACACACACACACACACACACACACACACACACACACACACACACCATGTATACATTACTTCAGGGGACATTACATTGACTTACATGCATTTCCTGGAGACTTATCCTAACCTTAACCATAACCAACACATGCCTAACCCTTACCCTTACCCTTACCCTTACCCTTAACCTTACCCTTACCCTAACCCTTACCCTAAACCTAACCAAGTCTTCACTCTAAAATTAAGGATTCCCCTCATGGGGACCTCCATTTTGTCCCCATAAGGGAGGCGAGTCCCAACACGTGACTGTGTAAACAGATTCAGGTCCCCACAAGTATAGTAATGCTAGGCCAGACACACACACACACACACACGCATGCGCACACACACACACACACACACACACACACACACACACACCTGCACACACACCTGCACACACATCACTACCAACGCTGATTTTTCATTTGAACAGTCCCATAATATTCCTATCTTTTACATTCAAAATGACGGCACAGTGTCAAGGTGCCTCTCGGCTTCATATTTTATTTATAATCTAATTTAAATCCTCCTGCATTCCCTATAATTCATACTCTGTAATCCCAGTTGAACGGAAGAACAGACCTTGACCTTGCCAAAAAAACTCCATAGCACTGAGATTGAATAATTTATTTTAAATTTTTTTTTAAAACTGCAATAGATGGGAGTGAAATCATCTCGTAGCATTTTCTTAATATCCTCAGATTTAATGAGCATGTCTGTCTGATGACTGCTCCTAATTATCACATTATCATCCTGCTGATGTTTTTAAGATTCCTCGCTGGCACTGAATAAGACAAATGATACCTGTGATATCATGACATTACACTTATTGAAATATTAAGACAGAGAACATGCAGTTACTGAGCATTTTATTGGATGTATTTCATTTATTTATTAGTTATTTGAACAGGGACTGTTCACATGAATAAAAACCGTAAAAACGAATAATAATAATAAAAAATAAAACAAGTGAAACATATTTAAACAAATGAAACATCTATACAGCAGGGGTTTTTCTAGAAAGATATAGTATGAGTACTGTGACGCTGATCTTGAATATAAGATATATCAATTCTGGGGAGAACATGATGCCCGTATACAAGATGGCGCCGCGTACGTAAAAAAAAGCTGTCTCTGCCGTCTGACGCTCTATTTGACACGGTTTCCATATTTTTGGAGTAATTATACAGTTTTTAACGACAGTTTTTTCCAAAGCGACTTAATACTCAATACTGTGGGCAATCTCCACAGGAGCAATTTGGGGTGAAGTGTCTCAGGGACACAACGACATGCTGACTGCAGTGGGACTCGAACTTGCTACCCCCTGTTTCGAAGTCCAGCACACGACCCACTGAGCGGTAGCCGCCAATACTCAATTCAGAACATGTGACACGTTGTTAATCCAGTAGTACAGACCGCTGTCAAGACTGTAATGACCGTTGCTAAGGACGATCAAGAAAAAAAAGGAAAAGTAAAATCGTAATAATGAAATGTTTCCACACAAATCATAATGATTTGCCAATTATTTGGTGGCCCACTTGCAATGCCTTCGCGGACCACTAGGGGGTCGAGGCCCACAGGTTGGGAACCGCTGCACTAGAGGCTTAGTTATATCTAAAACTTCATAAAGAAAAGAATACAATAGCTTTCAAGCATTTTCAGGAGTTGGCTAGGATGTGACAATCCCAGGGACTTCATACGATAAACTTACTACCTGAGTATTCACAATGACATCACTCGTATCAAACAGTTTGCTCTCCGTCCATGTTCTCTGAAGCTCACTTTGTGGTGTTATGAAAGACTCCTGCCTGTTGCTCTCGCTCTCAGCCGCCCAGAGGAGGCCGTCTGGACCCGGCGACTCATTTTTAGCCGTCTTCAAGATGCCTGATGAGATGTAGTGGCAGACAGCTGGATTGATTGGCCCCTCTTGAGCACACAGGCCTTGATTACAACTCCACTCAAGTGCCCCCTCCCCCGTTGATTTCCCAGTCTTGTTCCCTTCGTTTGCTGCCTGTCTCTTTTTCTCATGATTTCTTTTTCCCTTCAAAGAGAGAGGGCGGATGAGGAGAGACTGCTGAGGAGTGAATAGAAAAAAAGAGCAGAATGACTAACGTGGATTTGGCTCTGCTAAAGTAGAACAGGGCGAGGATGTTGAGGACGTGTTTGAGATGAATTTGGAATCACCGTGAGAGGATTAGATCAATATTTTAAGAACTGAGTTTACTCAAATTTGTCACACGCTGATTGGTATTTGTCTGGGTTGTAAATTAGGAATCTCATAAACAGGCATCATTGTCGGAAGAGAGGGCGTTAAACGGATTATTCAGGCTCTACTTGTTGTAGAAATTGCTGTCATGGATAGTAGTATTTTGGTACACTGGCAGCAAAAAGTGTACATATCTTCTCCCTTTACCTGTTGTACTATGCAATGCCCATTTTAAGATGGATATGACACCATCTGAATACAGTGAGTTGTGTTTGTGGAGCTCACAGCATTGAAAGATCACATTGGAAAAGTCTGACACCACAGTTTCATCTTGTAAAGGTTTTCAAAGATGACCTGTGGATATTTTGAAAATGTTGAATTATAGAAACTGCTCCAGGAGAGAAGACAGTGACAACCTCTAAGCCAAAGGGGGCTTTAAAAAAACAACTCAATCCCTCACTAGAACAGGACTGACTAGTCTGAGACCTTTTAATAAAAACTGAATGTCTCCACAGTAATTCTACTTCAGCCCTCAAAATAGGGCTGTGCAATTAATCGTATTTTAATCGCAATTAGGATTTTGGGCTGCCACAATTACGAAAACAACATAATCAAAAAAAAGATTATTTTGCTTTGCTAGGTTGTGACATATTTGATCTAATTTATTTTAGTCTAATTTATTTGTATTTATCATATTTATATATGTTTAGTAGCTTGTGGAAGTGCGCCCCAAAATATTTGTTGATCTTGTTTATTGGTATTTATTATTTTGGGTTAGGTTTATTGTTGTATTGGTTCTTCAGTTGAATTATACGTTCAGGGTAATCAACAGTTAAGAAGATACTGTTCAAATTATTATTTGTATTTGTTTTAAAGTTCAAGAAATTGATGTTTTCAAAGTCAACGAATAATCGTATTTAATAATCGTGATATCAATGATTGACCAAAATAATCGTGATTATGATTTTTGCCATAATCGAGCAGCTCAAAACAACTCAGTAATTCACAGTATCTTCATTTTTCTTTATCAATATACAATATGATTCTCACATGATTTCTATAGATCGTCAAAAGGGACACTATAGTCTTTTTCTAAATAGATAAAGCTTTTGATATTCTTTATTTACTTGAACAATCCCGCAAGACAACCTGAACCAACAATGAACTGGTTTTTACTAACTTTCTGTCCCAGATTAAACTCAGTTTTTGTCTCAAGTTAAACCCAGTTTCTGTCAACGATTAAACTCTGTTTCTGTCTTGGAATACACTCTGTTTTTCTAACGTGAAACCATGTGTCTGTGTCAGTTTTAACTCAGGTTTTGGAGTGCTTCAGTCTTACTTTATCAAATCGTTGGACCTCCGATTTTATGGTAACAATGATCATATTCGCTGTTCAGGACATGGTTCGGGTCAGATACAAAGTGTGGTGGAAATTCCACACTTAATTACCTTCTGGTAAGAAAAGAACAAATATACAAGCTTAAACCAAAGTCGTGTTATTTAATAAAGAGTTATAGCATTTAACAGAATCAATCATATTTCCGGCTGGAAAGGACAGAGGTCCTGCTGTAGTAGATAGTACCAGGATCTGACCCCGTTACACAGAAAAGTCATTTATACAGATGAGACACAGGAAGGAAGGCAATCCACATTACAGTCCTAAGTTGGGTGGGGGGGCAGACAGAAGGGGACGTGCAGCATGTTAATTACAAGCCCTAAACATCCATATGATAATTGCCTGACAATGGTCAGGGCGACGCCCTTCTGTCTGACAACATTTTGTAGCCAGGAGACCTACATACATATTGAATCACCGTAAATTCCCATCATACAAAGTTGTTGTCCAGCTTCACTATGTTGTTACGCTCGGCTGATTCATAGAGTCTCTCAAAGGGTTGACCTGCAATCTTTGAGCAGATTGGTGGAGCAGTTTTGATTTTAAAGCGGAAGACAAACACTTGAACCATTTCGTATTGCAATACTGCATAAGTTAAAGTCAGTGTTGTCTCAGGTTAAACTCAGTTATTTTCCAAGTCAAACTAAATGTATATATATGTATTTTTCCTCCAGGTTGAAATGTCCTGATTATTGGACTAGCGTTTTTCTACAGGGTTTAACATCCTGACAGAGACTTGTCAGCGTAAATCTCAAGTTCGTACCTTACACAAGTGGAGTACAGTCCACCTGGCTTTTATATTATATCTTTCTTCTTTTCCCAAGTTGAAATGTCCCTCACTGTGGCTGTTCCTGTCTGCTGCTCGGTGTTTCATGTAGAGGAGAAGTGAGAGACAAAGGCAGTCGAGAGCTTCAAAGGCTGCGGGTGACATTTACTGCTCAGTATCTTCAAAGACCAGGCCCTCTTTTGTAGTTCTTCTTTTTGTGTATAATTAATGTAGCCCTTCCTACGGATTTTTCTCTTCTTTATACTTGCTTTTTGGAGCTGGATTAGAACAGCAGATTAAGGGAACTTCACCTTAATTTTCAATTTGCATTCACGGGAACTTCAAACCGCAGCGACAAGCTTTTGCCAATCAAGCGTTTGTCGCAGCAGAGAGGTTAGAGAGAGTCTGTGTGGTACTATGATCAAAGATTGTTTTGTAACTTGCTCATGTTTAATGTGAGAAGAAGCTGCATGCTTTCTGCAGAGAGAAATGCATGCAGAGGGATTGTGATTGACACGAATGTCAGTAAATTCCCCAAGAAAAGTACATCTCATACGTAGTCATATTTCACAAGATCAGAAAACTAATATCAGTTGTTGTTACACGGCCGAGTTGAAAACTGGATTCTTATTGGTCAATTTGGACATTTCAGAGGTTGTTAATACTCGCTAACACACCGCTGCTAAGCATTACATGAACGTTACTAAGGGGGATCAGGGGACTATGTTAAAGACGTTATATAACATTTCATTAAACACTGTCACTGTAAATGTAAGTGTTTGTCAGTATATCTGAAATGACTAAGTTAGCTACGTTAGCTAGCTAGCTCACAGCAGATCTGCGATAATATTATAAGGAGTCATGTGATCACATTGTTAAAATAAGCCAATAAAATGGAACAACTTTCCTAAAACATTGACAGTTGGCCAACTTTATAAAACGCAACGTCAAAAGGTTTGAGCTGTGTGTGTGACTTTTTAGTGTCCCCATTTCCGTTGGGTTTTGAGCTTCTTGCTGCGTTTTTTATTTGCGGCGCTTTGTGTTTGATCCTTAAGTTTATGCAGCGCTTAATATACATTTTCATTTGCATGTGGTTTTACACATCTGTGTTTTTTTATTCGCATCGTTCTTGAAGCTACAGAAACATTTCTCCTACAGTAAAGTAAGTGTTTTGGGTTAGTTTGCACCTGTCGGCCACCGTACGATTTCCCAATATAGGACACAGAAGTTAAATCTAATCCAGTCTATTCAACTGGTATTTATAATGGAAAAATGATCTGCTTTTGTTAGAATAACTAGCGCTCCGTAGACTGATATGCATCTCTTAAATCACATTTCTGACATGCAGCTTTGTGCAGTTAAGCCGGCAATATAATAGATCAGCAAAGGTCAGGGTGCCTCGATGCCGCAGGGTGTGTGTGTTTGTGTGTGTGTGTGTGTGTGTGTGTGTGTGTGTGTGTGTGTGTGTGTGTATGTGTCTGAGATTTGAAGACTTTGTCTAATTCTACTTGTCAACACACAGGTGAGAAAATCACTGCAAGGATAATAAGATTGAGGAAAGTGTTGCATTAGCACCTTGAAGTGTAAATAGCTTCTTATATTGCCTATTAGACCCAGATAACCTGCGAGGTGGAGGGTGACGGAGGTGCTGGGTGGGAGGATTCACAGAAAAACATATTAGCTGTGTCAAAACAGACGGAAAAAACCTCCGAAGA